>VWYI01004957.1:59407-109843 GCA_013399455.1 Anthoscopus minutus | reverse complement strand
CTCTCTGGAATTTTTTTGGGACAAATATGAGGTGGTGGTAGAACAGAAAAACCATTTCATATGCACCCTCTATTGCTGTCCAGCAATATCTTCATGGGTTGTCATGATTCAACATCTCCAAAGTTTTCCATTTTTGCCTTGCAGCTGCAGTCTGTGTTTCCTCTGACTCCCTTTCTCTGAGGCCAGCTGTGCTGTGACTTCCCAAGACACCAGTGAGGCAGAAGAGCTGTGTTCTGTTACTGCATGGTTTCACAAACTCACTGGCAGTGGGATTTTACCTTTTCCAGGTGTTGGCAACCACAGGGACACCTCACCTAAGCATGATGTGTTTGCCAAAGTTGATGCAATTTGATCCCTGAGATTAGCATCACCATTTAACGACGAGGAGAAGGGCAGAGTGAAGGAATATTCTCCTTATAACCTCCTTCATATCTTTAACTGCTTGAAATTTTAATTCTCCTGAATATAAAAGTGTTTTCAAACTGCCCTTCCATTCCAGCACAAGGGTTACACTATAACAATCAAGCTCCCAGCCGCTTTTAAGAATTGTTACAAAAAAGGAGCCACAAAAACTTACTGGGTGTTAAAATGCCACAGAAGCGTGATGCAGGGATTTCTGTGACTTGATGCACAATTGACTTCAAAAATCCATACAAAAAACAGATTGAGACCCAATGCTTCAGTATTGTTCTGATCTACATCTGATAATTTTTATTTCTATTAATTAGCATATACAGCTTTCCCCCCTCTATTTTCTAAAATATTTTGAGGAATGAAAATCCATTTTGTCTTAAGTCAGGAAGGTACCTGACCTTTCCACAGAGGAAAGAGTACTTTTTGTTACTGTTCAGATGAGTTTTCAGATGAGATGACTAGAGAAACTTAGGTTTTTTTCCAAGACAGAGATATAAAAGGTATCTGCTGTGTACAAGAACAACTCTCTTAACTATTCAGGCTAACCTACTCCTACGCTCATCTGAGAGGGATGATGCATTTGTTGCAAAGGCAGTCTCTGAAAATGGACCTCTTTTGTCAGTGCATCTGGGTCCAAAAGAGTAAATTTTCCCCTAATCTTTCACTGATGCACAATGTGAATTCCATGCAGTCGATTTTCTGCAGTGGCAGCAGGGCTTTTCTTCAGCCAGGTGTGTGTGAGAAGGGACATGGCACCAAACTGGAAAGTGGCTGGGGTAAAGATAAAGATCTCTTTGTGCTTGTTATGCAGACAAGGTCTGGTTTTCTCAGTGTAAAGTCAGCTTACAGTTCTAATGTATTACACCATACCATATTGGATGTGTTTGGTTGTTTGGATTCTTTTAAAAAGAAATAACACTTTTAGAGTTGAAGGAGGAAACAGTAAAGGCCTACAGCCTAAAGAAAGCTCTTGATTTCTTCATCACTGGAGAAATACCCCCTCCCCATCACTAAATGGGGAAATGTGCCCACAAACCACTTTAAAAAGGCAACTTTTCCTGCTGGTAATGCCTCGTTCTGCCTCTCGTTTGTCCTACTAGTCAGGGGACTCTCAGTTACCTCTGCATGAACCTCTGGGTTCTGGCACGATGGCTGGTTTTGCTGCATTCCTGGTCTGTTTAATGCTGTTGGATAAACGACCCCAAATGACTCCAGCCTTCTGGACCTGTTCACTATTATTAGCAAGGTTCCATGAGAAACCCAGGGGCTGATGCATTAAGCAAGGCCTTCAGTAAACACAAGTTATCGGAAAGTACTGTTTTAGCAGCAGAGAGTACAGCATGTCTAGGGCTGATGCTTGAGTTAGCTCTACTAGTATTTCCAAATTAACAAAGTATTCACTGTGCTAAGCCTGTTTTATCAGGCAGCTGCCTTTGAGATGATTACGTGAAAGGAAAAATTTTGTAAGATTTTTTTTTTTTTTTTCAGCTCTGGCTTTGTTTTCCAGCTCTGAGATAGTGATAGATTAACTAGGCTTAGCCTGGAGTGTGTGTGTAAATGAGAGACAGCAGGCTCTCATGCATGAGTAAGAGTACATGTAGTAATGACCAGCAAGCTGCTCCTGGTTGTAACACAGCAATAAAATATGAGGCACTGGAAATTGCATCTGCCTTGTAGTATAACAGCTAACCACAAGGTCAAATAAGGTTTGAAACCAGGCTGCAAAAGAGAAGCTACACTTCAGCATGCTGCTCTGTGGGAAATGTCTGTCCCTCCCTCCAAGTGATACTTGCCTTATTGATTGCACTGAAAGCACAACACAGAGCTTTTCTTTGTGTCTGGGTTCTTAGAAGGAGGCACAGGGTAAGTGTGTTTGGGAGATGCAGGCACACTAATTCTGCTTCAGAGAATTCCTGTATCTAGCCCAAATTTTGTGCACTTCACCTTATGGCAAGCATCAAGCTCTAACTACTTTTCCTGTACACAGAATAAGAGGAGCTGGTACAGAATAGTGCCTGGAAAAGGCACAGTGTGAGACTGGATCGATGTCTTTGAAGTCAAGAGCTAAACTGAGGAGAGTGTTTTCAGGTAGATGGGTTTCATCATCCCCCTCAGTGAATTGGCATTATGTGTTATTTAATTGAATATCAGATGTGCTGTATGCTACTGGGACTTCCAAAACAGCCATAAATCCTTAAAACTGCTAACAATTAAAGGTATGGATCTATCTAGTTACTGTGTAATAAAATATGGTTGATAGAGAACAGGATATTCTTTATAGTGTGTATTTATTTACATATAACACTGAACATATATCCATTATCTATACAGAACAGATATGCTGTGCTTAGCAGTGTCTTTTCAGCACTTTGATAGCAGCATCCTGTGTATGGCATAATATGGACAAATTCAGAAAATCATTGAGAAATTCAAAATAATATGGTTGAAAACTTCACACTACGGGAGATTAAGCTGTGATACAAAGGAAAACCAAATTTTGTGTGTTTGACTTTTCATAATTCTTATTTATTAAGGGGCTGTAGGTTTGTTTGATTTGGGGTTTTTGGGTTATGTTTTTTGTTTTGGTTAGGATTTTTTTTTAATACTGTAGTTTAGTGTAGACATCTTACATACTACTGGGTGCTGTTGGGATATGTCTGGTCCTAAATCTGATCAAATTAAAGATAACAGTGTAACACAGCTTTTTCAGGATTGCTAGTCCACAGCTGCCTAATTTGTTGTGAGGCCCCTTGCTGTGAAAACCTCCTTTACAGGAATTTTCCTTTCTCCATCTGTCTGCTGAGTTGCTTTCAGAGAGCCACAAGCTGCAGTTGTGTGTCAGACTGCTCACCCTCAACCTGGATGTAATCCTTGCTGGTTAGAGTCCATGTTTTTCCCAATTTCTCTATTTTCCAAAGTGTAAAGCCATTGTTCTGTAAAATGGAGCAAGGTTAGAGCTTTTAAATTAAGGAGATGGCATGATATGATGTCTTGAATATAAAGTATTCATTTCTCTGGTGGAGTACAAAGTTTGATTTTTTTTTTCTGTGCAGCTTCATTAGTGATGTTTTATGATATAAGCTTTTGAATGATATAATTTTATTAATTGCAGCTGATATGATTGTAACCTGGTAATTTTTTTGGAATTTATGGGGAGGAGAGGCTTTTTTCATAGGCACCTGAGACTTCTGAAATAGGCCAGCACCTGTGGAACAGCAGGATCTTCACAGGATTGTGTGGGTGTGGAAGGCAGGGAGGTGCACATGTGGAAGGGGAGATGGAAGTAAGATCCAGCAGAATTCTCTCTCTGATAGATGATAAGTTTAAGCAGCTGAAAGCAATTGTAAGGACAAGTAGACAAGGTTTATTCCAGACCAGGGATACAACAGAAAATGTGTAATTGGCAGGCTCATGGCATTTAGTCTCACATGAGTTAATGTGAGAGATAAGCTCTGTATAACCCTAAGGGCTGCTCTTAAAAATCCAGCCTAATCTGCAAGTCAAGGTCTGAACATTAAATCTGTTGTTCCTGTTTTATCTGAGTAACTTAATCCATTTTCTGCAATGCTCTGGGATTAGTTTTTGTTCTGTGATGTTACAGTTTTTAGCTGGGCACCATGGTAGTGGGAGGTGAGCCTCTAACCCTGCAGTGATAAATGTGCTCCAGGGAGCTCTGTAAACAGGCTTAAAAGAAGGATTTTGATGCTAAAGCAGCGTGTGATTTATTAATTTTTAAATGTATCACCAGTTATACGTGAAACATCAGCAAAACACTGAGTGTTTAGGATCTGCCTGTGCTGTAGGCTTTGTCAAAAGTGTGGTACAGATCCCAAAAAGAATTGCAAGGAGCAAAAGCTCTCCAGGTGTGAATATTTGTTCCTGCATGTCTTGGGGATGCTCTGATTTTTGGGCTGTCCTGTTGCAGGTGTAGGTTATACCAGGAAAATCTAAAAGCTTTTGTTAAAACAATGGTGATAATGCAGTGTGGGAGCCCTGCCTGCAGCCTGAGCACAAGGATAAGCCTGGGGAAGTGGGATCACTGCAGCCTTTGGCACCTCCCCTCAGCAACAGCCATTTTTCTGGAATGTGTGTGCAGGAAATGTCTTTCTTTTCCAGAGTATGCCAGGTGTTTGATGCTTGCAGATCTGGAGTGATTGGGATTCTCTAGTGGGGAGCAGGAGAATGTCCTGGCCAATATTATTGTAGGCTTGGATGTTTCAAAAAAATAGAAGGGGAAGAGAGCAAAAGAGTCAAAATGCCCAAAGCAAATTTAAATTTAAATGTCTTCTTTCATTCAGGTCCTTCTTTCTTGAGTACTGTACTTGCTTTCACTCTTGCTCGTGTTCTGTTTCTTTTTCCTATCTTTTTGGGAGCTAAATCCAGTTTTCATGAGCATGATTTAGTGATTTCTACTGTCATAAAAATAAAGCTGGTTTATAAATTGGGCCACCCAATTTGACTATTATGTCGAATAAGATGGTGTGGGAGGTCTGGGCTTGCTGCTTTTATTTATTTATTTATAGCCTTGGAGGCAAGTATAATTCCCAGGAGATTGCCAGAGCTCTGGAATGGGAAGTTTATTCCAATTCACCTCCAGCTATAGTGGATGAAAGCCCAAGAGCTTTGGTTGCTCTTGATCCAACTGTGACTCCAGTTGTTTTTCTTTCAGTCTAGGAATTCTTTTTTTTTAAGCAGCTCCATGACAATGATACCTCTGTTTCGTTCTAACGGGACATGCCAATAATTCCATTCTTCAGATGCACAAAAGAGGCTTTTCAAGAAAAACAGTTATTCAAGTAGAAATTAGTGTAGGTGTGCAGAAGCCCCAGTTGCAGGAGTGTTGTATCGTGGTCTTCTGAATATTGACCTCCTTAGGAGTGCACTTGTCTCCCTGTGCTTCTGTTCAGGATTTGTCACCTTTACTTTTGACCCCAGCACTCCTGACAACAAGCTTTAAGAGTCTCTCCTCTGCTGCCCTTTAAACTTAGGAATTTTTCTTGGTTGTTGTTGTTTTGTTGTTTTTTCTTTTTTAATTCCAAGTACTCCAGAGGAACAGGGGTATGGAGTGTGAGATACCAAAGAAACCACTACATTCATTATGCATCACCTCCCAGGATAGCAAGAAGTTTTTACACCTATTTCCTGCTCCAAGAACAGGGTCCCATGTTCCTGTTTGTGCTGCTGCAGTGTCTAGAGAAAATGTAAATATTTGTAGAAAAGCTAAAATTAATAATGACTCCAACTCTAGCTACAGAAATCATCTGGGGAGCAACCACCTACCTAAATATTGTCATTTTCTAATCTGTAGGGTATTTGCATAAAGGTAGTGCAGATCCTGTAGGAGACTTTGCTCCTTCTGTGACAATGGCTGAAACCATGTGGCTCATGCTATGATGTCTAGAATTTCATGGCACCTGAGTTTTGTCACCCTGGTAACATCTAGGTTAATAAATAGTCCCCATGTAACATCTAGGGTTATAGGGGAAGGGTTGTAAAGGAAGAAAGACAATTGAGGGTGCAGGAGCACTCTTCTAGGAAAAGAAGGAACCTTACAGGTGTGGTGGATGAGATGCTTCCCTTGTTGAATAACTTGAGGGCAGTGCTCACAGTGTTGCCTCCATGCTGCCAGGCCCCCAGGAAGACATGGAATAAAGTATTTTACCTCTTACTTCCCAGTGGAGGAATGGCTGCTCATCCTTTCTTCCTCTTCTCCCTGCTCCCTGCTGTCCCTTTCCAAAGGGTGTATGAGAAGCCCATGCCAGAACTGATTTGGAAGCATGGCCTGTTCTCCTTCACATGGGAAGAAGATGTAATATTTGTAACTGACTACTCTGTTTTTCCATGCTCTGCAGCAGTCTGGTTCCTTTCTCTCTGCTTTTTAATGTTGTTTTCCTCAAAGCTGTCTGTTTTGCTTCATTTCAGAGGGAGATTCCACAGGAGGAGATTATACACATACATGGGGATATATGCTTAAATTTATACATGTGTATATCTGACTGAAGATACAGGTACAGGGGTGATTTCATGGTGCATATCCTCAGGAATGTTTTTTAACTCTGAGCTTCCAGGAAATGCATATATTTTATAATGGCACAGCTAAGACTTACCAGAGAGCAAAATTATTATAACAAAGTCTATCTGCAGCTACAAGAGCAGGTGGTTGGCAGCATATTGCTGTGTGAAACTAAGTAAGATGAATTGGTGTTCTCAGGTACTGTATAAGTTGAGAAGACAATTCTCTTGCCTGTTACAGCTCCTTCTCTGTTCCTTCACCAGAAATCTTCCTGAAGTAAAACCAGAGAGGAAATAATGCACACTCAGACCTTGATTCTCCAGGAGGCAGTAGGAATTTATCCAGACCTGACCAAAAGGAACCACCCTGCTTAGCCCAAGGTTCAGAAATGTCCTCAGGAACCTGCAATAAGCTGATGTTTGTTCTATGGTGTGAGGGAATTGCTCAATGGGAACCAGAAGAAGATCAGCTAACGATGGTTTATTCCCATTACAACCTGGTGTTCCTTGTGGCACGAAGCCATGCCATTGGATGTGACACCTCAGCACTGCTGATGTCCAAATGGAGTTGGCTTTTGTGACCATGATGTGTTCCAGAACATTGCAGGGCACCAACTGGAGAGCTTGTGCACTGTTGAAGCTCTCGAGCACTTCTGTGGTCTTTTGTGTAGCACAGCTGAAGTACTGTTCCTCAGCAAGTTCTGGTGTACGGCCTCTGAAACCATGTCTGCTCTCACTGGACACTGGCCAAATATTTTGGGAACTTAGTATTCTTGGTGGTTTGTGAAACTCTCTCCATCAGACTTGGGTATTCTTCCGTGAAGGGCTGATATCAGATGTGTTGGGTTGAGCATCTCTGTGGGATTAAGCAATTTGTGCTGCTGGATCAGATAATCCATCCACATCTTTGCTTCTTCCACCTGCATTTAACTGTGCAAGGTTCCCCTGCCCCTGAGGGATCTGTGAGGTCTGTGCCCCTTCTGTTCCACTGGAGGAGGAACAGGTTACCTTCATTAAATGGTGATGGTTTGAGTAGTTTCTGCCAAAACCCAGAACCTGCTTCTGCTCTTGCACTTCCAAGCATAGTGAAGTTTAACAAAAGAAGTCAGGTTGTACCCTTGGTGCCTCTTTCATGGGAAGAGGAGACAGAGTAGGACATGTGTTCGCCACATGATGGACAAGAGTTTTCCACAGATTCTGGGCTTCCCTTATGTGAGAGACAAACATTGCTGGTGAGATCTATGCTGGCTGTCCCTCAGTGTTATTGCTGGTAAGCTAAGTGACCTTTCTTTGCTCTGCAAACACTTGGGGCACCGTGTATTTTGATTTTAGGCTACTGGAGTTCAGAGACAATAGTATCTTTATATGGGGTCCACAGGATTTACTTACATTGTTGCAACTGGCCTGCAAAGCTGCTGTTATCCTATTTCTCAGATATTTCTGGGATCACTGTCTTAGCTTTAAGCGTAGTCAGCAGCTGAGTTAGAAATTGGTAACACCTGAGTACACAGAAGGCAGGGGAATGCTGAAATGGAAGAAAATGTCACGTGCCTGATCCTTCTTAGTCTGGGGTGTAAGCCAATTCCAATGGGGGTTCCATTTGGTGAGTGAGATGCTTGCAGGATCAAGTCCTGAGCTGTCCAAGAGCACCTGCAAAGCTTTGAAGGGGCACTGGTTTAGGCTGTTCTGCCCCAGAGTGGCAATGTGTTGTGGGCTTGTACTCCAGGCGCTGCTGCAAGTGGGGAAAAACTGCCTGCAGAGCTGTGGGTGATTACCTGGGCCTACAGGCTGTGAGGCAGAGCAAACATCCCCTTTGTCCAAGCAAAACATGTCAATCAGTTTGAACATTTTATTTTTATTTTTTTTTTTTTAATAAACGATGCCTTTTCTTCACACAGTTTTGTGCAGAGGAGCTCAGGGCAGCAGTATTGGCTGCACAGTGGGCAAGCCAGAGCACAAAGCAGTGTGTTCACAGAAATTTAGGTGGCCATGGAGCTGGTAAGTAGAAAGTTTTGTTAGGAGTATAAATAAATCCTGTGGGTGGGTTCCAGCCCTGAAATCTCTGGTAGATGCTCTGGGCTGGGTGCTGCCATCAGCACCCTTTGCAGTCCTCAAGGTGCTGCACGAGGAGATGGGTGCTGGCCACAGCTCTGGTAGCACATTGCTGCTTTTCAGCCTCTGTTGCTTGTTTCAGGTCTCTCTGCAGGGCCCCAAGTACCCTCTAAAAGTTCATTTAAGGCCCTGAGACCCTTAGCCCAATTCTGCTTTCTGATCTTTTGGCAATTGTAGAATAACTGGAAATTTTGAAGTAGAGCTGCTCCTCTCAGGGCAAATAAGCGTGCAGACACTTGAGTTTGATCAGTGTCATTTCCTCTGTTTCCCTGCATCCAAAAGGACACCAGACAGGTCCCTTTTTCAGGGGTGGGGAATTAACCTCATTGTGCCAAGCTCTGGGCTTGACATGTCTCTTATCTGTGTCTTGTGGGAACTTGACAAGTGCCCCAGTCTCAGCAGGATAAAGCCCATGCTTTTTTCCTTGTTTTGAGGGGAAAGCAGGGCCTCACTTTAGAGCAGTAGGGATGGTAGTTGTTCACTTGTCCTGTGCTTTACTTGAGTGGTCTCTCCCCTGGCTCAGACCCCCTTGGAGCCTGGATGAGAAGCACCTGCTGCCTTTGTAGGTGCCAGAAGGACTCTGCACTGAAGTGAATTTCACCTTGGGCAAAGCTACATGATCTGTGTATTCTCTGGCAATAAACCCCCCCAGTTAATCAGTCTTTTCCTCACCCTGTGGTTGCAGTGGGTGGATGTTTGGCAGCAGGCTGTGCTTTACACGCCCCTGAATTTCAGCCTTGACCCTGGAAGTTAATGGGAGCTGCAGCACTTTGGGATTGAGTTGTTATTGTCTAACTGGCCACATTGATTGGTTTTTCTTGGACTCTTAATCAGCTGCGGTGTTTGATGTGTAGATGACTTCGGTTTGCTTTGAAAAAATAGATGTTCTGAATTACCTATTATCTTGCACAAAGTGAAACTATTTGCCCAACCCTGTGGTTGCCTTAGAGACTTGCAGCAAACAACGGATGGAAGCATGAGCTTCACATGAGGAATGTCCAAAGGACGAGTATGTGAGTGTTGAAAACAGAAAAATGAAACAACGTGATTGCAACATCTGTCAAAGGGTAGGAGACTTTGAAATATTTAGGTTTTATTGTATGCTTGTTATTGGCTTTTGGAACCTTAGGTCAGCACCTGGCATTTGTGTTTCGTCATGAAGGCCTTTAAGTGTTTCAGTGAACATTTAATCCATCTCTTCCCCTCTGAGCCCTCAGACTGCCTTGTTTGGAGGCAGGAAAAATCTGCTTTTTTCAGACAAGAAGGGGAAAAAATTCATTCTTAGCATTTGGGAAATAGAGACTCAAACCCTGGAGTTCAGTCTTGGATTTAATTTGAAGTCATGGTTTCTAAAGCTATCATAGTTATTAGTAGGTAAAAATTAAAGATCAGAGATGCTGTTAAGCTTTCATTTAAAAAACAGTTAAAAGTGGTTATCTAGTATATCCTGCAAGTTTATAGAAACAGAGTTTGTTATATAGGCTTGTAAGCCAATTATTAAAACATCTGTGAATCATTTGATACTACATGTTGCAAACAGAATATGAATAGGTGCAGCAATAGTGTGTGGGCAGCTTAGGATCCCACTCCTTTAATAAACTTTTCCTAGATGGAACTTTCATGTTCATGCATTTCCTACATCTCTATTGCTTCTAGAGAATTCCCCAAAGATCCTAGGGTAAATCTACTGGCAAAAATCTATTGAAGTGGGGCTTTAGGTGCTGGGATTGAAAAAAAATTTCTTTTAAAGGTATGAGAAAGGAGATGTTTTTGTTTTGTTTTGTTTTTCAGAGCCATATCATGGATAGTTCATAACCTGAATGTTTGTGTGTGTACAAAAGTTGTATCTTTCTTCTAAGTTCTGTGTTTTAAAAGAGTTGCAGTAGCTGTTACTCTCCACCTAATGAGAGTCTCAAGGTTTTCAATTCGAGTTAGTTCTGGAGGCTCTTCCTCTTCTGTCCCCACTGATCTAGTTACATGTTGCATGCTTTGCTTTCCTGTCTTTTATCCCATTTTAAGTGTAGATTACATTTCATGAATGTCAGGACAAAAAGTTTCAGGGCTTCACTTGGGGAGGAAATCACTAGTTCGACTTGTATCTCAAAACAACTAATTGATACCTGTGGAAGAAATTCAGAGATACTGATGAATATTCTGGTTTTTGAGCTTTAAAGCTTTGCAGAGTAATTCACATGGTGAATAATTGGTGCCAAACAACAGAAATGGGATTTTTCTTCTAAGCAATTTTGGTTTTCTGTGTATTAGGGGGAGTGATCTGGTTATTGTTATATGATATGCTAAACCTTCAAAATGAAATAAAGGCTTGTTGTGTCGTCAAGGCACCCAGTCAGTAGCTAGGAAAAGAGAACAAACAAAATCAAGTTCTAGAGACAGGAAATTTTTGTTGCTGCAGAGGCCTATCTGTGCTTGAGGGTCTGTCCTGCATTTTGTTTCATCAGCGTTGCTGCGAAATTCTGAAATCCTGTTGGCACACAAATTATTCATGCTTTCAAACTAAATTTCATCTGCCCTCTGCAAAGAATGGCTGTGGCCTTGCAGATGAGAACAGAGAGATCTGACTTTGTCTAGCTCTGATCCACTTGGTTTCAAATGGGACTTTTGTGGAGGGGGCTGACAGCTGATCTGTGAGCCAGGTGTCTGAGCTGGCAGAAGAAGAAGTTGGTAAGATTTGTGTTTACCCATGAAGGGAAGAAGACAAGGTCATTAACATGGGAACTGAGAGAACAACAAAAGATGATGTGCAGAAAGACTCCACAACTCGCTGAAGTTGTAAAGATATATATTTATTAAGTATATATTTAGATAGATATGTATTTATTCATCAGTAGGTGCATGTGGGATAGCTCTGTCAAGTTGAAAAACAAGGAATGGGACCAGCATGCTATTTAAGATGATTTATTGCTCAAATCTCTCTGATAAGGTATCAGTCTCAAAGGTGTGAGGTTTGGAGGATAAGCAACCATAGCTTAAAGGTAGTCATGGGTTTCTTCCTCACACAGCAGTATATAATATTTTGGTCCAATAGACAATTAACACGAAACTTGTTTTGACTTTAATAACCTATCACCTTTACTAAATTCTGCTGCACTGCATCTGTCTTTCAGCCAATAAACTGTAAACACACACATCTCTATTATAACTTCTAAATACTTCCTCTATAAATCACACTATTACAATTCAAAGCCTTCTACCATCTTAGTATAATTTCTCACTTACTTAAGGCATATTCTTACTTACAACTATAGGCACGTCAGTTTATAATTTTTCTACTTACTGCCTGTGTACCTTTATCATTACATTAACCCAAGCTCTTTCCAAGGCTGCAAATTAAACCCTTCAGCATCTGTGGAAGGTTTCTACTTCCATTTACTTCCATCTACTTTTCCATTTCCCACATAGCTCCTCAAAGACATGCATGCTGTCAGCAGCACCTATCCCTCCATTTATTCCCTGAAATGTTACATGTGTATTAAGTATCACAAAACACCTCTACAAATTCATTTCCTAGCCCCCCCCCCAGCTTCACTTCGTGCTAAGATGAGCTTAAAGTCCTTCATTGCCTTCTGGTGGTTGTCAGGATGAAGTAAAGACAGTCTTCCTCGGAGCTGAGTTCTTCACCTTGCCTCCTTGCTCCCTGGTCTCTGGGTCACAGGACTGTTTTTGGCTGGGTTAGGGCTCTTCCTTATCACAGTAGCCTTGGACTCCTTGCATCCTCTCACCCTGATTTTGCATGCAGCTCCCTTACCACGACAGCCTCGCGTTCTCTCGTCCGGCCTCTGCAAGTGTTAAGCAATATACACGGGCCAGTCAGCCACTCCTAACTGATCACTCTTTAACTCCTAACCCCACTGCCTCAAAGACACCTGCAGTCAGAAAAACAAGGCAGTTATCTGTGTGGAAATTCTTTTGTGAATGCTTGCCCAGAAATGGTAATGCGGATTGCTTTGTATCGATGAACGTGATGAGCTGTTTTATTGGAACCAAGGAGTGAAGCACAGGTTTTGTTAAGGAAAGAATCAAAGAGAACAGGCAGCAATAAAGAAGGAAGTAACCTTTTTACTCTAGAGTCTGTGTGTCGTGTCCATCTCAACAGAGACAGGATTTCACAGAATATGTGCTCTGGCACAATCATCATCAGGGCTTGGAATTGCTGCAATACTGGGATGACACTTCCAAGTGTACCTGGGTCATACAGGGTCTAAGAAGTCTGTGGAGTTATTTCACTGCAAGTGGAATTTCTTCACATTTTTCTGCATATGAAACACTCCCCAGTCTGCCAGCATTCGGATGGTGTGGTTGTGTACCTCTTGGACAAGGTTTTATAAACAGCTTTGTTCAGAACTGCTCACTGGAACCACTGTGGAGCATTGTTTTTAAGTGCCCCACAGTAATGCTTCTGATCAGTGCTTTCTCACTGATTTACCTCTGGGGGAAATTGCCCAGGGACATCCTGTTGGAACATCCCATGCCATGTTTCATGTGCAGGACTTAGAATCATGGAATCATGGAATGGTTTGGGTTGGAAGGGACCTTAGAGATCATCCAGTTCCAGCCTCCTGCCAAGGGCAGGGACACCTTCCTCCAGACCATGTTGCTCCAAGCCCTGTCCAACAGTGGATCAGTGTTTTCATGAATACCATTCAGCCCTTCCCTGCTAACAAGCTAGAATTCAGTAAATAATTGTATAGATGCAGAGCTCTTGTTTTGAGAGTCAAAGTAATTTAACCAAATGCATAAATGCTGCACTGGGGAAAAAGTAAAAAGAGCAAACCAAACAGATGTCTGGTCTGTTCTGTTTCCTGCTGCCTCCCAGATGCAGTGTTTTCCTGTAGGATACTCATCTTGGAAATCTTTGACATGTGCATACCTTTATTTGTGCATAAGGAGCAAGCATGTGAGCTAATTCCTTACATAAAAAAACCCAAACCAACCAACTTCACTATAATTTATGTGAGACAATTTTGTATGTACATGTGCCTTGTTTCATGAGAGAGAGAAAATAAGACCACCTGGTAAGCAAACATTCAAAAACATTGAACTCAAACATCTCTGTATGTGTGTGGTCATAGATAATATCCTTTAAAAGCTCCAGAGCCCTCTGTATGTATATATTTAAATAAGAAACAAGCTGACATTCAAGTCAGGAAAACTTCATAAATCCATGTGTGGTGTTAATCTGCCATGCTCTGTGTTTTGTGACTATGCACATAAAGCCATAAGCAAGAGTCTGCTATGACGTGAAAAGCAATTGAAACGTAGCACCATGGTGTTATAAAATCTTAAATTTGTCCAGTCAACAATGAAGAGGTTTTTTCTTTTAGCCTTAATTTCAGTTTTAAATTCATTGAATTACAGAATCTTTGCAGGGAAAATCAAGCACACCTCATCACACATCTCTAACCCATCTACTCCTGCAAGGAGAACTGGAAACCTGTCTAACTCAGAGAATCCCAAAGTGAGAGGTGGAGAGTGCAGCATGGCCAGCACGTGAGACAAAAGCTGCCTCTCAGGGAACATCAGCTTCCTGCCCAAAACCAGGGCCTGAGACTGGACAGCTGGATAGACTGGAACTGTGGATTCTGCCTCTAGTGCTTTCCTTGATAAATTATAGGATGGCAGCCCCCACCCATGAAGCTTTTCTGAAAGGCTGTCTCTGTGTTCCTTAAGAGACTTAATGCCATCTTTGGCACGCTGTTGGATCTGTGTATCCAGAAATGTGCTTGTCTTTTCTGCATCCCCATGAATGCACCATGGATGAATGAATTGCAGCAACCATTCATATGTGGTACAAATTCATAAATGGGAGACCAGCTGAAAACAAGAGCAGGAGAAATATGAATGGCTCAAAGAGCTAAATACTGCATTAAAAAAATACAAAAGTTGATTCAGCCTCAGGGAAGAAGAGAGCAATGAACTATGGATTTTGCACGGTTCCTTAGTTTGCTGTTCACAGAGAATTGCATGGTTCCCCAAGCAAATGCCACATCAGATGAATTATCTGTGCTCTACATGACATCTCCCTCAGCACAGCACACGTGCGTGGCCCAGTCACGCGGGCTTGGCTCCCTCAGATGTGTTTGCTGCTGGCCCAGCTACAAGAAGCACAGCATTGATGCCTATTTTTATGTGATTTAAAGCTGTGCAACACCCCCTTCCCCTGCCTCCAGACTTATATGTGCAAGGAGAGTTACTCAGTCACTGTATCTTTGTTCTTCTACTGCTATTTCTCTTCCCCTGTATTCTCCAGTATCCATTCTTTCAGCATTTCTGTTTGGTTAACAAATTATGAAACCCTCAGAGTGCTAAGATGTTTCTGTTCATACCTAGTGACCTTTTCATTCATCTCTTTCACTCCCCTAATCTACTAAGTCACTGTGGTTTCCTGTGCCTTGCACCAAAATGTGTTTTATTGCCCATTGGGCATAGGGGTGCTATTATTCCCACTTTTACAAGGATAATAATCCCCATCCATATTTATATCCCCATTTATGTGTCTTTCTTCTTTCAGTTTTTGTAGGATATATCTTGTCTGTCATTACAGTTTGGGATTTTTTTTAGATGCTTCAAAATCATCTAATTCATTTAGAGTGGCCTGTGGCCATCCAGGGTTGTGCTGGAGCTTTTGGAATCTCATCTTGTTCCTGAGTGAACTCTTACAATGTGCTTTCCATTGCTGGATTCTTCCCACCCTGGCTTAGAGGCATGACAGAGGCAGAAGGTTTCTGCCCCAGCCTTGAGCCTCTGCAGATATGAAAATAAGTATTTCCATAGTTGCACATTCCTAACCTCACTTCTCCAGGGACCTTGTTCCTGCCCTTGGAAAAACAGTGATGTGCAATGGGGAGGGGTGCAGAAGAAATAGTGGGATTAACAGTGCTTGACTTTTTCCTGATGTACTTTATTTAGTGTAACCCTGACTGAATTAATGATCAAGGAATCAGCAGAGTGAAAGTGGAATTTCATCCCGTGCTCTTTGTGTCACCACCTGGCATCTTCCATGAGTTGCTTTTGTTTTTCATTGTGGCAAAGGATCATGTTGAGAGAGCACCATCTAAAAATGAGGAGCAAAAGTTGTTCCTGACTCTCTTGCATCTTAAAGCACACTGCAGGAAACAGCTGTCCTGGAAACAGCTACCAGTTCAGCAAGTTGTGTTTAAAACAGTGAAGTAGAAACAATATATTCCATCTATCTCATAATTTAGTGTATCAGCAGGGAAAAGTGAGTACAAAATGTACAGAGTGAAGATATTTACTTTTTTACCCTTGCTTGGCATTTAATGCAAATATGGTAATAAAACTGTGGATGTGGGGTGGGGTTCTTTTCCAGAGATGTGGCACTAAATTTTTGCTGTATCTCTTAACTGGATTTTCCCCATAAAACTATGTTTCAGATTTATTCCTCAAACGTGAACTGCCACTCTGATGCATGTGAAATGGAGCTACCTTGCTCACTTCAAACCTGGATGGCCCTGAATCAATAGAGACATCTTGCATCAGCAGCAGTTGTTAAGCACTGCTAAGGGGCTACTTAAACTGCCAGCTCATAAATCAAGTTATTTTTGGTATAGCTCCCTGAATGAAGCAGCTCCTAATTAAATGAATTCAAGCAAATCTTTTCTATTTTTCAGCTGAGAGAGTGGTGATGATGCACAGAGTAGGCATAGGTTAGCAGTGGGCAGATGGTGAAATGTGAATGCAGAACAAGTAATAGACAGAAGGCAGTGTCAGAGTGAGAGATTAGGCTGTGCACTTCTGGGTAAAAAAAAAATAAAAATACATACTTCTGGGGTTTTTTTCTGAATGAGTGTGAATATTCACTCTAAGATTCAAAATCAAAGTGATTTGATGCAGAAGCAGTGATAATGCAGAACTGCCAGGTGTCAGGGATGTAAAGCAGAACAGCCTTGAGGGACATGGTGCCACTTGGCTTTCTGGTGTTAGGCTGTACCAGCAACAGAGATGAGAAGTGCACTGAGAATTTACACCCCTGTGCAGTAGTGCCTGGAAAAACCTCACTCACCTGTGAGCTCGATAACTGAAGGATTGTATAATAAGCAAGAGGCAAAAAAAAGAAAATAAAAAAAAAAAAAGAAAATTCCAGGCAGTCCAAGAACAGAGAAAATTAGAAACAATGAAAAGAATATGTGTCAAAATTGACAGGCCAGACCCAGTCACAAAGACCCTGATGAGTTCAAACATTGTTAAATCACAGGCTTTGAGTTGTGTCTCCTGGGCCACATAAGAGCAAAGAGGAATTCTGCTCTCTCTTAGGTGGATGGTGGGAACTGTTTTAATCAGGCCCTGTGCACAGAGGCTGTTCAAACACCACTTGAATCTGCTGAAGAGGAACCTGTGCAATGCTTCTCCCTGCTCCTCTCTTTTCCCAGAACATGCTTCACTGGCAGAAGGACCTCTGGGTGTTTCTCAGGGTTTCCTGTCGTCAAGATGACCCCAAGATGTGTAAAAAGTCTCTTTTCTCCAGCCCAGCTGTCCAAGAACGAGTCTGAAGTCTTTGGCTTTTGGGCTCAAGGTTGTTTATTGTTGGTTATCAGAAAACATTTTCAGCCTGGCCTGAGGAGGTCTGTTCAGCAGAGCAGGCCAAGGCACTCTGCCTTCCCCTGGGGCTGGTGCTCTCTTATACTATAAACTATGTGTACTTTATTTATAATTACTTTCCAATAGCTATCACTCATGTTAAACTGTGTCCTTTTACTTTACACCAATGTTGAAGTGCCACCATCACCCAAAAGATGGAGGCTGGGAAGAAGTGGGAAGGAGGACAGGACAAGGCCCAGTTCCCTCCATCTTGCTCCCCAGCTCACCATAGTAAGAATCCTAAATCTACACTTTTGTGACTTTTACTTCTTCACACAGAGGTGGTAATTTGTTCCATGGATCAAACTCAAAGCCACTGGGATCTCTGGCTGCATGCCAGGGTCTCTGACCCCCCTGCCAAGGCTTGAAACCCCCTGGCCCGGGCTCAGATCACCCAGGGTTGTCACAGGGATGTCCTGGGTTCCCACAGGTGCTGATCCAACATCCGGTCCTTTTCTTGGGTTGTGGACTCCAGAGTGTGGAAAACTACAGGTTCTGAAGTAAGCATGATTCCCTTCCCATCCTCTCACCACAGAAAAATACCCTGACTGTGGGAGCTGACCAGACAAATCCTTAGGAAAAACGGGACTGGAGAGCAAGACAGTAGGATTGGCAAAATGAATTTTTTTTTGACTGTAGCCTGGAAAGCTTTAGAGATTCCAACAGCCCTTTGGAAAGCAAGAAATGGACCTGCCTGCTCTGCCCCTGCCTGACCTCCTCCCAGAGGCATGGTTCAGCATCCTTGTGCCTGGCAGCTGTCCTTGTCATGTGGGCTCTGCTGGTGGTCTGGGCTAGCGCTCTCAAAAGCAGTCATTTCTTGAAAATAAGTTTTGTCTCAGCTCTGCCAATGTCTTGCCACTCCCTGACCCAGCCTTACCCAATTTCTCAGCAGAAAGTTATTCAAATCAACAACAGGACTTTAATTGCTTGTAGATCCAGTGGAGGAGACTTAAATGTTGGCTAGAGTGATTCTCATCTGGTTGTCTTCTTCCAAGCACGTGAAATGCACAACCAGGGCGTCGGATATTGTCAAACCACAATCAGTTTTCAGCAGAAACTGTGTCTCTCAGTTCACATGGAGGTTAAAACGCAGAGTGAATGTAATAATTACAATGACATTCATAAAGCAACGAGCAATTACAATTTGACACAGATAAAACTCTTGTCTGGCACAAGATACTGAGCACAGGAGCATTGCAAATGTGCATAAGCTGTTTAGGTAAGAACTGCTCTCTTCCAGCAGCCTCTGAATTCTCCAGACATTTCTGAGAACAGGGTTTAGCTTTCCATGTCACTTCTGTGCTCTGAAAATGTTAGGTGCTTTTTAAAAGAGCTTTTGGAGAAGGCACAAAGTCATAGCTGAATATTGTACAAGCTCCTTAAGAAGTTCAGATATTCTGTCTAAGACAACAAGGAAAATACCAGATGTGTTAATTTTTTTCATGAGACTTACAAGGGATAAAATGAATATGCTGTAAAGACAAAAATATTGATAACTTGCTTATTTTGATAATAAAGCAATGCAAGCATGCTATTTGCAGGTTTTACAGGTAGGCAATATTCAAGTTCAATGTATATATTTTATCACTACACTGTCTAGCTATTTAGTGACATGTAGTAGTCTGGGTAATTTTACCCAGTCAACTTCAGTGAAAATAGTATTAGAAAAATCTCTTTTTGTAACAGAAAGGAAAATAAATTATGGAGCATGGATCTTAAAGAGAAGTTGGGGGCAGGGAGGGGGGGAAATGCTCTCCTCTTGGAGAGCAGGTAGAAACTACAAAAGGAATGGCAGTATTTGAGTTTTCTTTGAGCTAGGTGGATTCCAAGGAGGTGACCTGGAGCACAGGTGCCCCGTGTGTGTGAGCTGTCTAAGCCTTGTAGGTGTCTGCCCTGCCTGTGGGCATAAAACCAGAATTGTCAAACTCCCTCTGAGCTGCTCTTACAAGCTGCTGCTGTGAGGCAAAGTCCCTGGCTGGGTCTCTGGTGGGTTGTGCTGTTCCAATGACGTGGTTGTGAGTTTGCACTGTTACAATAATACACCGAGGAAGATGAGCTGGGAGGAGGCACAAACCAGCTCTGAAGGTGAAACTGCTGCTGGAGACAGTGATATTTCTGCCATGCCTCTGGAAAAATCCCCTCTGTGGAGGCTGTGTGAGCTGGGATGTTCTCCAAGAGTGAGCAAGGTGAGGTTTGGATGCAGAGGAGGAGTGTCAAGCAGTGGGAAGCAAAGCCTTCAGGTGGTGCTGCCTTGTGCATTTTTTCTCCAGGACACTGACAAACACCACAGCAAGAGAAACACAGTTTATGCATGTGAGAAAGCTGCAGCTGAAGACCAGGAAACTGCAAAGCACCTGAAGACAAAATGTGTGATGAAATCACTGACTTAAGAGAAGCCAGGGACCAGGAGGAGTCTGTGGTTAAATACCACCTGCATACCGAAGTGAGCTATGGCAAATACTCTTGTGATGTTGCACAACCTTCCAAAGAAGAATTGACCTAAGCTTCAGCCTGGAGGAGCATAAATTGCATAAATTTCTCCTGTAAGAATCCCTGCACAGGCATCAAAGCAACTATCAAACAGAAGGGGGAGGAGACCAGTCATAAACTCGTTGGTTTTCTTTAGAATCTTCTACCATAATCCACTGAAGAATGTTGTGCAGTGTGATGTGCCAAGAAAAATAGCACAAAGGTCTGATGCTAGTCTTAATTATCTGCTTCAACAACTGATCCATTGTAGATGTCAGCATCCAGCTTAAATGCATCCTCTCACCTCCTGTAAATAGCATTGTTATTGACTTCATGTTGAGGAAACTTGCAGATATGCACTGAGTCATTACGTGGTTTGATAACAAGATACTGGAATAATTGCATGTAGTTTATGAATATCTTTCATGTGACAGGAACAGTCAGGGACAAGTAAACACAAGAGAACCAGCTAAAAAAAAAGACAGAGTTGGTCATTTTTATTTCCCTGCCTTTTTTTTTTTTCAGAGGAAAGCCCTACAAGTAAATTTAGTGAGAAATCAGAATCTAAACTCTAGAAGACAAAGACAGAATAAAATGACTCAATTTACATATCTTGGCAGTCATATCCTTGTGAAAACGTCAGAGGCTGGCTAAGGCTGGGCTGGATTTGGCAGCTTAAGATTTGTTTTTGGGAAATCTGCACTTTAAAGTGAATCACTGAGTCGTCAGTATTGCATTTTAATAAATGTATTTGAAAGTTTTAGGTCTTTTAAAAGTGCAGAATGAGATCTAAAAACTGAATTGCTACAATAAATTTCTATGAAATGCAGAGATTCAACAACTGTCAACAGCCCCTTAGGCTGGAAGGAATGTTTAAAAGAAGAGGTTGGAAAACTGTTGAGAAAGAGAGTCTACTTTTAAAGTCTTAAGTGAGTGAGTAATTGCCAAATTATGCAAAAGAGACCAAGGAACCTAGAATGCATCCAGAGGTACTAATCAGAAAATGGAAGAGATACTCTCTGGGACCCTAGAAGAAAGGCACAGTATGGACAAACTTGGTGAATATTTCTTTATGAACAGAATTTTAAAGGTGGCAAACACACAGTTATCTACATTTACAGAGGTTCTTGCTATGTCTTTTAAAATATATGCACAAAACCTCAATGAGAACTAAATTATTTTCCAGGCATCTCTGATACCCTGGGAAATGAAGATTAAATGTACCAGTAGAAGCTTTTTTCTCTGTGGTTTGAATAAACGACCTGTTCACGTGTAGAACAACGCTTTTCATCTGTGAACATTTTCAGAGCCCTGCTGAGAGACAAGGATGAATTTTTGCTAGAAAATTCAGTGAATTCTGAAGAGAACTTTCAAAATAACTTCAGTTTGCTGGTTAGGGGTCCTCACTTCTGCCAGCGAAGCCTCAGCTCTCTTTAGATGAGCAATAAACACAGGCCAATGATGCTCATCTTCCATCTGTGACAATGCCAGTTTGGATCATAAAAAATTTGTGTATTAAAGATATGAGTGGGTTCTGGCAGGTATGGGAAGAGACAAAAGGATCATTTCCTGCTCATTTCCTTCCTTCCTGTTTTCCTGTGTTGATACACAGGCACACACAGTACCTTCCTTCCTATGGCACTTTCTTCTATAGCAAATCAGGCTTAGTGCTGGTCCAGAGATCTGGGATTTTAGTTTTTATTCAATTTGTTTGCCTCTACATCTATTTCTGTATATATTTTTTTACAGAATATGGTGTACAAAGAACTCCCAAACAAGTGCTAGGTGTCTGGGAAACAGAGCCAGCTGTGAGGGCTGGGCTGGGTGTTACTGCTCAAATCTGCCACCAAACCTACACCAGGAACATAAGGAATGTTGAATTAAATATCTTGCACTTCATTTATGAGTGCAGAGATGCCTAGAAATAAACCAGCAAGGCATTGCAGAATTGGGGCAAAAGGGCTTTTTGAACATTTTGGAGAATTAACATTGGGGTGCTGGTCCCAGCACATCACAAAAAGAATTATTGTTCTCTGGCTTGTGAATGCATCTTTTGGCTTTCCTTTTGCCCGAATTTTCTCTCCCTGGAGCCCAGCTTCCAGAAAAGAGCCTGGAAGCTGCAGCAAGAACAGCACAGGAACTTGTCCCATTTCCTGTGCATTGCCTCATGCAGTTTCTTGTGTTTCAGGTCCTGGCTGAGCTGCCATCTCCTCTCACCCCTCAGCTGCACTGCTTCCTGCTAGTCCCCAAAGCCAGCTATGCCCACTGCCTCCAAAGAACAGCTCTTCACTTTCAAAGGATGCATTAAATCTTCTCACAGAACTCTGTTTCTCCAACCCAAGCTATCTGACAGAACGGAGAAAAACCTCAAACTCCAGCAGAACAACATCCAGTCCCAGCTGCAATATCCTCATCTTCTCCTGGCTTCTACAGAGAAGGTTAAAATTTTCCAGAATTTAGTGAAGTACATGGCAGAAATCTTAGGCATTCTCTAGAAGGTTGTCCAAGAAAAACAAGAAAACTCTTGGAAATATTGTGCTTGTCAACACAAGCAGTGTAACCATGCCCATCTGGCATACACCTGTATAGACCCTGACCATGTCCAAGAAAAGCAGAAGGAAGACATCAAGCTCCTGCAAAAGCTTTTTTTAACATGTTTTTTTGCTCCTGTGCCCGACTGTAGTGCTTGAGGGAACCAAGTAGATCCACCCTGTGGGGAAAAGGCATCCTTGAGGCATTTGTTATGAGAGTGTTCAGGATGTTGATTAGATGATAATGTTTTTTCATTAGAAAATCTACCTGTGTAAGTCCTGAAGGCTGCTGGACTCCCTACAGCTGCAGTCATCTCCCTGCCTTATTTGTCTCTAGGTTACACTAAACATAGCTGGCACTCCAACATATGCAATGGCTTTTCATGGATGCCATCCTGACTTTAGTGTTTAGAAATCCTCTGAGTGATCAATGTAACAATTGAGGACATCTGTCTGAGATTGTCTTTATCAGTGGTGTGTGTGATGCCTTCTACATCATTACATGCTCTCAGGCAAGTTCTGCAGGGCTTCTGTGTCAGGATTTCTCAGAAAACCAAACCAAAACAACAGAAGACTTGTGACAAGGAGCATATTTTAGTGTGATGCTGAACACATCACTAGCCACTAAGACTCACGGATGTAACGTGGCAGAACAACAAAAGGCACCCTGTGCTTTGGATGAGGCTTCCCACAGGTAGAAGGTTTTGTGACAACACTAGGATAACTTTGCCCTATTTTTCCCTTCTACTGTTCTTGAGATCTGACCAAGATTTCACCTTCATTTTTGTGAAGTTCTGTCAGACCAATTGATCTTTGCTTCTATAAAGATCAGGTAAATCAACACAGCTTAGTACTGCAAGCCCTTTGGCTGTTTTTTCTCTCTTTTTCTATTATCTTTTTAAGATTCTCTGCACAGGAGGAAGTTAGTCATCATCTGTGTTAGGACCTTTGATGGAGGCTCTTTGAAAGTGCAGAGGCTTGTCTTTCATTGCTGGTACTTTCAAAGAAGCCAAGGGACTGCAGACACCTCCGTGATCGCCAGCCTTTCACGCCATTCGCGCTTGCAAATTTTGGACGGTGACATCAGTAGCGTTCTGTGCATTTCATCCTCGCTCTGAGTTATGTACCTGAGAGATGTGAAGCGTCTGCTTTTACTGTTCCAACCCCATCAGTTCGCCTTCTCCAGTGACTCAGTGCTTGAGAGGGAAAAACTCATCAAAACAGCCTTCTAATTCAGCACCTCTGAGCCACTTCGAGGGCTTGCTCACACAGAAGTGTCTCTTAAAAACCTGAGCCCTTGGCTCGTCTATGGAGTTTTCTTCTCCCTTCCTCATGGATTAATTAGTCATGCAGGTGGATAATAGCATATAAATGCAACTAATAAACAAGAACGGAGAAGACAGCCCTTCACTTCGACACGGTCCATTTTGCGTTCTGCCCCAAGGTATCTCAGTACCTATGCATGTTTCTTTTAGTTGGTAGGAATTTTCCAGACACTCTTAAGGACTGAGTCATCAAGGATTTTTGAGGATTCCCTGGAAGAGGAGCATTTGAAATAGAAGAGGTGTGACCCCATGTGCTGTGTGGGAGATGCCTTCCTTTTCTTTTGTACCTCATAATTGTTGTACGTATTGAATTCTGAGAATCCTAAGAAAGTGAGGCTGGAATTTCTCTGTTATGAGACAGATAGTTCTGGTATTTTGCTCTGCTGGCAATTATAAACTAATTGGTGGCTTCACATACCTTACCAAATAATGTCTTTCAGAACAATAAGAAAATCTTGTGCTTGGTCTCTTGGCTCTCATTTTATAGCAAATTAGACTGAAGGTCTAACGAGAGTTCTGTACTGTTCCAGAAGTTCCCAGAATTATAGAATGAATCATAGAATCACAGAACAGTTTGGGCTGAAAAGATCATTCAGTTCCATCCCTCTGCCAGGGGCAGGGACACCTTCCACTACCCCAGGCTGCTCAGAGCCCCATCCAGCCTGGCCTTGGGCACTTCCAGGGATGGGGCAGCCACAGCTTCTCTGGGCAGCCTATGCCAGGGCCTCAGCACCCTCACAGGGAAGAATTTCTCCCTAATATCTAATTTAAACCCACTCCGTCAGTTTAAACCATTCCCCCTTGTCCCACCACTATATCTCCTGGCAAAAACTCTCCGTCCTGCTCATTCCTTCTTGGGTGTACCATGCAAGAGTGCAAATACAATCATGACTGGCATTCTCTGACCAATACAAAAGTAATGATAATATCTGGGGAAATATTTAATCTGTTAATGGATTTTAAAGGGATGAGGTTAAGGGTTTCCATCCTTTATGAAGAATATGATTTGGTTGCTGTTACCAGTTACTGAGCTAAGGTAAATGGTTTAGAGACCTTAACTTTATATTTTTCTGACAGTTTTGAAGAAAGGGGACACAAGGACCTTGTATGGTCAATTCACAAAAAGTACATTTTCTAGAGAAAAAGGAAACTGTAGTGGAAGACATAAAAAGTTAAGCATAGTGAAAAGGATAAAATAAATGGGTTTCATCAATTGCAAAAATTTAACCCAGAGGAAGGATTGGGCAACTTACTTTGACCTGGGAAATCTTTAGGACAGAGGCTGTTTTTATTGTTCTTTTCTGTGTCTGGTATAATGTGAACCTATTACAGCAGCTCTTCAGTTCTCCCATATTGCAAATAAACTGATAGAAGTTACAAAAAATAGAGCTCTGGCAGGCTGTTACTGTAGATAAGAGCACACAAGGGATAGTGTAATCACAGTGGTCAAATAGGAAAATATTAAAACTGATTCACTGTAAGCAGTGCAAGCATCGAGTCTGGGTTATGGAACAAATGATTTGCTGCTTGAAGGCAGAGAGTTAAGTCCTCTGTGTTGGTGGGATGTGGGTGGGCTGCTTGATTCAGAGGATTGTGTTTGCTCTCCTAGTGTTCAGAGGTAAAGGGAAGGGGTTTGATGGGGTAGCAAAATCATTTTCTGGAAGAATCCTATAACTGCAGTAGCTGCAAGATGTCATGGAGGAAAATATACCTCCCATCCTGTAGAGAAATACCTGCCTGAGGCAGTTTTTTTAGCTTTTCTCATAATTTTTGCCCTTTCACACACAACCTGTTCCCTCAGTCTGTGTTCTGGTGCTGAAAGTCAAGGCTGCTCTATATGGTACACCCCTGTAAGAGCAAGGTGGGTTTGCAATTTAAAAAATTAACCTGCTTTGCACATAAATCTGCTAATCTGTTAATGGCATTAACATTCAGAAACAAGGAAAAGGCAATAATAGTTAATGTTCTGATTAATTCAAGAAACTGAGTCTGAGTTTTGGTAGATCCTCGTAGTCTGGAGCAGGGTCAATATTTTAAAGCTCAGCTATGAAAAGTGGAAAATAGAAGCACTTGCTGGGCATCCAATTGTTCTCTTTATGGGCTCCTCTGCATTTGCTTTACTCCTCAGTTCACTAGGGCCTTTGCTATTATTTTCATTATCAGCTTTAGAAATAATCCTGTTACTCCTTGCTTCCCATGGCAGTCCTGGCTGTGAAGGACTGGGGCTCTGACAAGCAGCAGTGCCGGTGCTTGAATGCTGATTAGCAAAAAAGCTGAGGAGGTAAAAGAGATTTTGTTAGAGATGATTTCTCTTTTCATTCTACTGGCATCCACAATTTGAAACAGAAGTTGTTTGAGTTCCAGCAGAGCTGACCATGCAGACTCCTTGGGAATGCTCCAGACAGGAGTGCTGTTGTCTGCAGAATGTGAGGGGTTTGCCCATGATTTGGAGACAGGGAAAGAAGCAGCAGGAGTTGTGATCAGTGCTTTCTTTTCTTTGGCTCCTGCTGGGCCTAGTGAAGTTATTAGTACTTTCTTCAGAGGAATGAGACTCCTGCAAGGTTCCCTCTATGCCCTGCTTTCAGTCCACAGCCCTGGCCTGGGATTAGTGGTTTGCTTTCACTGCTTGCACACTGGAGTTGTTACAGCTGCGAGCAATTGCTGTTGGCCCTGGCAGCCAGGGCAGAGCTATTCTTCACAGATGAAACGAACAGAGATCCTTTAAAAATTTGGGAGAGATCTCAGAGGTCAGCTCTGAGTAGTTGTTTGTCCTGACTGTGAAAATAACTTGATTGTAAAAAAACATTTATGACACTTTCAACTCTATCAGGCAGTATGTGCTGTCATGATTATTTTGAAAGATAGAGGATAGACCAGGGATAGAAGTATGCTTATTTTCAAACAAGCTGAGATTAGAGCAAGCATTTACAATTGTGCAAATTAAAGAAGCCTGGGACTTGCATCTCTGGAGACCCTGAAGGGCAGCCCTGTCAGCCAGACAGGAGACTTGCTAGATAAAACAGCATAGCCAAACTCTGAATTCCCATCCCGTGGCGACAGGATCCTGCTGTGCTCAGCCGCCTTAGACATGTGCCATGGATTGCTCCCCCTGGGAGAAGCAGGACCTCCCCTGCCCTATCCCTGTGGAGTGCTCCTGGATGTGAGCAGTGCCTGTGGCTCTGGGGATGGAGCTCTTAGCCCAGCCACTGCTGGCAGCAGCATCCGGCACCTCTGGCTGCGCTGCAGCCTTGTCTGCTTGGGTTTATTTTGCAATGGCAGCTCTGTTTCCTCCAGTTCCCCTATCCCTTTCTTTTTGCCTTTGGAGGGTGGATTCACAGACTGATTCACAGTCTGTACTGCAGGCTTTGGCCCATATTGCCTTGACCAGCTGCCTTTTTTTAAGGAAGGGAGGAAAAGGAGATAAAAAAACGACAACAACCACTGTTCATTCTGGCTTTGATAGTGTAAATATCACTGTCTGCAAAATGAAAAACTAAACATGCAGCCTAGATAGCTGGCTTTGAAATGTGTAGTGGTGGTGGTGGTAACTGAGTTTATGGGGTTTTTTTTCCTAATTCCTTTTTTTTTTCTATTTCCTTTATTACTTTTTTTCCCCTTTGAATGTGATTCAATTAAAAAACCTTTTTGACCAAATTTGGAGAGAATTGGGTTAAGGCTTTTGAAGAATGCCTTTCTGCTCCAGCTCTCAGTGAAATTCATCCAAATATACGAAATGGAAAGGTTGTTGATATAGTGTCTTTGGAAGCTGTGTTGTATTTTCTCCCCACTTCAGCCTGTTTCCTTGAAACTTGACTTCTGCTTGTTGCTCTTCTCACTGAACCCAAATCCAAAATAACAAATATTAGGGGGCGGGGGAAGAAAAGAAAGAAAGAAAAAAGAATAATAATTTCTGAGTCTGTTTTCAGTTCTCTTCTGTGGCTCTGCCAAGATTTCCAGTGAGCACTGTGTGCCTGGACAGCTGTAGAGCGAGCTGAGGCAGGGGAGTACTGTTACAGAGTTTTCAGGAGCCTTCTGTGGGATTAGGAACTGTAGAAGTTGATCCCAGTTTGGGAGTGCCAAGCTCCAAGTCCTTCAACAAGCTACAGGATTTCCTGCCAAACTTAATATCAAGTCTTAACAACTATGGCCAGGTTCTACCTTAATTTTTCTGCCGCTTTGGCTTAGAAGTTTGTCACTCCTTGTCATGTCTTTGGTGGCAACACCATTCCATTCTCTTATACCTCTTGCTGCCTTTTATGGAAAAATCCTTCAGCTGCAATAAACTGGGTCTTTCCCCTTTCCTCTTGCTATTCTTGTAAGCCTCTTCTGAGACATTTCAAGCATCAGTGCTAAAAAGTTCAATAAACTAGAACAATAGTGGCCTTCCTTCTGTGTTTCCCCCTTGCCAGTTGTATTCAGGGTTGCCAAGATGAGTTTTTAAATCCAGTCCTGAATCTTACCAATCTCTCCATCTGACATTTTGTTCCAGACAGCGAGCTGTGGTTTGGGACTACATATTGTGTGTCTCCTTGACTTCATGACTAATTGCATGTCATAAACATTAGTAGTAGAATAGTTTTGACAGTATTCCATGAGAACACTCTGCTTGCTCTCCATTATGGCTTCCCACAACATAAGAAATTATTTACTAGAGATAACTAGAGATCTGGATACTCTTTTTAACAGTGGCTTGATTTTCATTCTGTGCTTCTTCACCTATTTTTCTTTATTACTTCAATTGTTTTAGAGATTGGCAATGTTTAGACTCAGTAAAATTTCTTATTAGTAAAGGATTCCCTTTGTCTTTATGGTTCTGCTTTTGTCTTGTCTTTGGTATTTTCTGCCTGATCTACATTTCTATTTCCAGGGTTCTTTGTTTGTTTGGTTTTTTTTTTTCCAGTTCAGACTTATCTTAAATCTGGCTTTTTAAACTTACACAAGTGTTTGGGGGTTTTTGGAGAGTTAGATTTTCCTCACTTGATCTTTTGTAGATGTATTATCCCCATGCAGACCAGTAAAGGAGTTTTCCACATTTTCCATTAACAAGTCTGTTCCTGGGGAACAACCACCTCTTCATGATGACAAGTCACTGTCTAACAAAAACACCATCTTGTCAGAGGACCTCTTTTAAACATCCTTGGCTACTGTGGGAGTCTCCAGGTTAGGATTTGCAGGTGAAAGTTGGATTAGGTTGCTTCCAATGTAATCTAGAGTGGATTAGAGCAATAAAATATAGATTTGTTCCCTGCCAACTCTTCAAATTCTAAATCAATGTGTTTTCCATCCACTCACACTGAATAGAAGTTGTGAACAGCAAAGCAAAAGAATTTTAAGAGTTGTTAGTAAAAAGCTAAATAGCCTTTATCTGAGCACAAAAAACCCCTAATAAATTCACTGTAGGGGGCAGAAATGACTTTGTGCTTGTGTCACAAGCACAAAATGTTGCCAGCATCCCGCCTTCAACCCCAGACAAAATCTGGTTGATACACTGAGAAAGTAACTGAATTTCTTTCAGTGGCACCTAGATTCATTTTTAGGTGAATAAATGGTGGTGGATTTTCCGGAGAAACAGATAGTTGTGCCTAATCATCCAGGTTTGTTGTTTTGGGGTTTTTTTTTGTCTGTAAAATCACAGTTGCATGTTCTATCTCCAAGCATTTCTCTTATGTACCTTTGGAGTATAACCTGAGTGGGATAAAATCTGTATCTTGGTGTCTAAAGAGTGCCTAACAGGATGGAACTCTAACTTTTTCTGGCATCTCTAAACAGCTGATACTTTCTATATGATAGAAAATATGTCTTTGGTTACACCTTGGCACTGTCAGAATGCCACATCAGAAAAGTTAGCTATTGCTGCTATTTTTTTTTCGGTTTATTTTCAGTGATTGTTGTGATGTAATAAAATGATGCAGCTCCTATAGCCACTAGCATGAGATGGTTACCTTGTGCTGGTATTTGAATAAACACTGAATTTGTTTTAAGTCATGCTCAGCCTTATCTGGTTGTGCTGTAAAACTTTAAAACTTAATATTCTTCCATGCATAAGAAGCACAATTTTCTTTTTAATTTTAAATCCATTTTTTGCTGCCTACTGCAATGGGAAGATGCAGGAAACTAAAAAATAAAGTGCTGTAATAAAACCACTGCTCATTTATACCAGTATAATATTTTTGAGAATAAGAGGGAAAAGCTTTAGAGATGAGGTAACACCTCTTCCACGTGTTTTTAAAGGGGATTTGGGTTTTGCTTATCAAGGCTGTACTCTCCAAAGCCCTAATTTGTGGGAAGAGAAATGTATTCAGAGAAAAATCTCTGCTGAAAAAACATGGGACTGCTTTGAATGAAGGAGAGTAGTGAAGCTGTCAGCAGGCTTGTTACTGCTCCTGGCATGACTGTTTGCTGTGATTCTTCACTGAAAAGCACATTTTCTGGAATTGCAGGTGGCATCTGTAGAAAATGCCCAAAGGCATAAAGGATGAGATGCCCAGAACTAATTATCTGTGACATGGAGGGAAGTTTATAGCAGTTCCATTTTGAATGAGTAACTCCAATTACTTGAGGACATTTTAAAAGCATTGGCATATTTGATAGAGGGAGGGGGGAACCCAAACACAGCTTGTCAATGGAATCTGTTGATGCTGGCATTCAGTGGTGTAGATATTAACAGTGGGATAATTCTTGTAATTCATTTAGCCTGCAAAACAAAAGAGTAAGGCCAAGACTTGCAAAAAATGAGTCTCCAAAGATAAGTTCCTCACTCAGTATTTATTTACTTAATAAGGACAATTGCTTTTTAAAAGTGTCAAGTACTCACCAAATGCTATTAGTACCAGCAGAACTGGTGGGAAGGGAAGGGAAGGGAAGGGAAGGGAATAACTAAGAATGGACTATAATCATTAGGCTGGTTTTGTTCAAGGTAATCCGTGCCTGTGGTCAGAAGCAAGCCAAGTATTTGGTCTGAGGATTCAGGCCCAAATGAGCCTGCTCTCTGATCTAAAATAACACAAAGCCCCAGACCTGTGTGTTACAGACAGGAAGACATCAAGGGCAGCAGGAAAAGGAGCTCAGCTGGAGGAGGTGAATGTTTCCCTGATGGATGTGATGCTGTACCATAACTGCTCTCCTTCCCACAGGCAGCATGGAGAGCAAACACAGCTGGAAAAGCTCACCTGGCAGGGGGACCTGGGCTGTGTGCCCTGTGCAGGAGGGGTGGCACAGGAGGTGACACTGAGGCTCCTGTGAGCCTTTGGAGGAGGAGGCAGGAGATGGGGACAGATTGGACACACATGGCCAGGATGGGTGAGCTCAAAGTACAGGCTTGCTGTGAGCGGCTTGAATTAGTTTCAGATGACATCATACACAATGACTGATTATATTTAGAATATGTGGTAATATGTTCTGAGACCTTCCATATGTTAATTATGCATGCTTCAATATATGGCTACAGGAAGCTTGTGAAATCAAAGCAAAATTGCAGGTAGGGAAAATATTTTCTCTAGACGAACTTTAAACACGGTTCTGCAAAAAGATTTAACATGCCACAATCAAATTTATTTTTATTTAAAAGTCTTTAATGAATAAAAGGCTTGCATGCTTAAATATTCAGGCTTAATTGATATTTTGGAACAAGAAGATATTGGGTCCATATTTATCAAATATAGTGGTTTTGCTGAAAAGCAAAGAGCAAACGTTTCTAATGTATTAAATTATAAAATGAGTTTAAAGACTCAAAGACCTCTGTGGAGTTTGTTAGCCAATGTTGAAAATATTGCCTCTGAAATATCACAACAGCTTAGTAGATGTGGATGAGCTATTAAAAAAATCACAAACAGCCCTGCTCCTCCCAAACAGCAAAAAACCCTCTTTTAACCTCGCATATTTGGTATAAGGAGCTTCCTATCCTTCTGCCTGTCCTTACAAGGATCTCAGCTGCATAACACCAAATACTTGAAATTATGAATGTTCATCGTGATAAGCAACTTTGTGTAAATGATTAGCCTGGACCCTTGAACTTGAGCAAAGGGATAATTAAATTAATTAAAAACACATTATAAACTTAGGCTAGCCTGGGACTGGGATAGACTGCTTTCAGGACTTTGCTTTAAAAATCTTTATGAGTTTTACTCGCAGTAATGCAAGGATTTCAGCTGAGCATCTGTGGAACAAACTAATCTGCAAATCCTCTTTTTTTTTTGTCCTTGATAGAAAGTCATTGTCTTTTACAGAAAATATTGTGAAAACTGTCTTTTCTGAAAAAAACCAGACTTGCTTGAGTATTAAATAAATTGATTTGAAATCACAGTGGAAAGAAACTGTTGGAAGTTGTAGATCAGTTTTCTTACGTTCCCAATCAGACTGGACAGATTTCACAATAAAAATTGCAAAAATTTTGCATAGTTAATCTGTTTGAGGAGCCCAGTTCAGACAGTGTGAACAGCAGTAAGTTCCTGAACTACATGTTATCAAAAGAGATTTCCAATTTGAGATGCAATATGTATTTTTCTGTAGCAAGTTTATACTTCTTTCTCTACTACTCCATCCCAGCATTTATTAGAAAGCCTAAACTTCAGTTGAAAAAGTCTTTTAACAGAAAATATTTGACTAACCAACCTAAAACTTTTTGTTTGAGAAAAATGGTTTATACAAATCTGTTTAAAGCTGTGATTAACTCTGGTCACATGGCAAGGTGCCAGGGCTGAAAGATGTTTTGAGGAAGAATTTCTCTTCTTTGGCTCTTGATTAAGCATCTCCTCTCCCCCAGATAATTTCTGTGTATATGTGGGACTGAACTATTCCTCTGGCTGCACACAAGAGCACAAATCCTTCTCTGAATGTTTTATTGAAGTAGTTTTTGTAGTAAAATCCAATGTGGCAGTGTCCCACCATTCATGTTTGAAACGTGAACCTGCACCTTCACATTTCACCCAACACTGACTGCTTTTCATCAAAGACTTTCAAATATCTAACATTTATTTCACTGCCATGGTGATACAAAAGCCGTGTGGCAGCCCTTGCTGTCACTGGAAGAACTGAACTGGGAGTGTTTGTTCTGAGATGGCTAATGAAGAAATGGAAGAAAGCATTTTCATCAATCTCACATTTTTGTGCTCTTGTAGTTTTGAAAAAGAGAACTTTTTTTTTTCTTTTTTCCTCCCCATGGATAAGGTGTAGAACAAAACTTTCCCATAGCTTCAGTAAACCAGGTCACAGAAATGCTCTGGAATGGGCTCTTGCCACACTGGTCAGGTTATCTGGAGGGGTTATTTGCTGACTGTCTCTCCAAGTCCTCTTTGGTATGGCTGTAGCTGGTGTGAAACAATGGAAAAGACTGAATACAAACATGAGGGGAGGTGAGAAACCCGAGGTGAGTAACCCAAAGTGAGAAATTGGTGCTGGTGGCAGGAAAAGTGAAATGGGCACTATAGGGACAACGCAAACAGCACAGAGCAAAAGCTTTGACTAAAATAGATGTGAAATCTTCAGTTAAGGCAGGTGGCTTTGCATCAGGTGCTGGTAACAAAATCTGCAAAACAAAAATGAAGAAGCATTTGGGGTAATGCTGGAACAACCTCTGTTGGACACCATAATTTGGGCTGACAGACAAGAGAGCAGCAGCTGGGACTTGGACTGTTATGTGAAAGCTAGGCTTCCCACATTAAAGAGGGAGTTTTGTAGAGTCCAGCAAAAACCAATGCAATTAATGATGGTTTAGGTTTAGTTTTGGTGAGGCACTGAAGGCCCAGAAAAAAACAGGCATAGAAATTAACTTTGAAAAACAACTTCAGACATAAGCGTAAATGCAAGAGTTATCCTAAAACACATTTTCCTTTCATTATATGACTGCATTCTTGTAGTGGCTGCATAGATTACTTTCTTTACCAATATCACATTTCTCCTCTGCCTGTTTTTGTCAGAGTTCTTCAAGAGCTGCCCTGCCAGAACTGCAGACTGCTTCCCCAAGGGTGCAGTGCAACCTCTTGCTCTGGTTTAAACTCTCCAGGGCAGTTCACCTCTGCACCTCTGTGCTCAGGTTTGCTGTCTGTATGAAAAGAATGTGTTCAGAGTTTCACAGCTTTCTGTCCTGTAACAGTGCTGCAGCTCTGGTGTTCTGAGATGCTGGAAGGTGATTCCTTGCCCTGGGCAGTCTCTTGTTTCTTAGGACACAGATTGGGGAAGAATTGATGCTTTTCTTTCTTAGCCTTGTTTCTGTCATCTTATAAAAAGAAGGGATGCTTATGGGAGCAGTGTTTTATAGTTTTGCCAGTCAGAATAAATAGAAAAGCCAAGAGATGACACCTTGGTGTGGGCCTTGGGCATGTGTAGAAACTCAAAATCTCTTACAAATTGAAGTGTCTCCTGCTACAGGCCCATCCACTGCTTCTGTCTCTAATCCTTTGCTTGCCCACATCATGATACCTTTGAACACCTCATATAATGCAAATGTGATATATCTAACTTATTAAAAAATATGGTATATGCATACAAATGAAATACTATATATAATTTATATACAAAATATATGTCACGTTGGATAATGAGCTGAAACAGACTTTCAAAAATCCCTTTTCTTGTTAGAGAAAGGAACAGGATTTCCTTGAGATCTGTGTACAGTGCAGAGGGGAACTCACCCAATTGCTAGTTCACTGCATGACATTTAAAATAAGTATAATGGTACAATAATCAGCAATCAGTTGCATATAACAGCGACCTTTTCTTTGTCTCAGAAATATTTTAAATTTTCATGGCCAGGATCTGACTGAGAGGAAGTTCTGCAGAGGATGGGAGGGGTCTTCATTTTTTTGCTGTTTGCTGGACAGTTAGTTTCTCCAAAGAAGGAGAAAAAATTTGTACCCCTCAGAGAAAACCACAAAACAATGCTCACCTGAGAGACTCAGACTCACCTGAGAGAAGAGAATCAAACAGTGCAATCTATCACTATCTGCTTGTTATCTCCAGTTAGAACTGGATATTGTCCAGAGGAGAAATGATGGCTGAGGGAGTTCAGTTCAGTTTCCTTCCCCCTTGTAGTGCTGGGATTGTTCATTGAGTTCTTTTTGCTTTTGGCTTCCAAAGCCAAATGGTGTCACTCACTGAGAGATTGGTAACTTAGGTCCCCAAATGCAAATAATAGCACCCCAAATGAGGATTTGGGAAGAAACTTGGCTTGAATATAAGGACAATGGAGACAGAAGAAGCAGCAGAACATAATGGGTGGCCTATCTAATAAAGATGGAAAACATCTATGGCAAAGGTAGCAGGCCCTCAGAGCTCCTACAGTTGTGTTCTGCCTTTGGAATAAAGGGAAAACTCCTGCATTCACTGAACAGCATCCCTGTACTCAAAGTTAAGGACTTTTCCTGGAAACAGCATAAGTGTGACTCCAGCCAACTAATAAAAATCTCTCCCCAGACCCTGACCCTGAGTGACATAGCTCTGGTGCATTAAGGCACTGGATTAGTTGGACAATGCTGTCTTCCTGTTCATTTCCCAGAGTACAGGAATTAAAGAACTGTATAATGTCAAAACACACATTTTACTGCCCCTACGACCTGTTTGGATGGTTCTGGCTGGAAAAGCTGTTGTCTTGTCATTCTTGTGTGATCAGAGCCCTTCATCTGTGTACCTCAAATCGTGTATCTAATGCACACAGAGCAAATAGCATTGTCACGTTGCTTGGTGTTATTTCAGGTTGGAAACTCCTGTTATTTGGGGTTTTAGAGAACTTGAAACTCTCCACTTTTGTTTGGCTTTGTATTTCTTGATCTTCATGTTCAGTTTCAAAAAGAGGTTTGGCTAAAGGAGACAGTGCATAACTGTGTGCATAGTCACAGATGTGCACAGTTGGGCACAATCTGAGGCTTTCCCAAATGTGCTTTCATTCCTTCCTCCAGTTCACATGTCCAAATGCTTCTTGAGAGAAGTCTAGCACAAAACATAAGAGGAAATAATTTCCTCTTTCAAGTTTGAATCTCTAAATCTTACAGTTCCCCCTGAGGTCAGCACAAGGTTTTTATTTCCCTGTTCTAAGCAGGATAGAAAATTGCCAGTATCCTTTCCCCCCACCACCCACCATCTTCACAGGATTTATCCATGTGCAATCACTGCTGATTGGGTTCTCCCTTTTCAGGCACCCAGCTGTGCTGCCTGAATGCTCACCCCAGTTTGCTTGCCAGTATTAAATGCTTTACAGGGTCATGTTTTTATTCAAGTCAGTCTGAATTGCACATCACTTCAAATGTTCCACTTCAAAACAGCAAATACAACAAAATCCACAAAAAACACCCACACCAAAAAATCCCCTGAAATCTAAATCCAACCTATCTCCCAAACTCCTGCCTCCCATGCTTTAAATCTCTGGGATATCCCACTGTAGAATGACATGTCTGTCATGATAAGAGATGCATCTGAATGGGGATAAAGTTTGGCTTCTGCTGAGAATTTCAGGTGTTGGGTTGCACTTTTTCTCCTGGAATATCATCCCTTTTCTGACACGGCAGAACTCTTTTTCCAGTCTTCACCTTTGGAAGCTTAAGATGTCTTATGGTAACAAATTTCTTCCAACCACTTTCTGCAGAAAGTAAAAAAAAAAAAAAAGTCTTGTCATATAATGAGTGAAGCTGCAGAATTCTTTGCCCATGTTGAATGCTCCATTATTTTGTACAGAAGCTTTTTCTGTATATTCTCCATTGAATTGAAAGCTGAGGTACTTTCATGAGCCAACCCTTTATGAACCTGGGTGAATCCAAGTGGATTTTGTTGCCCAGGAGAAGACCCTGTGACACCCAAGGTATCCACGAACTTTTGACTACAAACCAGAGGAGCTGCAGCAGTTTTAATTTTGATTGCTGTGGCTCAAGCTGCCATTAGAGACATCTCTCAGAAGATTTTCCTCAAAGTTTTTCTCCCCTTACCGTGTTTGAGTGATAGCACGATGTGCTCTGATTAGACTACTGAGGCTGCAAGATAACAAATGCATGTTTGCATAAGTTGCCATTGTTGGTTTGTCTTTTTCTTTTGTCTGAAGGCATGTGACACTTTTTGCCAAAATCAACTCTTAAACAGCCTCTGTTAAGAAGGCTTTAGGGTTCATCAGATAATAAAGCTGGTCTTTGAATAATAACATATGTAAACTTCAATTCAAAGACCTTCTGGAAGTAGTGGAAAACTGACAAAAAGTTGTCATGGAAACCACTAACACCTAGATATGGGTGAAAAAAGGAGTTTTCATTCAGAGACCACAATTATTTGCAAAAGAATCTGTAAGTTTCTAAAACATTTTTTCTACTAGGTTTTGATGGTAGGGCTGCTTTTAATTTTCATAAATGTATGTGTGGATTCACAAACATACACAGATGAGGAATGTTGGGCTTTGTGCTGGATGAATAAAAAAGTTCTGGAATATGGAATTGCTGAGAATCAAAGGGAGATTAAAGGGAGGATTTTGTTGGCCTCTTGTGCTTGATTATAGCTTTTCCATTTTTGATAAAATGTGTTTAATTCTTGTTGACTGGGCACAAGAGAGAAAAATGTGCATATGAAATAAATGTATGGGCAAGATGTGGAATGGAGAGAACGTATCTGACAAGCCTGGCTAATGAGGAAATAAAATGGCAGCTGAAATTAAGAAGAAAGGAAGGCTATGTTTCTAGCCTGTATTATAGACACTCTTCTTTTGAGTATGTCTTGCTCAAGTAACTCAGCAGTTCATTAAGATTCCTAGAAAATGTGTAGTACACATCCAAATATGGCTTTATACAACAATTTTTTTAAAATTCAGATTTTTTCAGTTATCTGAAGACTGTACTGGACAATGACAGGCCTGTGTCATTTAGGTAGACTTTTAAAAATGTCACGTTCTCTATCTTTACAGAGCTCTTTCAAGGCAGATATTTAAGTGTTACTGTATGTTTTGGAATGCACCAAACTGACATTTCTGCACAGAAGAGTCACACTACGTTCTCAAAGGCCTATTACTGCCGCTGTCCCCTGTCCAGTGCAGAGCTTTTAAATGATGCTGTGCTGCTTTTGTCACTGATACTGAGCATTTCCAGTGGGGGACTGTTTACTGTTCTATGCTTGCTCTTGGCTAGGGATCGTGATGCAGCAACCTTATATCTTAATTAACCAGAATTCACAATGCAGAGTTTAGGCTGACACTCTGCTTTCATGTCAGTGCTGTGTGACTCAGTAAAAATCCCAATACAACAGTGAAAAATCTTAATTGGCAAGATGATCACTCTTGGTTTAGCATGACAAACCCTGGAGACAGGGCTGATGAATAAAGATGAAGATCTCTAGGTACATGGAGAGGGTTGCTGTTGACTCATCTTACTGATTATATAGAAAAGTAGGGTTTCTTCTGCTTTCTGAATTTCCCAATGAAAACTTCATATTGAATAAGAATGACATAACTGGGCCAGACCCATCCAGTCCCGTGTGTTTGCTCTGATAGCGACAGCAGAGGCAAGGAAAGACAGCAGAGAAGAACAAGGCAAACTTACAGCTCCTGAGTCAAAGGCAGTGCCTTGGAGGTGGAAAGCAACGTGTCTGGCAGCTTGGGCAGCAGCCTTTTGTTCCTCCTGCCCCATGGCACCAGGGGGGTTTGTCACTCCCTGCAGAGAGCTGCAGTGACAGCGCCTGGGAGCGCAGCGCTGGCACCTTCACCTGGGCACGGGGTCAAACCCTCACCCAAAGAGGTCAAATCCAATTGCTTGTGTTTCTGAAGCTTGAATTCTGTCTTCTTGAAATGCTAAGGGCCTGCATGAAGCCTGTGGTAGAAATCAGTCTTGCAAAAGATTAGTTGGCTACTCTGCCTTGTTCTGTTGATACTGGATAAAACAATGAAGTTTATCAAGGATTTCAAGCAGATAGTCCACACTGTTTTCACATGAATGATTATATACCCATGCCTATTTAGCTATTCATTGCCTTGCCCTTTGGTACAATTGCTATCTGTAAACTAATTCATTCCTATTTTTATTAAAGCAAGTGGTGCTGTAATGATGAGCAGCAGACTAAATCCACGGTGGAAGAGAATTACAGCTGGAGCCAGAGGGGTTTAGGAGATCAACATAACATTTTTGGTGGAAGAGAATGGTAGTTTAATAATATATGAAGCAGGATTAATGCTGTAGATGACCTTAAAATACTGACTAGCAAAGAGTAGCATGGCAGTTGCACATACATGTGCAGCTGTAACTGGTTGATGATGAGTGCTTGTGTTTAAAAGAGACAATCAAAATGTTATAGAAGACCCTAAATATGGATTGCTTGTGTTCATACAATTTAAGGTGCATGTCAGCTTACCACAAGAAGCAAACAAAATGAAGCTACTTCTCCCATTCTGTGAAAATTAAATTGATTGTTTTTGAAAACTGAAGTTTATGACAGCCAATTTCACAGTGTGTAACCGTGGTGCTGTAACTGCTGGGGCAGACTCAGCAGTCTCTCAAGTTTGCATTCCCATGCCAACTGTGTCTCTCTTGTTCCAGCACCCCCACCATGCCCCAGGGGTGTCCATGTGGCAGGAGGCATTTTCCTGCTGGGAGCAGCCCTTAACCTGCTCAGTGGTGCTGAACTGAGCTCCCACAAGCAGCAGATCTTTTCTTTGGTGTCATGTTCCTGGACACTGCCAGCCACAGGACTGATGCTGGGGAATGCAGTCTGCCTCCAGCAGATTTTTAGACACCTGTGGGGGCAATAAACAATATTTTTCCACAAGATTTCTCTTGTTAACATTATAAATGCTCTTTTTTTTGGAAAATAAACACCAGCAGTCATTTCTCATGTGCCTTGGTCCAGCTGAGATGTGTAACAGGTCCTTGCCATAAACTTTTGTGCTAGCCTTTTCAATTAATTCACTACAACGCTCTACAAAACTAATAAGGTAATGCTGAAATGTGCTTGCAACACCCAGTGTCAACAGCATGGTACTGTAACAGTGCTTGGAGACTGAATTATCACTCACCTTTTTTTATTGTTGAGCCTTAGGCTATGAACACTGAAATCTCACTTCCATGAGTCTTGATAGATTTAAAAAGCCCCATATTTAATGTATTTTTTTTACATATTTAGTGTATTTTAACATGGTGGCATATTTGATGATGATGTTGGTTTAGTTTTGCTAGAAATTAGTCTATTTTTCTTACATGATTTAACACCAGGAGTATTAAGACCTGTGCCATCAGATATTTCATAATAGCTATGCTTTAGTCCTGTAAATGTGTTTATTCGTTGCAGGCACATCAAGTAATCATATGGCCACAGGCATAAAGGCTTTGTTGTGCTTTAATACCAAAATGTTTCCCCAAGGGCAGGGTTTTTTGGTGTTAAACTTGCAGTGCAAGGACAGATCCACTCTGAATGCAGGTTGGGATGTGGTAAGACAAGTTTTAGCTTCTGTGAGAGATTTTTGACAATACTTCCAGAAAAGTCAGCATCCTGCACAGCTGAACTTTGCCTCTACATAAAGAAAATGGGTACTTGATAAAGAGACTGGAGGTTAAAGACCTGCTGCAGCAGCACACTGAAGGACTTTTTAAAGTTTCAGCTGACAGGCTTTTGAAATGTGAAGATTAAACCAGTGGAATGAGTAGCAGACTCCCATTGACTTCAGTGAGCCAGGATTCAATCTAATTACCTAATTAAATGCTCCTGTTCTTCAGCAAGAGCTTTAGCAAGATAAATGTTCAGTAATTGCTTTGAGTATTTTCAGTGAAATCCATTTGCCTAGGATAACACATTTCACAACAGTGCAATAACTACTTTTGTGGTTTCAAACTGTGCAAGAGATGAATACGAAGGTGAGTTACTACATTTGTGGACTTTTCTCTCAAGGTTATGATTTTGGACTCCCTTGTTGGGGGTGAATCATTTCCTTCATTTGCTCACTGTTGAAATCAAAGATGGCAAAAGGTGCTTAAAATACTTCTGCAAAATCAGCTCTTAAGCTAACATTTTAGTCTTTTACATTCAGACACGAATATAATAATTTAGAAGATAAAAGCCTGGGGAAGAAAGGTCTGTCTATTGTGAACCATTTCCCCATTATTCCTTTTGATCTAATTGGACCATCACAAAACTCCTCTGAATTTTCCATTAAGAGGAAGAAAAAGAACTTTATTTTTCTGCTTCAGGGAGAAAAAAATTTGGTTTGGCAGCATCTATTGAAATAAATAGTTGTATTTACTACTTTTGCACTGGAGAATTATTTTACGTTTGCAAAATTAATCCTAAAGATTTGAGCAGGTTTTCTAAATGAGATTAATTGTATGTTTTAAATAGAAAAACAGAATAAAAAAATCAAAACCAAAAGTTTGCCTGAACAAGCCCCACTTCCACAAAAGAAGGATCACGTTGTTACTGAGATGTGGGTCACAGCAGGATATGCCTCATATGTTTAATTGAATCTTTTTATGAATGGCACACTTTCATGCATTTCTTGTTAAAGGAAAGTAGTGTTTTCATTTATTAAGAGGTAGAAGCAAGGTTGTATTAAAGAGATTAAAGGGTATGATTTATTCACCACCAGCTGCCAGTGCTTCCGACCTGTGAGATGATACCTCCTGACAGGGATTTCTAAGGGCAGGAGAGCTGAGGTTCATCTCATGTCCTGAGGGACATATTTTCTTCAAGGACATGCCCTCCTGCTCCACAGACATCCCCACCTCAAGGCCAGCTCAGGGGTGCAAATGCCATTTGAACCCTCTCTGTGCTAAGGGAGCACTTGAAGGGTGGCTTCTCCTTCTCCCTAGCAAACAAGGGAGTACAGCACAGAGACACAAACTTACCCCCACCAGCTCAGGTGAGTGTTCCACAGAGAATTCCATTTCCAGGCAGAGATGCTGGCTGTGAATCAACCCAGCTTCTGCCTCCCGTGCCAGCTCCCACAGGGAGCCACCCTGGGCATCTCCACCCTGCCTTGTGGTGTCTTCCCACTTGGAACTCAGTTTGGTTTTACAGCTCCCTTGGACCCAGAGGGAAGGAAAAGCTCCAGCAAGACTGGGAAAGATGCAAAAGCAATGCACTGATGCTTTTTTGCCACCACAGCAAATCCACAGGGATAGGGTAGTGTAAAATATCTCGTGGCTCATTGAGTTCTTCTAGTCGGGGTCGGGATTCATGAGCCAGGGATGGGATTCTTGTTTGGACTCAGATGTTTATTATTTCTTATCTATATTACAGTCTCACAGGCTGTGAGTTCTTCAGCACACCAAGCTAACAGACTGAAAATGGAGCCCCAGGTCTCTCTCTACAAGGCCTTTTAAGTGTAAACTACCCAACTATGAACTGTCAACTAATTTATTTTTACTTTTAACCCAATAACCAAACATATTACTCATCGCAGACCCTTCCATCCCATCCCACAATATCACCCAAACCCATGAAGAAGAAGGTGAAAAAGCAAGACAAGCCTATGCCCTGAAACCTCCATCTTGCCACATACATATTACCATATCCCAAACCCGAAACTCTAAATTTTGCACTGTGTGATATAACACACTTCTATTCAAACCACACACCCACAATCCCAGTTCCTTTGCTCTATTTTGGAAGCCTTTTCCATGGCCTCAGGTCAAATACAGTGTTCTCCTCTGGGTCAGTGCCTGCCAGCACAGAAAGCCTGAAAATCTCTATGCCCAGGGCTCCAGCAGGGTAGGATGATGATGTTGGCTCCTGTCTGTACTGATAACACAGTTGTGAGGGCATGTTTTCAGTTGATTTAGATGTATTCCCTCTGGTGGGAGGACAACTTCCTAAAAGGAAATAGCATCTGATTTGGACAGATGTCTGTCATTGTAATTATAAGTTTTCAAGTGGTTAATGACAGCAAAAATGGTCAGGATCAAAATATTTAGGCTGCCTCCCATGTGTGTTCTAAATCTGGCTGAGCCCTTGCACAGAAATGTGAAATAAATAAGCACATCCTCCCTGGGGTCTCAGGCACACACAGATAGGAAACAATTTTTATTAGGGGAAAGTAAACTGTGTTTGGTAAATCCAGAAATGGAATCCATACAAAATTATAGAAAAAAAATGCACCTCTCCCTCTCTGTAACACTACCATCAGTCCACTATTTCTTTTCCAGTAACATCCAGAACTGGGCCACAGTTTCTGTCCTGTGCTCCTGATTTGAAAAGACAACAATAACCACAGAAAGGTTTTACAAAGTTAAGGTGTTTGGTTGTAAGATCTCAGCTCTGCTGCTTTCTTGTTTTATCTCTCTCCACATGGTCCTCAGCTGGTGAAATTTCTTATCATGGAATAATCTCTTCTGTGTCTTGCAGGGGAAATGTAATCTTTGTTGTTCCTGTTAGCCAAGTCTCCTGCAGGAAGAAGAAATATTTCCAGAGACTCTGGAGCAGATTCATTGCTTCTGGAGTATTTTCTTCTCCCCAAACATCATTCAAGGCAAGCAATTTTTCCTCTCCAAGCCCCTCTCATTACCCAGGACTCCCTTTCAATACTAGATTCATATTAGTCAGTGTTTATGCAACCTTCCAAGTGTTACAGGAGAAAGAAGAATTCTTTGCCAGCTATAAATCTGGGATGTGGACACACATGAAGGTAATAGCCCATCACATGAGCTAATTAGTAGGTGATTAAGGTGGAAGGGAAACATACTACAAAAACCTTTTTGTATTCCACTTGTTCTCACCATGCACTAAACCTGACCTAAATTACTACCATATATTTTTTTCATTTTTGCTTTGAGATTTTAAGAGTGTTTTATCCTAGGATTATTAAGCCTGCTTTACTGTTTTTCCATCTCTTATTTCAAAACGTGACCTGACACAGGACTCAGTTCATCAGTTAATGATTAAAAACCAGGCTTTTCTCCAATCATAAATACATAAGTTCTCTACATGAGGTTTATTCTGATCTCTCTTATAGAAGAATTGTTTATGTAAGCTCCTCTAGCCTTGACATGGAATTCAGATTGCCTGCAATTACCTGCAAAGTTTGTATTAACACAGTAGAAGCCTTTTTCACTTGACAACTGGATTTTATTTTTGAGTTCAGGGTTACTCCTCAGCCTTCACCTACAGAAGGCTGAATGATTTTTGTGTTTAGTGTCCTGCTTTCTCATCACATCTTCTTCAAAGCTCAAGCAGCACTGGCTCTCATCCTGCTAGAGAGGGTTTGGGTAAGCTGATCATCAGGTCACTGATGAAAATCCAGAAGTGCCAAGCCATGAGCAGGCAAATTGCTTTTACCCTACATCCCCCGCTCTGACTTTGCACCTCTCTTCTTGCCTTGGTTGAAATATGGCTTGCAACAGGTAAAAAATCTCCCCAGTTATGGAGTTTTTACAGGAAAAGTTATTTCCTGTGTACTCATCCATTGAAAATTTGATATCTCCATGACAGAGCAAGTTGCTTGGGTTTCTTTTTTCTCATTGGAGTCAAGCAATGGAATTTTCTGTTTTGAAACTGCACCTGCATGCAGCGAAGATTACTGTCTGTGTTTGAAGAGTTCATCCTGCACCCAGCCCCCAGCCAGCTCTGGTTCCTGGTTCATTCAGGACTTGAACACTCCAGTCCTAATTCTTCAGTTCCTTAAATTTCATTTATGCCTGTCAGAAGTGGATTTAACAGGCTTTGCAGAAAGGCTGTTTCTATGCCTTTCTTTGTACTTTCCCCAATATAAATAATACTAGAACAGTAAAAGCAACAGAATAAATGCCCAGGAGAGATGGGACACAATAGGAAACCAAGGTGTGATTCATTTTTCAAAATCAAGATCTATTCAATCCATTGCCTACCTGGTTTCTAGGTTCTATTCACTTGATAAGGGAATAAAGATTATTGGAGGATTTTTGAAATTCCATTCCAGAGAGGAAAGTCAAGGACTGTACCTGCTGATAGATGGTTTGGTTTGCAGATACCTGTGGTGTGTACCATGTGCCAGGAGTTGTGATGAGTTTGGTAAAAGGCTTGAATGTCAGAAGGGAATGGGCAGGACAGCCTGAGTTCTGCAGTCACCTGATCAGGCTAATGCAGGAGAGCCCTTATCCTTCTCTCTCTGTCCTCAGGTGCTCTGAAATTTAAGCAAGGTTTGCTCTCATCTTAGGGAGCTGGTGCTCTGTTTCTCCACAGCGTAAAAATCGAGCAGAACACATAAAGTTTGAATGATTAGAAATTTCTCAGCAGCAAGCTGTGGCTCTTGACATAACTGTTAGTGGAGAACATGTGGCCAGCCCGCTCCCATGGCTGATGCATTTCCAGAGCTGTTCCTGGGGACTTAGGCAGTTGGCATAGTCTTAAAACAAGCTTATTTGTGATAGGGAATTGGCTGGGCATTCATTTCTCCCTCAGGTTCTCACACTCTCAGTGCAGCTGACGTGATAGAATTAGCATTTTAAATAAGGCAGTGCTTCAACAAAATTATTTTGGTTAAGATGACCCTGTGGAAGGGGTCATCTTATCAGTTTATGTTTCATGCACTCATGGCAGCTTACCTCACCTGGAAGACTGAGGTCTGCAGTTGTTAAGGTTTCTGGTGGAGTAAAACCAGAAGCGAGTCATGGCAATTTCATAGTGAAATGAATAAAATTTGAATAAGCAGTGTCAAGGACTGCCCTGCCCAGGGGAAAGGTGCACTCTCCAGGTCATCCTAACACAGCAGAAATAATTCAATGCCACAATTGGGACCCAGCAGTGATAAGGTACATCAAAATCTCTGATCCAGTAAGCTGATGGGAGTGCCTAGAACCCTGCCCCATATAAAACATAGAGAACAACTTGTTTATCTCCTCAGTGGCAGCTGTCAGAACTTTTGTCTGCTTTTGTCCAGGCTTGCTGGAATACACAGCAATGCCCCATCCCCATCTGTGTGCTCTGAGGATGAAGTCCATATATTTGTAGCATCCAGAGTAAGACAATGCTGAGGTAAAACTTTAACAAGGTAATCGAGCTCCGAGCTGAACTGGGAGAAGCTGATGTCACTTTAATGGAGACAAAGGTGGTTCTGAGCCAAAGGTGTGTTTGGAGTCTTTGCACTAAAGGTGTGTGTTTGGAGTCTTTGCACTAAAGGTGTGTGTTTGGAGTCTTTGCACTAAAGGTGTGTGTTTAGTCTTTGACTAAAGCTCAAACACTTCTAGGATGGACATTATGACATAAACACCACCTGCTTCTTGCTTCCAAAGCAAGTCAAGTAGCCAGCTGAAAGTTTTAATGTGTGGGAATGTACCAGTTTGCCAATAGATGAATGGCTGTTGAAGGGAAGATGAGACCTGTTCATGCCTAATTAGAGCACTGCCAGCTGTGCCTGCTGAGGTCTTGTGAGACTCAAGAACATCTGGTCCTCATCAGGCCTGTGAGCTTTTGGTTGATGAGCCGCATTGCTCGTGTGACTGGGAGGCAGATGGCAAGAAGTGGGATGGTAGAGAAGCTCCTCTGGGAGTCCCAGGTTAAGGGAAGTGTGTCAGAGTTGGTTTCTGAGCACTGCAGGCCGTGTTAGCTGCAAGAGCTTTCTGCCCAATAAATTGTTTCCTGGGGCAAACTGTATCTGAGCAAGATAGGCTTTTGAGGCAGCTTGTTTTCATCGTGCCTTGATGAGATGCTTGGCATGGATATCCACAGAAACACATCATGGCTCCGATGTTGTTTTCTGCAAGGGATAATTGGGACTGAAACACTGGCCCTGGAACAGGGAACCTTAGCCTTTTCTCCAGCTTGTTCAAGAAAGTGGCTGTGATTAAAATAATGAATGAAGGAAAAGAACTTGGACTTCCATTGTTGTAATGTTCTGTATTTCACCAGACTCATTAATGCATGGAGCTTCAAATCCTGTTACTGCTGGATTGCAAATAGCAGACCTTTCACTAGCTGTAGGCAGTCCTGGGTCCCTGGAGTTTTGATAAGCAGAGAGGAAAGACTAAAAGTTCAGCATCTGGGGAAAGAAGCCCAGATTCCTTTTCTGGTGAAAAATAGCAGTGAGGTAGCATTGTTCCTGTGTTTGCACCAGATTGTGGAAATCACACAATATTCCCCTTGCACAGCATCATTTTGCCTGTCCATCCTCCCAACCTGACTCTTGCAGCTGCCTGGCCCAAATCCCAGCTCTTCAGCAGGAGCAGAATGCTGCAGTCTGTGTCAGGAAACATGAACATCAACCTCGTTCTCTAACAATTATGTTGACTCCTATCTGCTTTAGAATCTAACTCCCCAGCTCTATTTAAAACTCTATTTGACAAGCTGGATATTAACACAAAGATGCTGCTCAGCTTGCTCTCAAAAACAAAGTACAAAGAGAGGAAAAAAAATTGTTTAAAAGTATTAGTGAATATTACAGGCTGGAACTTGTTTCAGCCACTGTGCTCTCCATGCATCTGACAAAAACAGAGCCTGGCTTATCTATTACAGAAACCCCCTGTGATCAAAATGTATTTCAGCTGCTGGAAACCATTGTAATTTTCCTATTGCTCACTGTTTACACCAGGAGAATGAATCCTAATTAATTTTTATTAGGTAGTTACTGTGATTGCTCACCTTTCTCAAGGGGAGACTGAGGTAAAAAATCAGAGTTTGTGGAAGGATTTGCTTTTTTCTTTTGAGACGTTTTCCAAAGGTTTTCATTGTACCTGGAATTTTTCAGCCATATCCTCTTGGGCTGTGCAGAGACAGCATTATGCATGAACTTTTGGAGCTAGTGAAAGAGGATTCTTGAGGATTAGAGTCTTAAGCAGTCCCACAGGCTTTCCTTCCTGTTCCCTTTTCCCTTCAGAACCCTCCCATTGACCTGCATTTCTGTGGCAGAGATCTTAGTTTGGAGATAGGTAGTGGTAAGTTTGCATAGTTAAAATGTATCTTCTGAGACAAAATTCACATCTTTGCCTTGATTTGAACTCTATATCTCAACTAAACTTATAAATATTTATAGCTTTCTCCTTTTGGCCCTGAGACCATCTTATCTAAAACAGATGAGAGCTTAACCTTGTCTTTAGATTTCCTTATTCCTAAATGTTATGCTTATAAACAAGCAACCAGAATTGAATTAAATAATTTAATAAAGGAATCTATCCTTCAGAGCAGTAAGAAATGAAACTTCCCATTAGTCTTATTCAAGGAATAGATAAGCAGCAACTCTTAACACATAGAAGTGAGTTTAAAGAAGTGGGAGTTTTGCTTATAATCTTTGGTTTTCCTTTATTTTCTTTTCCTTTCGATGACATTGGAGAATTGAAATCTTGGATTGCTTGGAAGAAAGAAGTTTTGCTTCTTATTTGGCATAGAATTCAAATAGGGGGTAACACTGTCAGAGTCTGGAGGTGGATAAAACATTTCCCAGATTTTATAGAGAGCTTGAACTTGGGATTCTGATTTCATTCATTCCAAGGAAAGAAGCCAGACAAGAAGTTATATGCATAGAAAGAAATATTTTAGATGTATTAAAATATTTGTATGGCTCTCATCACTAGTTTCTGAGTGAATAGGTTTGGATCTGAATTTCAGCTGCAGTCAAGAGTGTGGATCAAGGTTTTAATTTAGGGCCATCTTTCATTTTAATTGGCTTCTGTGGGTTTATGACCCTGCTTGGTTTTTTTTCTTTTTTTGTTGGAAACTGAATACATTTTAGGCATACATACTTCAGGCAGCACAATGATTTGAATTGGCAAAGTATAGCAGAGTTGTTTGCAGATAATGAACTTGTGGATATCACGGGAAGCTGACACCTGTGATTATCAACCTTGACCTCCAAGCATTTTTGCTTTAAGTAAAATCTTTGTGAAAGTTTTGCCTAGTCAAAAGTCTCTGAGGAAAGGCCAAAACCTAAGTCTGTTATTAGTGAATGCACCATAAAAATCTTAAAAATAACAATTTATTTCTAATTATAAAAAAAGGCGAAAAAGATATCCATGCCATCTTAAGCTTCAGGATAAATTGCCTGGGGTTATGGGAAAATCTGAAAAGGCAGAAACTTCTGTGTTGCTTCCTGACATTTGAGCAAACAGGTTTTTACAGCTGTGTGTAATTACAAGAAGTTAGGGGACTGTTTATTTAACAATGATATATTTATACATTTACTAGGAAATACAGCATTAGTCAGAGAGGCATTAAAATATCTGTAAAGCTATCCATTATAATATCTGCAAACTGAAGCCCTTAAGAAATAGTATTCTTCCGTAGTATTCTTCCACACAATCATTTTTCAGTTTCCTGTAAACACAGCTACAAAGTCATAATCCAAGGGGGAAGTTCATGGAGGTTCACACAGAAACAGGGATATGCACCTTTAGAGTTTATTTTTCTCTCTGATGTAAATTTAACACCTGTTTGCAGGTGTTAAATAAAATAATAAAAGTCCTGTCCGGACTTCAGGATTTCAGAATGGTTTTGGTGTGTTTGTGTCACTTTTGTTAAGTTGGAAAATCAAAGTATCTCTATTCCTCAAGGGGGAAACTGAGCTCTGGCCTGAAAAATTCAAAAGGCTGAGGGGAGATTCAGATGCCCAGACCCACAACTGCACTTCTAGTCCTACAGACACTTTTGCATGTGAAGATTTTTTGTTGATGTGGAGTAACACATGTCCTGAGTGACTTCTGCTATGTTATGGAACACCAATTTGCTGTAGTGCATCCCCCTCTGTGGCCTGGCTCCAGTCAGGGTTTCCCTGTTGGAATCAGCTCCATGTGGAGTGCAGTGACAGCCTCAGCATTCCTGAGAAGAATGTGTGGAGAGGGAGTGGATGGTGACACCACTCCAGTTTGCACAACAGTCTTGTGGCAAAGAGCCTTTGATGGTGATGTGATGCAGCCTCCTCCCCACAGGACTATAATCCATGTGCTGTAGGTGTGCTTTGCTTGAAAAAACTGCCCAGCTCATAGCTGATGCACTGAAAATTTCTATTCCTCCTTAAAAAGTTCTGTTAAGTTAAAGAGCCCAGGGAACTGCAACCAGTGTTTCAAAGTCACAGGCTAACATCTTATGCATTGGTATTGAAACCAGAAGATGGAATCTAGTTTTAATATTCTTCTTGGGTAATCTATCTTCTTTCTTCATCTTCTTGAATTAATTTAGTGGTGCTGAAAACTTCTGAAATTATTTCCTGGACTAGATTAATTATTTAAGACAATGGGAGTTGTTTAGTTGACTTCACTGTGAATTAGAACAAGTCATTTATTTAAAGGCAAGATGCAGCATGAAGAAGCAGTAAAGTCAACTCTCCATTCTCTTGTTCCTCCTACAGAGACACACAGGCACTCTCACTTGTAAGTTCAGCTTTGACCTCTGGTCATGAAAACAGATTTTTCTCCAGACCTTTTCATTTTATGGTGACTTGAGGTTACTGGTTGATGATATGCACACCTTCCTACTGAAAACTGGATTAATATAATGAATTCTTCTCTACAAGTTTTAGCAAATGAAAATCAGAGTGTATCATGGAGTATTTAGAAGAGATTTTTTCTTTTCTGGTTTGAAGCAGTTATATAGTGTGATGTTCACAATCACAGAAAACCAGAATCATTTAAGTTGGAAAAGACCCCTAAGAGCATCGAGTCCACCCAGCACTGCCAAGCCCATAACTCTAATAATGTTTAAATAACTTCCTTTTGTGCATGCCAGAGCTGTAAATTTTAAAGGTGAGGAGCAAAACAGAGGCTGTGATTGAAAATGGAGAACCAGTGGGATGAATTTGGTATACTACAGCATTTTATTCTCAGTCCTGCACTGCATCTTGCCCCTCCATCACTAACAGCATTTTTCCAGAGTGGAGAAGGCAGTACTCTACCTGACATACTCCCTTGGGCCACAACTAATAAATTATGATATAAAAATTATAGCATATTGTCTATTATTATATTAAAATTATAAATTAATATAGACATTATAAATTATTATATAAAAACAATAATAATTGTTTCTTTAGAAAACCAGCACTGAACAATGCAGTGAGGGTAGAAACCCCAACCCTCTGACTATTTCTTTGGCTCTTATTTTTTTAAGTTTTGCTA
>VWYI01004957.1:46459-59383 GCA_013399455.1 Anthoscopus minutus | reverse complement strand
GCTAAGGAGGGATAAAACAAACTGGAATCAATGTTATGGAGTATCTTTAAGAATATGCCTTAAGGTTTTTGCCTCTTTCTGCTGTGCTATTGGAAGGGGACACATTTTGCTCCTCTAGAACTGTCCTAATTTCCCAGTGACTTCAAGCTTCATCTTATCCCCTTTGGTGGCAGCATCTTGTGCAAGCATGGTTGAATTCAGACAAGGTGGTTATTTAAATGGCATATTCTGCCTCAAAATTGTTGTCTGCTAATTCTCCTTAATTACAAACATTAGGGTGCCTTACTCTATGACCACCCTTACCCTGCAAATCAACTTTAATCCGATTTTGAAAAATCCAGTAATTCTAATAATATGTTCATTTTCATAGTGTTTGAATCTTTTCATCTCACTCTGCCTTAGGATATGATTTTCATCATCGTTGGTCTAGTCCTTCTCCCACTGAAGGTAAAAAAAAATGCTTTCATTAAATTAAAGAGAGGACAGCATTTAATCCTTTTCAAAGCAGTACCTGGTTTGTAGACAGGAGTGCTGCCTGGACCCTCAGATGGGAAATTACAATTGAGATTTTAGTTTGATAATAAACTTTTCTGCCTGCAGTAACCCAGATGACAGGCAGGATCCCAGTCTCAATGGTGAGGGGCGTCGTCTGACGCTTGAATCTTCTGTGAAATGAACTCATTTGTCACTTTAAAAAGCAAGAATGCTGTTTTGTAACTCTTTCTTCTCTTTGATGCTCCCATCTTTGCATTCAGTGCAGAAAAAAACCCCTCTTGTATAATGTCTCCAATCTTCTGATAGGAGTCCTAAATCGACTCTTTGTTATTTCTCTGTGTTTTCCTGGCTGTATACAGGGATGTGGAACATGTGATGGGCTGTTGTGAGGTTACCCTGCTGATAGCAATATTACTCTAAAGACATATTTTTACAATATATTGTCTGAATCTGCACCCCAAATTCACAAGGAGGACATATTAAACTGGCTCTTCCTGTAGATTCCAATAATCCTTAAAATCATGGGCACTCTTAGCTCTTTGGTACCCAGTGGTCCTGTACCTTCTTCAAACAGTTAACATTATTATTGCTTGATCTTGCTGCTTCTTTCTGGTTATTTTAATTCTGAGATTAGTCATGTGTGTTCCACAACTTCCCTGTAAAGACATGGGATGAGTTTTGCAATTGGCATGTTGTGATGAGACCATTTGGGGCCCTAATGAATATATTAAACAGGCTGGGGGAGATGAGAACTGTTTTGGATTTGTCTAAAGACATCTTTGGAGACATTCAGAGAAACAAAACAAAATAAGGAAAAAAAAAATTTGTTTTCAGTTGCGACACTGCTTGCTTCAGTTTTAGGTGACTTAAACTTCAGGCCCAGTTCCAAAGCAAACCATCTTGATTTAAGAAAGAATATTTTAGCAAAACCTCTTAATTATTTTGCAGGAACAGTGGTTCATTCTTTGTGCCTTTCCCTTTTGTGTGTCTGCAGCTGCCAAAGCTGTGGCACTGCAGCTATAGTCTGACCTTTCCTGTTTGCCCACTGCATCTTCTGAATGTTCCAGTTGTGCTGTCCTCACATCACACCAAAGTGGAGACAACACTGAAAGCAGAGCATGGACAATTTCCCCCAGTGCCTTCACAGCCCTCGAGTCCCATTTGAATCCACCTCCAAATGAAATAAAGTTTAACAGAAATTACATTCAAGAAAATTGTACTGCAAGAGATTTAGAAATTTTTGGCTTAAGAATGCAGCCCTACTGTAAATATTGGAGATGAAGGGGTCAAAACAGTTCTGTGCTTATTTTTTGGTTTCTGATTCTGCTTCTGGAGCAACTGTGCTGGTCACTGAAGGCAGTAGGAGCACTTAACTGGATAGAACACTGGTTCCAGCTGGTACAGCCTCTTCTAAAACCACCCCTCTGCAGCAAGATGGTTGCAATTAACTGTCCTTTCTGGGGTTTGTGAAGATACTCAAATAAAACCCCCACCACTACACAAGAACAAAGGGCTATCAGTGGGTAATGCTGATGAATGCAGTTACTGGTTCAAGGGAGCACTTGTGGGAATTTGCCCAGGATTGATTTTGATTTTCCAGCACATTTGCAGGTGAAACATATTCTGAAGTGAAATAAGAGGTTAATCATGAGAAGGCAGCTGACTGCTCTAAGCAACAGCCTTTTTCATCAATGCCTCTGATGCAAATAAAAACCCCAAACAGCCCTAAAACTAAATATAGCAAAAAAAGTCCTCAAAAGCCAGTCAATAAATAGTAATTATCTCTCACAGCTGGAAGTATGTTTTGCTTTGAGAGCAAGCAACAAACTGTGCTTGACTGTGTGATGATTATTTCAATCAGGTTATAAAGGAGAATGCTATTTTGGAGCCACTCACTTGGAAGGTGTTCTTGCAAATGTGTTCTATTTCCAAACCCTTCTCTTCCTTTCCAAACTGCTGCAGACCTGGATAAGTGGCAAGGCCTGGCTGATTTGATCCCACAGCTGCTTTGTTATTCTGGTGCTGCTGATGGGCAGAACACCACCAGACCTCTCCCCTGTGCTCCCACTTGCTGCTCCTGTGCAACCTCTGGTCTCAGCAGAGCAAAGCAGACATTCAGCATGGGATCAGTCCTGCCAGGTTCCAGGGAGGAATGCCACCTGGGAGGTGGGGAATCTCTTGGGAGGGAGAGACAGGAAGGAAAGAGATGAAAAGGCATCTCTTGGAAGAGGAGTTAAAAACCAGGCCTGCCATGTTTCGTGGCACAGTGATTTTTTTTCTTTTTCAGACACCTCACCAGCACTGGCTTAAACGATGAGATCTTGACAAATTCATCCTCATGAGTGGCTCTCTAAAGCGGTCAAACTGAAGGACAAGTTTGAATTAACTCTCAAAATTAACATGTCAATAATCAGGTCAGGAAACTGAAATTTATAATGTTCCTGTGAACATACATTGTCCTCTTTCCAGGAAGTGAAATTGTGTTGCACTACCAAACATCCCATAGAAAGCCTGGGCTGGTATGGATAATGCCCATTTCAATAAGAGCCACATTTTTCAGTATCATCTTGCAATTCATGGGACCAGTATTAGAAACGACATTACCTTTGAGGCTTTGTTTTTGCCTGATGGTTTTCTGGAAAATAACATCCATTCTGATGTTTAGTCTCCATTTCTGACAGGATCTACATATCCAATAACTTTCTCAGTGCATAAAAAAAATATTGCTGGGCTCTTGCAGATGGATGTGCACTGCACATCTGTACTTCAAATTGTTACAGACCTCCCTGTGTGCAGTGTGCTGAGTTTTGAAAAAAATACAACCTGAGGTGCTGCTGCAGCTTTTAGGCAAATATTTCACATATTCTCATTGTCCTTCTTCCTAACTGAGCTGGCTGAAATTTTCACACTGGTTTTCATATTGCTGGTAAATGTGAGAAAGCAAAGAGGCTGCCAATTGTTTTAGTTATTTGTTAAGCAGATCTCTGCTCTACTAGAATGACAGGCACAAGGAAGAAATTTTGAACTCCCAGGAGGGATACTTTATGCCATTTATTTGGGTTTTTTTTTTTTTTCAAACAATGGAGTCTTTTTTTGGAAGCCACTTACATTTTCATAGCTAACATTTTAGGATGTTGAAGGTAGATTTTCAAGCAAAATCATTAAATCCTATATATAGGATTGTATAGGGGATATAGATATATCATAATCCTGTCATTAAAAGGACTGTGAGGTGGTGCCATTTACAATGTGCATCTGATTTATCTTTGAGAACCATAAAAACTACCCTATTTTAAGTGGTACATTCTTTTCCTTTCTTTCCTTTACTTTCATATCCCCACCCCACTCCCCACTTTCTCCTTTGTTTTGTTTATCAGGATTCATATAAGGAGTAGAATCTTGCTTTGTCAAAACCACTGAAGAACAGGATAGATGGAGTAGGATGCCCATAGGTTTAGGTAGCCCTAAATGCTCCAGAATGGTGATAGAGTGCAAAAATATGATACAGCACAGAAATTCATGACAATCAAACGAGGTTCTCCCAAGATCAGTGTGGAACAACATATCTTGGTGTCATTCAGATGCTCTCTCGAGGTTGCATTCTTGGCAGCTGCACACTTTGACTGGTCTTTTTGTTTTTCCAACTGTATATGGACTTCTTTTGTTTCAAATTAATCTCTTGATTGGCTGCAGATGTACACCAAAATGTCCTTTGTTTTAGTGTACGTTTTCAAGTGACTAATGATTAGCGCTGGTTGGAAACTTTTCCCTTGCAGTGATTTGACAGACACTTGTGGTTACAGCAAAATTGATATTTTCTGTGGAAATGCATCATTTTTGCCAAAGGAAAAAAAAAACCAAAAAACAAAAAACCCTTTTTTTTTGTCAAGTCATCCTGAAATCCATGGTTTATTTTAGGTCAGCTGGTTAAATAGCTCAAAGCTGTTGCATTGTTTCAGGGCACTACTTAAGACTTTTTTTTTTTTTAATGACCTCTTATATTTGTTGCTTCAAGCTCCATTAATCAATCTGCTTCATCCATCAGTATTTCTTGCTGGAGATGGCAGGGTAGCAATCTGGGAGCTGTAGTAGCTGTGATGCCTTCAGAGAGAGAAAATATGCCACAGAAAAGTTATCCAGAAGAGCACAACTGCTGTGGGGGGAGTGCAAGGGCACCAAGTCTGAAGTTACAACTTGGGAGGGGTTGGGGTGCTTTGTGTGGAAAATGTAGTTGTGAGAAACATAGTTTTCCTTTGGAAAGCATTTCTATCCAGCCCATGACTGAAAACTATTAATAATTTGAGGCTTTGTAGAATTAAAATCTTATCCACGAGCCTGATGTTATCATCTGTAGTTTTAGCACTTTATTTCTTTTTGCAGAGGTGCTTTCATGCTCAGTTTAAAGGCTTAAAAAAACAAAACCACAATAACAAAAACCGCATTTGCTTCTTTTAATTTGAATTTTGAGGGTGTTTTCACATAGCCTTTAAAATTCCCTCAAGTCTCATTTTTCAATACCCTGTCTACAAGTACAAAGACTTGAAACTTAACATTGCTCTAAGCAAATATGACGTCGTTAAGTTAATGACTTATTTTCAGGAACTGTGATTCTAAGGGAAGAAAAAACCCTACATTATAAGACTTTCACTGATATGTTGAGAACTGAGTAAACAAAGGATAACAATAGTGGAACTCTGATTTTTGCATTGGCTGCCATCTCTATGGCCATAAGTCATTAAATGTTCACAAAAGTGAATAAGCTGCTTAATGTCATATTCCCCCATGATTTGAGTCTTTATCTTAAAAAAAAAATCCCATAATACACATCCTCCCAGTTTCTTAAACATCTGTCCCAGAATCATGCAATTGGAGCATGGAGGAAACGGAAGGGATGCACTAACCAAATGTAATTCTTTTAAAACAGGGACATAGGGAGATCAGATTGATAACTGAGCACATCAAGGATGTAATGTTTGTTGAATATATAGTCCATGCTTATGCAGGCACTAAAAACCTCACTTAAGATCTACAATATTGCTCATTTGTGGAGAGACTGGAAAAGCATTGTACCCAATAGTGTGCACACAGAGGGGCTCTAACTTATTAAAGCTGATTTTACAATTAGAGAACACACTGAATCTGTGACTTAGCACCATAACGACAGGAACAGATGTGACTTGCTGTTGAATGAGCAGCACAAAATATCAGGAGTGTGCTGTGCAACGCTGTCTCATGCTTTCTGACAGCCAACACGACCTCCCTGAAGTCAGCCTTCTCCTCAAAAACCTTATCCTAGTGTTTGTCTAGCCAGAAGCAGATTGCAGTGGTGGCAGAAGGCATTCCCACTGCAAGTCCTAACCCTTTCCATCCCCTTTCCTCAGTCTGCCAGAAGCCCTGGGCACACCCTGTTCATTGCAGCCATTTCCCTCCAGGGATATGTCAAACAGAGAATCAAAGATAATTCTCCTGAGGCCGCTCTTGGACCAAGCCACATGCAGACCTGATCCTAATTACATCATTTGCTCTTGTCAAACATCATTTCACTGGGGCAAGATGTAACTTATATCTCACAAGAATGTCATTTTTAATAAGCACTAGGTGAATTTAAGGCAGAGCTGTCGATGGACTCTTGTTCCCACAACTGTTATGATCAGAAAAATCATACAAAGTTTTGTATAGGAAGGGTGAAAGGTTTGAACAGATATATTTTACTGTGACTCCAAAGAGAAAAGTGAAAATATGATGCCTAGGGCAGACTGCAGACTGCAGGTTCCAGGGCAGACATTGCTGCTGCTTTGGTGCTGGGAACCATCCTGTGGCTTTTGTGTATTTGATAAATGAGCAAGATAGGGTTGGAAGGGTTGAAATGTTACATGTAATATAGGCATGCACTGCTGGCTGCACATCACTGAAAATGTGCAAAGGGTGAGTTGATAGCTGGGAGAATATCTGAGATAACCTGGTGGAAAATCAGCCCTGCAGCAGTACTTAGCACCCTCAACACCCCTAGAATGCTGCTGCAGAAGGGTGTTTCTATTTTTTCCCCTTCCTCATGGCTTCATAGCAGAAAGTGTACAGGAAAATGACCACCAAAACCTACATGACAGTTTGGTCCTGGGCAGCTTTTCACTGAGAGGTGTTATGGTGCGAGAGATTCCAAGAGATGGAACCTCCATTCCCAACCTGCACACACTATTACACGGATATGAGCAGTCATATAATCCAGTTCTACCTTTTGTGAGCAAGCCAGGGTCAAATTTCTTCCCTGATGCCCTGAAGAAGGGATTAATGTTTTTTTTCGAGGTGCCCTTTGCAGCACTATGACATTTGATGGGAGGGGCTTGAGGCCCGCTGGCCACACAAACCCTGTTCCCCTTCTTGCTGGGTTCAGTGCAAGTGATTTTGTGAGGAAGTAATTAAATCAAGTGAAAGCATCATGTTCTCTAAAGGAGCAGCAGAAAGCCAGCACAGTATTTGCAAACCATATACTCTTGCTGAGCCTCCAGCTTGTTCAGGAGGGCTTTTCTGCTCTAATTCATCTGATTTCCTTCGGTGAGTCAAGCAACTCCGTGACATAACACATGTTCCTATGGACTCGATGGCTGTGGATCACATGTGACTTAAGACACTGAGATTTTGAGATTGGTTGAGACAGAAGCACTCTGATCCTGCCCATTGAAACACTGAGCTCCAAGCTCCATGATTGGCAGTCATGACTAATAGTCACCATGCCCTCATTTCTTGTTTTGGAAAGCTCAGTTTCCCCTCCACATCGTCAGTGCTGAATGGCTGGAATGTATCTTTTGATTCCAAGAGAAGTTTGCAGGAATGGCCTCTGGGATTTGGCCTGTGCAGGGTTTTTTGCTGAGCCATGTCAATATAGGGACACTGCACCCTTGTAGCACACCTGTCCTTATCCCTGTTGCTGGGGGAAATAAACTCAATTTTGAGTGTGCTTGGTGAGGGCACATTTAAGATCCTGGCTTTTTTTTTAAGAGCTGATTTCTTTTATACTACATTGCATGCACAATTTGCATCATAATGTTGGGAAGACATATGAGGCTTCAACCTGCTCAGACTTCTACCAAGTTTTGCATTTAATTTCAGTGGAAGCCACTCTGGTCCAACAACACCGCTCACTGCAAGCTCTGGCAGGCGGGATAAACAAAGCGCTTTTGGAGATCTATTTTCACTCACCTTTAGGACAAACCCTTAACAATTCCTTGCGTTTTGCTTGCAGTTTACGTGGATTTTTCACCCTCATCCGCTGCCGGGTGGGTCCGGGTTCCCTGTTCCAGGCGGCCCCACGAGAGGGCACCCGGGACACGCCGCTCCCGAGCCCGGGCAGCGCCCGTGCTTGTCCCGGGTCACTTCGGCTCCGAGGGGCTGACCAGCTTCGGCTGCTCCATCCCATCCTTCCCCAGGTGAGGATGCTCGCCCGCATCTCTGCCCGCTAAAACCCGCGGTTCGCTGGTAGGCAACCAAAATCGGACAGGCTGCCCCAAAATCGGATAGCACCCGCCTGTTCTTGTGCCTGTCAAAGCAGCAGCTCCCCAGTAAAGCCGGGAAGCTCAGAGGAATATTCGAGCTTGCTAAGGCTAAAGAAGAAACAAGGCTGAGTTGCTTTTGATTTCTAAGTTTAAATGACGTTTTTTTCCCATTTTGTCAGGTAAAATTTAAAGATTTTTTTTTCCCCCCCGTGGTTCTGTCATATTGTTGTTGTGGCAATCGCTCTGTAACTTTATGTTTGGGTAATACGTTTTCAAAAAATAAATGCAAATCATAGATCCAGACATCTTTCACGAGCAGCTGTACATCAAATGGTTCCAGTCCTCTGCTTTTGTTTGTTTGTTTGTTTGTTTGTTTTATCTCCTCTATCTGTGGTTGAAAAGCACAACTGCCAGAACCAGAAAGAAGTCAGAAAGATTCACCAGATTANCACGAGAGGGCACCCGGGACACGCCGCTCCCGAGCCCGGGCAGCGCCCGTGCTTGTCCCGGGTCACTTCGGCTCCGAGGGGCTGACCAGCTTCGGCTGCTCCATCCCATCCTTCCCCAGGTGAGGATGCTCGCCCGCATCTCTGCCCGCTAAAACCCGCGGTTCGCTGGTAGGCAACCAAAATCGGACAGGCTGCCCCAAAATCGGATAGCACCCGCCTGTTCTTGTGCCTGTCAAAGCAGCAGCTCCCCAGTAAAGCCGGGAAGCTCAGAGGAATATTCGAGCTTGCTAAGGCTAAAGAAGAAACAAGGCTGAGTTGCTTTTGATTTCTAAGTTTAAATGACGTTTTTTTCCCATTTTGTCAGGTAAAATTTAAAGATTTTTTTTTCCCCCCCGTGGTTCTGTCATATTGTTGTTGTGGCAATCGCTCTGTAACTTTATGTTTGGGTAATACGTTTTCAAAAAATAAATGCAAATCATAGATCCAGACATCTTTCACGAGCAGCTGTACATCAAATGGTTCCAGTCCTCTGCTTTTGTTTGTTTGTTTGTTTGTTTGTTTGTTTGTTTGTTTTATCTCCTCTATCTGTGGTTGAAAAGCACAACTGCCAGAACAAGAAAGAAGTCAGAAAGATTCACCAGATTAGAATATGTGTCTGAAAGATCCTCCTAATTTCTTGGGAAGGGATTGATGAAACGTCAGATTAGCTACCTAAAGGCTACAGTCTTAATTAGCCATCAATCTGCTGTCAAACTGTCACAGAAAGAAATGCCTGGATGAAGAATCACAGAAAGATTTGGGTTGAAAGGTATCTTGAAGATGAACCAGTGACATGTCTCCTGCCATGGGCAGGGACTCCTTTCACTAAACCAGGATGCTCAGAGCCCCTCAGGCCTTGGACACTTCCAGGAACTTGGTGCCAGGACCTCACCACCCTCACAGTACAGAATTTCTTCCTAATATCTGATCTAAACTTATGCCTTTTCAGTTTAAAGCCATTCTTCCACATCCTATTACTATATTCCCCATGGAAAAGTCCCTCTCCAGCTCTCCTGCAGGCCTCCTTTAGGTACCAAAAGGTGCTGTAAGGTCTCCCCAAAGCCTTCTCCAGGTTGAACAGCCCCAACTCTCTCACAGTCCTCTGATCCTTTCTTTCTGCCTTATTTTGCAACAGGAAGAATTGCTTCTTTAATATTCTTACTGGTTTTGGGGAATTTTTTTGTCTGTTTTTTGTTGCTGTTCTTGTCGTTTTTCTTTTTTTTTTTTTTTGGTTGGTTGGTTTTGGATTTTTTCCCCCCAGGGAATGTATTTTAGATGGCTTACCTGGCCAAGATGAATGTCAAACCTGAGGACTGTAATGCATTAGCAATAGGTAGGTGAGGAGAATCTCAGATACTTTTTGTCTCAGCAAAGGAATGAGTCGTACATCATGAGTAAGAAATTTGCTGTTGCTTTTTCTGATCTTTTTTTTTTTTCTTTTTATAGAAGTCTTTGGAAAAAAAAACCAAACAAAACCCAAAACCCTGACAGTGATTTTAAAGCTATGGGAGACTTTGTAACTTCAGAAACAGGAAGGTAAACTTTGAGGCTATGACAAGGCTGCAGAAACACAGCAGAGAGGTTAAGATAGTGAAGGCTTGAAGGCAGGAGTGACACTAAATCTCCTGCACTTTACCTGTGAGTTCCCTGGACAAAGCCTGTCTTTCTTTGTCTTCTGTAGTGATTTGGGCAACACCAGAGGAAATCCAACAGGGCTGGGACTGTTTGATCTTGTAATAATCATGATCTGAACCACTATGAATCACATAGACATTGGTATGCTCTCCAACAGCATCATGGTTATCTTGCCCTGGGTGAGACACAGAATGATTTTCATATATGGATCTTTATTTTTAAAAATAAATATCCACATATGGATATTTATTTTTTTTATGATTTTCAATATATGGATGTTTATATGAAGAAAAGGCCATCAATATGCATAGAATGTGCAGACATATCAAAACCTTTTTTTCATTCTGGAAGTCTGATGTTTTCAGAAAAACATTATCTAGCCCTTTTTTTATGTTTTCATAGGGCTTTTACACACCAGACTCCAGAGATTTGTAATCGTATTTTAATTAATCCTATCCTTTCTGTAGCTTTCAAGAAGCATTTTTTTTTTAACTTCTTCATTTAGTTTCTCCATTTGCAAAATGTAGATAACCCTGTTAGGAGGGGTAATGTGGAGGTAAAATCCGTTAATCCATTAATGATTTTGGGGTCCTTAGATGAAGGTTGTGAGGGCCATGTAAGTACAGAGATGTCAAGAAACATCAAACTTTCTGCTGCAAACATCTCTGCTTTTTTCTGTGTGTGTTTCATTAGTGAGGCCTCTAAGATGACCGTAGTGCTGCTGGTGGCACCCTATCAGATTCTGTTTAAAACAGCTCTTGAATGACTCAGATGTTTTAGGAATATGGAAAATTTCTCCTGGCCAGGTTCTTTTCTTCTGTTTGTTTCTTCAGTGAAATTTATAAGCCCATGTTTTTGCCATGGCCTTCTGTCACTTTGGAAATTTTTATGATTTCATATATCTGAAAGTTATGGCTTCAGATTCAGAGGAAATAGACTGCCAAGCAAACAGAACCCTTTGTGTTGGAAACAGATGAGTGAAACGTGAACTGAGGATGCAGAATCTAATTTGTGGTGGGAATTTTCCCAGAAACTGGAAAGGCAGGAACTCAGGATATGATCTCCAGGTCTGTTTTTGACACAGTCCTAAGGATGATGGATATGGCAGGCCATGCCACAGTCATCTATTGTCTGCAAGTTTATTTAGAGTGAGAAAAGATATCAGTGATAGCTGATATTTTCCTTTGAAAATGAAAAATATTTCAGATTTCTGAGATTTGATTTCTTACACCAATTGCCGTTTTGCTTTCTATATTCTCCCTTTCTCTTCCCCCCTCCCTAGCTGAAAGTAATTTTGTCAGAAAAAAATCTTTGAAAAATATCATAGAAGTGCTGCATCCAAATTAAGATAGTGAGAGTCAGTTGGTCTCGAAAGGAAGAAAACATCACATTTGGAATAAATACAAATACCTGTTTTAAATGTCAACATTAACTATATTACTGCTGATCAAAAAAATTAAAGAAAACTGTGATTATCAGTGGAGGGAGGAAAATTTGCATTAGCTCTTATCTTCCTGAAGCCAGTGAAAAATACCTGTAGATCTGAGTGGGTAGCTTCCCTGAGTATTTGTTTATGTTTCTTTGTGGAAAATGGAAGAAATGAAGGGAAAAATGATGGAGGAGAATGGTCTATCCTTTGGACTGGCTGACAAGTGGGTGGATTGAAGGAAAAGATGGAAAAGAATGGCAAAAACTCTTTCCCAAGCTGAGAAGATAAAATATGTTGTGTTCCTTCTAGGATATTCCTACCACATGCAAGTTACCACTGCCTGGACAAGACACTGCAGTAAAAAGTTTGGAGATGAGAAGATCTCAGCCATAATTCATATTTTGTAGTACAGTGAAAGAACTAATTGTGGTTTGTGAAAAAAAATAAACTCAAATAATGATTTGAATGATTAATAAGGGTATTAAGCTTTGTTGTTATGATATACCTCTTTTCAATGGTTTTTGTTGCCTCCTGGGTCACTGTTTTGTTAATTAATGACAGTTTATTTGTTTTTGACTGTTGTTATTATTACTGTTGTGGCTGCAAAACTTTGAAATATAACACAGTGAAGACTAATGAGCTGTTTTGAATAAGGTATGAAGGTTACTTGGTTTAAATGATATTTGAAAGAGTGAATTTGGCTTATGAGCTGCTATGACCTGTATTTCCACTAGATAAGGTTCATTTTAAGGTAGCATGAGAATGAAAAGTTTTCTTTAATGCTGGCAAGATACTTGTTTTAATTTGCAGGAACCATCTCACTGCACTTTGAGAGAAAAATGTTCTTCATTATGATCAATGTGTTTTCATTTTCAAACTTTTCATATATATATATATAATAACCACGTGTCTTTATGTGCATTTAGAAGTTAAAACATTATTTTTATTTTTCATTCTTATTGTAAAAGTTGGATTTGTGAAAAAAACAAAAAGGTCCAGTATGTCATGAAAAAATAGTACCCAGCAAAGGGCATCAAATACACATCAAGGACATATTCTTGGATGAACTTCTTCTGTGCTGCTCGTTGATCTTAAATTGTGAAATGTTCTGGCAATTTGTGAAGTAGAGAACAAATGAGTTTCCTGTAGTCCTAGGACGTGTTATGGCTATTGGACCACAGTTTCTTCTAATTACAGCTGAACATATTGGTGCCTTGTGGTCAATATGACTTAAAAAGGAGAAAACAGAGATGCCAGGTCTTTGTGCATAGTCATTTAACTGTTGTATGAAGAGAGAATTATTTATGAGAACATGATGTCTCACTGAAGTTATCAAAGGTCTTTGCTAGGAGTTGGGTTGGGTTTGTTTTTCCCTTTTTCTTTTTTT
>VWYI01004957.1:19255-46422 GCA_013399455.1 Anthoscopus minutus | reverse complement strand
TTGTTTTTTTTTTTTTTTTTTTTTTAATATATATTTCTTTTTTTTTCTAAAATTCTGCCAGGAAAGGAGATGTTCTGGTACATGGACAACGTGGCATTGCATCAAAATTATTTCTTCAGTAGAAGTAGTTACAATGAATATTGCCAAGAGTCGTGAGTTATCTGGAACACGTGATTTTTAAAACACCACCTTTTGCCCCCACACTTGTAGAGTTGTACACAAAAAAAATGCTGTGGTGCCATTTGTCTGTTTTACAAAAATCCCAGGATGCTGCCCTGAGTTCCCCTTCTGATTAAGATTTAACTGCTTGCACAGGCTGCACTGCAAAGCATCTCCTTGATCATAACCTTGCCATGACAACCCTAAAAACAGCAGCAGAAAAACTGTGGTTCCTATGGAGCAATTCGTGTTGGAAAGATATTTTTTGTGGGCTCAAATCTGCAGAGTGATGCATGCCAGGAAGCACAGCCAGAGATTTTCCTGCTTCCCACCACCTGACAGCGAGGTTTGGGTGAAGTAGGGACCCTTTGTACCCTGCTTAAGGCTTCAGTGCTGCTAGGCTGCTCTTTGTGACTTCCCTTGGATTCAGTGTGGAATACAGGTAGTCCTTAGAAATCAGCAGGAGAGCTGAAGGAGGGATGTGCAGCTCATCAGGATCTGGGGAGAGAAGGGCAACAGAATCATGTCAATCACTGGCATTTCTGGCAGTGGAGCCTAAAGGGTTTTTGAGGCACAATTCCTTTTTTGGGTCTGCAGCTGGCTTGGCTTGGTCTCAGCTGGAAAATACAGGGATGGATCTCATGTTAGGACTTGTCCTTGGAGGAAATGATTTTAAAAATAAGTCAAGGTATGATCACAGCTCAGAATCATTATTTTGTAATAAATTTCACATAGATGCTTGGCTGATATTTTATCTCATGCTAGTTTTGGATATACATTAAATTAAATAGTGTGGAGGCAGGTTCTCTGTGCAAGAAGAATGTCCATATGGTGAGCTACAGCCAAGCTATTAGTTACAGCCATTTCCTAATATTGGACAAGCTCTTCCAGGTGTTTATACAGCCCCTCTCCTGAGAGGGATAAAGCACACGGATCACCAGAGCTGTCAATCAGCCCCTATTAATTGCTGGTGTTACTAAAAATGTTTCATTTTTTGATCATGAATTGAATGTGATGAGCCAAGATGAAACACATGGTCTGAATCTTCAAGCTGCTCCAACACCCATTGAGGATGAAGAGTTCCTCTTACCTATGTGTGTAACATTCATCCTGAAAATGGAACATCAGAAGTTTAGGTAGATAAAGCACTTGTTTGTACTATAAGTCTAAAATATTTGAGAAATTGAAGCTTAAAAGCACTTGTTTGTACTATAAGTCTAAAATATATGAGAAATTGAAGCTTATAATGTAATCACAGGTAAGTGTAGCTGATGGGAAAACCATTTACTCTTAAATGGCAGCCCAGAATATCTACAGAGAAAAAGATTGTGGTCTTTTTCCCATCAGAAATAGTGAAACACATCAAAACAAAATTTTCATGTTGCTTCTAAATACCTCTCAGAAATAATTTTGAAAAGTGAGATGGGAAAGAGAAAAATCTCTTTTTCTATTTCTTTTTTCAAGGAAAAAAGTGCCTAAAGAAAAACGGACTTTTAATTTTCTCTTTCCCTACTAATTTCTCTTTCAGATTTTTACTTTCTTCAGCCTTTCCTTTAAAAAAGGACAAATGAGTAGAAAGGAATAAAATATCATAAATACCACGTGAAAAATTGTAAGGTTTGCATTTCTGCAAAACATATTTGAAGAACGTTTTCAGAGGAAATGCAGTGGTATCATTTTCTTTTGACCTGTGGTCTCAACTGATGTTGACAAGTTGAATGCTTTGTTTAAAAACTGGAAGAATTAATCAAAATAGCTTTGCCTCATGAAACATATGGAAGTCACACATTTCACCCTGTCAACTTTTCAGTTGTTCTAGCAGCTTCTACGAGGCTTTGTATACATGCAACATTTCCAAAGTGTGACGTGTTGGTGCAGTGGCTTTTCTCATGCCTTTGTACAATTCTTAAAGTGTCACATCTGGATATTAAAATTAGTTTCTTCTTGCTTGTGGCACTGAAAATACACTGAGCTGATTCAATGTACAGGAACTATTTAGCTGTGAGTCCTGGAAAATGGCAGTGGAGTGATTATCTGCTATTTCTTGGGACACTCAACTTTTTCTTTAAGGGTAACAGTAAGGGTTTACTGGAAAACATCTTATGGGCAGAGGCTCCACAAAAATGAACAGCTCCCAGTTTCAAGAAGGTCTTTGATTCTTATTTGGTGAACCTAGCAGTTCAAGGTTACATCAAAGCAAATTGAATACCAAAATTTTGATGTGGTAGATACAGCTACTTTTGGCTTGCTTGGACAAAATTCTTTAGATACTCAAACAGGATTTAGTTGTCCAGAAACCTTTGCATAACTTGATCTTTAGAGATTGAAATTCATAGAAATTCTGCACATCAGTCTCTGGTTCAGTCTAAAACACCTTGAGATCCACTTGATCCTTAATAAGTTGACATGCATATAGCAGAAAGGTGGAGGATGGGAACAAAGTCATAAGTTTAATAAGCACCCTTCATACAGCATGAGAGAGAAGAGATGAAGTTTCTGGCTGTAAGAAAAGATAGGTTTTGATAAGGGAGCTCAAGAATGTTCTGGGAGGGTATCTTAACATGCTAAGAATAGCAACTAAAGGCTGATTTTTAGGAACCCAACAGATTCCTGAGATGTAGTTCAGTAATTATTTTGCATGTTATTGCATGGTTAGAGTCTTAAAAATGCATCTGATATTGGATACTAGAAATGCCAGCTGTCATGCTGCAATAATAACTGTAATTAATTACCAGTAATAGCATTCTATGTATGCTGTTTCTCTACTGACCTCAGAGCAGTTTGTGAAGATCACCAGTGTTACTGTCTCAACTGGGAAAGTGTCATTTTTTTTAAGGAAGCCAGTTTCTGTACCTTTTTGCTGTAGTTCTTAACTTCTACAGTGTGATTTCAGCTTTTTGTTCTGCCACAGAACTTTTTCTGCCCATCTCTCCTTACCCTCTTCGGAGTGAATTCAGTCCTCAGACCCTCAGTGCCATTTTTAGCTCTGTGATTAAGCTACTTTTACAGTAGTCAGGCTTAAGTAATACAGAGTTTGATGTCTGTGGTCAAACAAGCAATGTTTAGGCCTGGGTAAAAAATCCTTGCACAGATGGGAGTGCTTTCTTAATTGATATCTAAAAGGATGAAATGGGATGAGAAGATTCAGTGAAGTTAACTGTGGAGAGTGAGACATCTAAACTGCAGAACCTGCTGCCATTTTTATCAGCTGGTGAGTGTTTAAAAAGAAAAAGGGAATGATTATCTATAGAACCAGAACCATCAGAACTGAAGCATGTAAGTGGATCTGTATAAAAATATATAGAATATTTATGTTGATATAATTTGCTCCTGTAACAGTTTAACTTTTTCTTTTATAATGAAATGAAGATAGTGTAAATACTTTTCCTTCTGTGCAATAAAATTCAAGGCAGTCTAGTTTCACAGGTGTTTTTGACTATTAAATACAATAAAATATGAGGATTTTCAAGAGGAATTTTTTCCCCAGCTGTGATTTCTCAACCTACATGGTGTAATTAGTCTTTGGAAGTGTTCAGGAGTCTACCTGGATAAGATCAAGACAATCAATCCTTTTATGCATACTTCTTGGCATCCCAAAACTTGTCTCTCAAGATAGGCTTTTCTTCAGCTATGATGGGACCTCCTCCATGTCCATGTCATATCTTGAGGATGTATTGTCATCATTTTAGCTGTTACTTTTTGTGTTTATAACAGTGTTTTATAACTGCATCAGTGCCCACCTCTTTGCTCTCCAGAATAACCTACCATTTCAATTGACTTTCCTGATATCACAGAAGACTTTTTCCATTAGAATTACTGGCCTGCTTAGGACTCAGACACGAAATTCATCATGATGTTTTGGTTCAAAACAGGCGCTGGTTTTCAACCTGTGCTACCTGTCCAGCTCAACACACACATCTTGTTAATTTATGGTGTTTAAATATTTATACTGCACACTGTTAATTTTTGAATTGATTAAGGACTCAGGTGAAGCAAAAGTGCTGTCAAAACCTTTTAATTAATACTCTCTTGTTTGGCACCACCTGTTCTTTTGGTGTATTTAGTATTTCTGAGAAGTGTCAGATAAGGGGTGCAGGGTCTTCCAGATGCTCCCAAACCCTCCTGACCATGTGTTTTCCAGCCCTTCTTGCAAGCTTACTGAACGGCTTGTTTATAGGGAAGAGGTTTAGGAGCAGGGCAAAAGGAGATATGGATTTTCTCAGCTGACACTCCAGCTTAGGCTAAAATGAATTGTAATAGAAAAAATTATTACCATAATCTCCAAGTGTTAAATAGTGGTCTGAGAGTGTGAGATCTGTCTTCAAGCAAACCATTGAATTCACCTCAAAAAATCAGTAATTCTTACAACCATTTAGGAAAAGGCTGTTTTGTACTTTGAAGTGAGGAATAGGTCAGGAAACAGAATCTTAGGAGGTTGTGGGACACAATATATTGATCTGACCTCAGAGGAATTTGTACTGGCCAGAAAGCAATAGCCAATTTGTCTGGGAAAAGAGGACAGTTTACTAGGATGAGAAGAATACACAAATGGGGAAAAAAATTACTACTTCTGGAGCAGATTTGATGCCAAGTATTCAATCAGAGTTTTCTTTAAAATTTCAGAGCAACTATCAAATTACTCCTCAATTGCAATTTGGGTAGCTTTAATCCCTGGTGAACAGTACAGTTTAGAGGCCATGATGTAGTGAAAGAGCATTTGTGATGAGAATCTCCTCTTTGCCCCAGTTCCCAATAGCACTCTAGACATCTAAGACTTTATATAAACCAGGTGAGATTTAATTGTCTTTTTACAGACGTAACTGTCATGATTTGCTGTTTTTAAATCCCATTAATTTGTAGTATGGAGCTTTTCCAAACAACAGCCTTTAAGCTTGTTTTACCATAAAGCACATGACCAATGCACCAGAGTAAATTCCACGTAGACTTTACCTACAATGTTTAGACTTGTGGGTTATTGGAAACTTCTTTGTAACAAGTCTTTATATTTTCAAAATGCTGGCACTTCATTTACTTCAGTTAAAAAGAGAATAGTTTGCTGTAGTTTCAATTTATTAGGTATCACACATTTCATATCTGACTTCTTGGGGGAACTGTTAAAACATCTGAAATAACATTTTGGAGAAACATTATTTGTGAAATTTAGCTATTTTATGCATAAGTGAGTTTTTTAATTTGAAGAAAGAACTTGCATGTATTTTTCCAGGGACTCAAACACAGGTTTGGATAAAGACACTCTTTGAAGTTTGGACTTTAAAATCCTGTCTTTACATGCATTTCTCCATGTCACAGTTAGAAATCCAAAAGCCCCATTTTTCATGGATTCTGTGTTGTGGTAACTGTTGTTAAAATTGACTTTTGAGTAACAACAGTTGTATGTCTGATTTTATGAAGTTCATGTTCTCATAGCTGGCAAAGAAAGTTACTAGACTAGACTTCTACAGCTAAAAATTAACTCCAGCTCTATCTGAGGTCTGTGTGGAGTGAATAAAGCCATATATTCATTAAATTTCCCTTACTTACGTTGTAAGCGGAATTATAGGGATTGACTGCAATGGTCACTGAAAGCAACTAAAGAGAATATTTGTGGGAAGGAAATTTTAAGCTCATAAGGATGACTGTTTGGTCTGGAAAACTGATTTTGGAAAACTGATTCAATCCTCATCTGAAAAGAATGGAGTATGGGACCTATATGTTAGTGCACTGAGGGTGGTTATGAAAAATTGAATGCCACAATAGACTTAAAGCAGAATTTTGTGCTGAGAGTCATGGAAGTACCTCTTGTTTAGGTGAACCATCTCTTTTTTTCTTTGTGTGTGTGAGGTGTTGCTTTTGCTTTGTTTGAGTCAAAGTTTAAAGCTGAAATAAGACTGCTTCTGAAGAGGCTGGCTGGAAAACTGTTGCCATAGTTCTGCATCCCACGCTCACTGAAGTCACACTCTGCAGCCACTACTTCTGATTCCTGGGAATTGCTTTCTTAGGAGACTAGACCCAGAAACTCTAAATCTGTGTGCAGAAGTTCAGTAGATCACAAGTTATTCTAGAAATGATGACAGCACATATAGTATCTATATTTTCAGTCTAAATACAGCCTGATAAAGAATGCCATTAGAGTCCACCCTATTGTAATTAATGTCGTATTATAACAGCTTGATGCTCCCAGTTAAGAATGTGATTTTCCTGTACTGGATGCTGTCAAAAAATAAAGCTCAAGATCCCTGCCAGAAGTATTTTACAAATTTAATTTCCAACCTGAAGCTCTGTATTTTGCTCAAATGTACTCCCTGAAGTTTCTGTATCCTTTCACTAAGCTCTGCTTTCAGCATTTGGAGAAACCTAACTGATACCCAAGCTTCATGCTTGTCTCTCACTGGCTTGCAAGAACACACAGTTCTGGAAAAGATATTGTAAATTCAGTCACTGCTTGCACTGTTCTGTTCCAGCCCTCAATGCTTCCTGTGATTTCCAAGCAGCAATTGGATTTTGTTTTCCAGAAGTACATGCAAATTAATTTTAAGTACCTATGGGAAATTAAAATAGCATTTCTGCAAAACTTGTATTTGCAAAGTTATTTGAACATTTGAAATTACTTGGTCTACTGAGAAAGATTCAGACCAACTGTTCAATTATACAACAGTGGGGTTTCTTCTGTCTGGGAACATCTCAGGGACGCTTTGTATGAGCTGTTTTCAGAGCCTCACTGCTTCAGGGACTGCACCAGCATAATAAAGGCTTTGCTTGGCCTTATGTTTACAGGAACACAATCTATACACTGAAAGAGCAAAGATTTTTTTTTTTCCCAGGACTAGAATCCTGTGATGGAACTGGCAGATCTCCTGGAGCTCTTGAGCTCTAGGTACAGGGAGATAAAATGCCTGTGTGTAAACAAATATTCACTTTACTCTCCTGTGAATAGGTATGGCAACCTCCCACTGTGCTTACAGACTCAGTTAGGCTGACAGGTGTTGTTCTCTCATATCAAGAACTTGGTAGAAAATGGCAACAACTAGAGGAGTGTTTGTTCACCATGGACACAACATTTTGAGGGATCCTTTGAAAGGAACGCCCCTTTTGGAACACCTAAATGCTTTCAGAGAGGTATCTTTTCTTACTGTATGACAAATAGGAGTGCAAATGGATAATTGTGGAGCTTTGCTTTTATAATAGTTAAAAGTTTGAAAGGCTCTACTTTGCTCCATAGAGAATATCCCAGTGGTATGACTTTCCACAATAAATGTATCCATCCATCTGTCCATATATTATATATAGTCTTTATAAACTTGCAGCTACAAAGTTATGTCTTAAAAACAGAGCAAATTTTTCCCTTGTGTATTTGTTCTGGCCATGAATCTCAAAGTCATTCCTTTGAAAGCAGGACAGTGTTTCCTGAGGCAGGCAGATAGAAACTTTCCTGCAGTGAAAGATGCTGCTTTTCCTGAAGGATCCTTGCAATCCTCTCTCAGTGTATGTTGGCTATCATGACAGTCAAAGTCTGGGAGGCAGAGGGTCTAACAACATATTTTTCCCCAGTTTTCCCTCATACACACTGAGAAAATGAAGAACTTAGCCTGCTTTGCTGTGTTGCAGGTGAACACCAATGCCCTTTCAGTCCCTCACACTACGAGTGCGTATCTCCAGCAAAGAGCAGGTGACAGTGTGCAACTAAAATCTATATGTTCAGATTCAGACTACCCTGGGGATAGAGGCATGAGGCTTTCATTGGTTTTTCCATCTGTTTTCCTGTTAGACTTGCCTTCAGCAGGCTTTTTTTCATTAGTTTTAACATATTTGCTGTTGATAACATCACTGGCACCTCCAGTCTTGTCCTAAGAGGCTTTTAAAACTGCTCAGAGGAGCAGCAATCCAAAAGCTGAGTGCAAATCTCCTTTCAGTGTCTTTTACCTCTAAATCAAGTACTTCTAGGGAGATTTCAGCCTCAGTAGGTGGGGTGAGATGGAAGGATAAAACTTCAATTCCTTTACAGTATTATTGGAAGAATGGTGTACATTCCTCCAGCCAGTCCTCTTAATGTCCAGATCAGTAGACAAGTTCTGGGAAGAAATGCTTTGCCCTTCTTTGTGTTCTGCAAGTCTGACACCTGAAACATTGACAGATTCTCATGCCTCAGAGAATTCTGATCTCACTCCTGCTGAAACTGCCCCAAAACTTCCCATTAATTTCTCCATCAACTAAATCAGAAACTGCTTTTTACCAGATACTTTGATACTTAAAATATTGATCAATCTAGAGGGTGTTTTGAGACTTGGCATGACAGAAGAGAAAAAACACAATAGTAACAGAAAAATCCATGCCCTGACCCATCTTGGAACAATTGGCAAGCAGTGAGCAGTAATGGAAGCCTTGAAAAGGCTCCTATTGGCAAAAGTAGAACTCAAAATGTTTTACAATGCACCAGTAATGAAGAGCTGGTTTACAGACCACAAAATTTTAAGACTTATAGAAAGTGGGATTCTTGGCAAAATGTAGCAGGATAAAGTTTGATATTCCTTTCAGCCTATTCCCAGTGGGACTGATTCTGCAACAGGATTACAGATACCTTCATAATTCCATAGTGTCTCTCAAAATTAAATATTTTCAAGGGTCTGAATGTGTTTAGTCTCAAAGCTGAGACTTATTCTTATAAAACTGAGCTCTCATTTGAGGGAAGAAGTGTGGTAACCCTGGTGCACACAGAACAAAACATGTCACTGAACTCTGAGCAGGGAAAACAATTTTTTAAGACTGTTTACAAGGGTCAATAGTACCTACCAGGAATCCACTGCTCATTTCTCTGTAAAAATATCAGCTCCCCTACAACATATATAGGATAATGTTATCAGGAGTGGTTTCTCCTGTTATTTTGGTGACCATAACTTTGTACCTATGGTTATTCTGTAGCACACTAAACACACTCACTAGAGAGGAAAGTATTTCTGGTATCTGTCCCAAGTGAATATATGACAACATCCCTTAGAGCAATGCAGGAGACAACACTCAAAGGCTATTTGAAACTATTTTTCTAGACTTTGTTGTTTACTCAAGAACACAGATGTTCTTTCTGCATCTTGGTTACCAAAAAATGCAGAATGGAGAAATATTTCAGAGATATCCTTAAAAAAATGACATTAGTTCAGCCACTAGAGCAGATACATGATGCTTCAGTGAAAGGACAGCAGTAAAATTTTCCTTTCAGTAAAGGACACCTGTGGTGGAAAATGAATCTTACTTACTTGAGCATTTCACTACTTTTATATATCCAGTTTCAAAGTCTTTACATCTGCTCCTAGCAAGCTTCAATTGAACCCTACCGAGTTATTGTAGGAGTTCCTTGATTAAAAATTGTTTCCAGGCTTTTTTTCCATGTTTCTAGTGTGAGTATTTTTCCTGTCAGATAAGGAAATATTTGACTGACCATCTAATTATGAAATACATATATATGTAACAATGTTGATAGAATTAGGTTGAAAAAGGTGTGAGATTGACAGATGTAGACTAACACTACTGATAACTTCCTCAAATATTGTGTTTGTTTTACTTTGCCTCTGCTAGCTTGTGTGTTTGAGCATTGCAAAAGACTGAGCACGTGTGAGCAAACAAACTTCCTACTGCGGTCTGCACTGCGAAGAGCCACTGTTTGTAAATGTTTGCATTCTGGTTTGCTAACACTGGAATACATCCTGATCCTCTAGTTCACACCTTTCCCTTGCTCCTGGAGGCCAGCACTGAGTCCAGCCTGAAGCTGGGATTCTTGCACAAACTTCAACAGCTGGAGCGCTGACAGTTATCAAATCTTGTGAAATTTCACAATAACTTGCAGGAACAGTGATTAACAGTTCCTTTCTTTTATTGGGAATGTTTCGTGAGGGCTTTGAGCTATGAAGTTGTGCAATTTTTGGAAGTCAGGGTGGATTATGATTAGCACATTCTAGTTAACCAGGACCAGGAAATTAGCAACATCCTTCTGTGGCCTCCACGGATCACCACATCCACAGTGCCAGAGTGGAACGGATGAAGTCACCTGAACCTTTAGCTCTGATGAAAGGCTCTGAAAATGAGTACAAGACCTCCATACTTTCCTAGAAGCAAAGAAGTCTGAGTGGCTGATTGCCAAGTGTACCATGCCAAGAGTAGTTGGGATCTCTGACACATTCCAGTGGGAATATTAACAGGTCTGGGTAAAGTCTTCCAAGCTTCCAAGAGCTCTGTGAATATCTACTGTTTAATGTATGTACAGTTTGTGGTCCCCAGCTATCCGGAAACTCTCAAAACTCTGCAAATACCTTCTGAAACTCTCACACCCAGACTACCCTCTAAACATTCTTTCTCCTCTCTTTGAGCATATGTGGTCTCAGAATCCTGAAAACATCTGGAAGTATCAGCTATAGGCTTCCAATCATCACCTTGTAATAGGATTAGCACCCCATCAAGCCCACAGATGCTGGGCATCTGCTGAAATAGCTGTAATACTTTGAAATAGAAAATATCCTTCAAGGAGTGTGTGGGACCTGAACCAAAGCTCACCAAAGCTGGTGAATTCTGCTATTCCACGTGTCTCAGAGGGTTTGGGGTTAACCCATGGCCAATAATGATTTTGGATCCTCTGACTTTTTATCCCATCTGAATATACTCTGAAGCAGCTTTTGAAGACCAACTGAGACGTGTTTTGTCCCTTTACACTGTGTGAAAAAACTTAAGTAATATAAAGCGGCTACCAAAATTCTGCTCCTGAACAGGACAAAGACATTCTGCAGAGAACCTCTGGAAGAGCCAGAATTCATGTCCCTAGGAAGGCAAGGCAGGGGTATATCAGGGCAGTCTGGCTCCAGCAGCACCGTATCCTGCCAAAGCAGAGAAAAGTTTAAATTTAGGTTTTGTGCTGTCTAAATTATGCTGCAGACAGTAATCCCACAAGCAATAGGTGTTTGAAAGCTTCCTTTAGTCTCCATGCTGGATGCTGTGCTCCACCTCCCAGGAGGGCAGTGAGGAATTGTGCCCCTCGGTTTCTTGGTACCTGGCAAGTTCAAATTTGCCCTGTAATTGTATCAGAGTGAAAAAAGACTTCAATTCTAACCTTAAAAATGAAATTACTGTTGAAGATGTGTCCTTTACTATTTTGTATGCTCTACCTCAGCCACATCTCTTATAACTGACAACAGTCACTTGCAGATTCTTTGTCTCAGTTTGATAGATTTATAACTTTTTTATTGTTTTATAAAGTTTTTGGTGCTTTTTCCCTTTATTCTGTGTTCCTTTTGATGTCCTTTAAAGAAATGTGCCCTATGTTGAGCAACCAGTCATTCTAGCAAACTATAAACTGTTTGGAAAATATCTAAACTAGTGCCACTTTTGACCAGGAAATTACAATGGCTCTGTCTTTCAAGAGGTATGAAAAGGTTATTATTTTCCTGCTGAGAAGCGTGCATGAATTCAAGTCCTTTGCTGGATCTGAAAAATACCAAATAAATATACAGATATTGTGGGCTTGTTTGCTTTCAGCAACAAGCTGAATGGAGCTTCTGCTGGAAAAGAGATATGAGTCAGCATCTAAATTTCTGTGAGAAACAGCAGGCATCTGTTTTGTTGGTTTTATCTGTTGGCTTTTTTTTTCTTTTTCAAATTCATGTTTTATTTTACCCATCAGGAGAGGGAGTCTAATGATGCTTGTTTCCAGATATGAACATTATCTGAGAACATTTGAATCTGTGTCATTTTCGTGGACTCATCAAGCCTTTAAAGTGAGATTGAGAGCAGCAAAGGGCTGGAACTGAAATTCACATTAGATATTCTTCAAATGGGATGGCACTTGTCAGCTGACAGTAAAGGAATTTTAAAAGGCAAGCACCAGCTGTTGCACTAAAGGCAGAAAGATGAAGCACATTTGACCTGGCAATTGTTTGGGGATTTTATTGAAGTGGAATAAAAGGAGAGCCTTAAAACACATGAAAAGTCTTCTGACTGGGGGAGGAGGGGAGGCAGGGGGTCGAGAAAAAGGGAAAAGAAAGCAGGAAATTACACATGCCTTCAATTCTGCTTTATAAACTGGCCTGGTCCCAAATGGAATCAAAGATGCAAATTGTTTTGTCTTCTCTCTTAGACTGCAAAGCTTACAAAAGGAAACTCACCTCAGTGTGTTCATACTGGGCTTAATTTGCTCATTCAGCTGTGTTTCCCTGGAACAGCTGAAGCTGGTAAATACAGCTCGAGTGGTCCAACATTTCCTTGAGGATTTATGACAAGGTGGACATCTTTAAACAGTACCTGTGGGTTTCCCACAGAATGAACTTTATATTTTTCCACCTTGTTTGCCCACTACAAGCTTTTTGGCTGACACTCTTTCTGTGGGTCAAACCCAGCAGATGTGAGCCCCCAGCAGAGAAAGCTGATGGAGATGCCAGAAAAGACAAGATTCTCATCCCTACAGAGGGATATCACTAAACTGAGGGTGTCAGAATTTAAGACTGGGACTCTCCCTGAATGACAGAGAGATCTTTTGCAAAACTTGGATCAGATTTCTGGCCTAGGTTAGCAATCATTTGAATCTGAGATTTTGGTCTGTTTTTCTCTGTGGTAGGAAATGAAGAAAAGGGATTTGAATGAAGTGAGAAAGAACTTGGTGTTCACGCTCAAAATGTTCTGAAACAGAATACTTTCTATCTACTTGAAACTTCTTTAATTTTACGTTATTTGAAAAGTAAAAATATTTTTCATCATCCTTTTTTCCCCGGTTTGGCAGTAAAAATTAGTTTCCCCTGTAGAACGTCTGCTGGACTGGTCTTGTCAGCCAGGAAATGCAGTCTTGTAATTGGTGAATAAATAGTTCCTGTGCTCATGTTTAGGCCAGCCATTTGTTATAGTTATTACTGGAAATTAATTTAATAATTTTGCAACTTGAGCAAATATAAACCTATATATCCAAAATGAAAAAAATCTCCAACAATAAACCAACCAACCAACCAACCAAAAAAAAACCCCACAACATTAAAAATACTAGAATAATAAAAATTTGTAATGAAAGGTAGCTTTGAAATTAAATAAGTTGAAAAATGCCTAGATTTGAACAGTTTAGATAGAAAATATTTTGAGTGAAGGATCTCCACTGAGTTCTGATAGCCATAAATTTTGTAGCCATTCAAATCTCATGGTGTTATGACTTGATAGACGATGAAGTCATCCTCTCTTGATTTTAAATCAAGCCCTACATGCCTGTGGATGTTTCCTAAAGTTTATTTGTACATCTTATATGGCAAAATGAACCATTTCAAGGGTGGTTGGCACTGGGTTAAGACAAATAGTTTTAGAAATGTAAGGACCTGTGAAAGGGCTGCTGTTGTTTTAAGGAGCTTAAGCAAAATAGCAATTCTCATGCTGGGTAAGATGGCAATTATTTCTCTGCAATAAGAAATGTGAGGGAAAAAATTGCAGGGTAAGTAAACACAGGAGATCAATAAAAGGATGCCACTAGCATCATTTAGGGATCACTTTGTTTCAGAAGGAAGGGGTGGGTTTTTAAAGCCTATTAGGAATAGAAAAGCCTCTTGTTTATTATTTCAGTGACTTATTTATAAGACAGACCAAATGTGTCTAGTAAACTGAAAAAATCTGTTTAACATGCAGTGATCACTGGAGTAATGTGAACCTTTGCTTTATTTATTTCTGTGGTGCAGCTCTTTTGTAACTCTTGACTTTTTTCCTGACACTAACACATTATGAGGGGTGTACAGGCTACTAATTATATTGTACAAATACACATGCAACCCGAAACTTCACAGAGCTTCAAAGGAGCTACAGTTTATAGTCTTCATTTGGTGTTTGTAGTTGTAATGATCATGGTGTTCTTTCATTCCAGGAGGAGCTGATTCCAAGCCCAAGGAAGCTGTTGAGTGAAGTAGTGGTGAGTTTGGATGTCATTCAAAATGCAAGTATTAAAGAGAAATGGTGGTGTTAGGTTCAGCCAGGTCTTCCTGTTCCTCAGGTTACAGCAGCTTATGATAGGTGAGTAAGTCTGATCTCTGAATGCCAGAGATGAAATTGTCAAATTCCTCAGGTACTTGTTTGGATGAAACGGTGCAAAAAGCTGAGAAATATCCTAATAGACAGGGAATTGGTTGAGGCTAGAAAGACAAGGGTAGCCAGTGAAGTGTGAAGACTGGGCTGAGGTTCTGAAATAAAAGGAGAAATCCCACTTAATGAGGCCTGAAATAAGATGAACTAAGAGGGAGAGAAGAAAAATTCATCTGTGCCTGCTGAGTCAGCTCCCCACTAGCAAACCAAAATACATTAGTGATTTCAGTGTGAAATGGAGTGAACATACAGTATCAGCAAAGAACTGAACTGGAGGAAGAGCATGCTCATTTAGTGTTTAAAAAAATGCATTTCCACACAGTCACAACTGGGTATGCAGCTGAATGGCAGGGACCAAGGGAGTAATAATGTAAAGCTGATTCTGACCCTTGACCTCACTCCAGCTGGGTGGTAGCAGATGCCTGGGGATCACACACCAGTGCACAGCTGTCCTGCTCCATAGGAGAAGCCAATTTGCTGCTGAAGAGGATTTAAACCAGACTGGTGGCCACCTCTCCACATAACATCTAGGGATTCCCCAGGGTTAGGGGATCTCCATCACCCTCTGACACTCAGACCAGGAAGAGATGACAAAACTGGGCAGAGCAGAAAGAAGTGTTTAGTGGCAAACATATGTGTGTGAGGAGCAGCAGGAGTTAACCCATCATGTGGGTTAAGTAAGTAAGTTTGTCCCTCTTTCTTCAACTATATCAATCCACCACTCATCCTCTGATAATTTTAAGCAGGCCAGTTACACTGGTGCCTCTTTTGCCTGTGTTTCCCCCCTGCCCAGTCTATCCTCTTTGCAGGCTTGTGCTTTTGCCTTTTCTGTACTACCACCTATGCCTTGCACTGAAGTGGTTTTCCCATTTGTTTCTGTCCAAGAGGGAGAGTGAGAGGGAAGAATATGTCACAGATACTTTACGAATAATAGAGTGTTCCTGAACTAAAATAATCAAGGGCTGACACATTGACCTTTTCCACAGCTCTGTCTGGCAGTAACAGCTATCAGCTGCTTTGAAGGGCTTTCCAGTGAGACTAATAAAATGGCAGCCCCACTGCAACCAGCTACTCTGCCTTTTTTTTGATGCCAGTGATTATCTGCCTTAGCTGCCCTTTTCTGTGCCGTAGCCTGTTTTCACTCGATGTAGAAATACCTTCTTTCTCTTGTCCCCCCTGTTTGAGCTGTTTGTTGCATCTGAGACATTAATCTCCAGTGAAGTTTGGTAAATGTTTTGTGAGTCTCTCAGGAAATGCTCTCTCCCTGTGTGTGTACCCTGGCCGACATCCCCTGTGAGAACCCCGGCCAGTTAGCGAGACGTGAGCTCCTTTTCCTGAAGCCTGGTTGGCCATCATTAATCAAGCTGTTCAAATAGCTTGTTTTGTTATAAAATCAACTTCAGCTAATGTGTGTGTAATTTCCTGCTGCCTCCCCAGGCTCTTTCAAACAGTGACATGATCTAGGGCCTTTTCTGGTTGCCCAGGCTGCTGAGGGATCTCACGTGTTATAAAAGCCATGGCTAAGGGAGCAGGGCCTTGTTCCTCAGCTCTGGGTGAGGGGCAGGCTGCAGGATGCTTTTCCAAAGGAAATAAAGTGTTGACTGCTGTGGGGATCCAGGGTATGCTGCTCATGCATGGCCCAGCACTCCATGAGGAGAAAACTCTCCCTCAGTGTGTCACTAATCTGCCTCTGATGGCTCTGTGGAAAATTAGCACTGACTTCTGTGAAGTAACTAATGAGCTTACATTAGCATTACTGATATCAGAATCTGTTTTCTAGGGGAAAGGACGAGAAATAATTAAATCATGAAGGAAAATTATGCACCTTTTCTACCTCTTTGAAATGAATCTTGGCAGGGAAAGAAACCTAGGGTGGCAACAATTTTACCACTGACCTGGAGACAGAGGTACACAGTGTAGGGAGGACTCCCCTCAGTTACAGCTTTAGCTCATGGGGTGTCTGACTTTTTGTGGTGGGTCATCCTGCTAGAGACATCTCTCTTCAATATTATTTACTCACTGAGTGAGTCAGTGGCAGAGCTTCCCTGCAAGAGGAAGCCAAGGGGATTCCACTTATGATATATTCTGTTTCCCCACTAAACATTTAATTAATTAGGCAAAACAAAATTATATTCTTGGGAGAAGCAAAAGTCCATGCTGTAGTAGCAGTAGCAGTCTATGCTTAGATAAGAAAATGAGAAGATAGCATTCACATCTGATTATGAAAGCAGAGGCATAAACCTCAGTCTTCAGCATCCTCTAGAACCTCTGTTCCTGTGTGACAGCAAAGTAACCATGAGAACTTCAAGTCTGACTTTATTTGATTTGATTTTCTTGGTCCTCAAAGAAGAAGTTTCTTATTCAACTGTACAGAATGTTTCATTTGACACAAACCAGATTTCTCTTTCTGTCTCTCCCCACTAACCCTCCCCCATCTGACCTCTAAGGATACTTGAAGTGTTTTCTACAGTTTCATCATGACTATGTTTTTCAAAATGCATTTTTGATTCAAAAGCTGAACAAAAAAGGATTTGTGCCACCCTGCTTGATATATCCAAAATATTACATTGGTTTAAACTGGTCATTTAATAGGTTTTTTATGGTTTTTAGTCAATGAATTGATTTTGTAGCTTTTGGATGCTCTCTCTACATTTTACTATGCAGTAAAATGAGTTGTAATGCATTGTATTTAGTACATTATTTGTCTCCTTCCACTTTTGATTGTCTTAGTCTCAGTGATGCAATTAGCATTAGTCCTAATATAATGCACTGCCATTGTGACAATATTGACCAAATCAATCTGTCAAATGAGCTGCAAGATCCTCTTGCAGGATAAAATACAACCAGAAAAACCAAGTTAAGAGTGGGTTTACAAGAGTTATTACTATTTACTTGCTTTTTAAATCCTGTTTTTTGTGATAAAAGTATTATTTGTGGCAAGGGTGTGATATTGCTAGACAAGTAGGATGGGTCCTGTTCAAAACATTCCACTTTCTATTTGTAAGATGAAGTTTGATGTTTTGCAAGAGATGCAACATAAAAGAACCTTCTTTTTCTGTAGGCAAAGAATTATCTCTGATTAACAGTCAGGAGGCAGGACTTAAGGTGGTACCCAGTAATTTTAATGGTGGGAAAATGCCCATCAGTCTTAAACTTTTATCTTATTACACTGTTCACTTTAGACACAAAGCTCCTGAACTTAGATAAGTCAGTTAAAAGTACAAAGATGGTTTTATATGGAAGTTCTAAAACTTCCTCTTAACCTTTCATATTCATCAAAAATCTACCTTGTCAGCACTGTCACTGGGGCAGCTAGGTGACACTAGTGGGGACAGGAGCTGGGTTTGGCGGGCTAAGAAGCCCTCAAAGGAGAGCCCAGTCTCCAGTCAGACCTTCACCCAAAGACTGAGAGGAGAGGCCAGCAGAGATGTGCAAGGAAGAATTTGGAGGGCAGGGTGAAAAGCTGTGAATCCTTCCTACACCCATAGTTTTGTGACACTTCTGCTTCCTTGCTGAGTGTGCTGGAGCTTCCCTGGGGCTGCTGGGAACCGTCCTGACAGCCACTCACTGTTAGGGACTCTTTGTTCTGGAGGTCCTTTGCTCTGTACTTAAAGGCTTGTCCACTCTAAAGATGCAGGCTGCTCGGTATGGAAATGATACTACTGTATCAAGAGGCTTTGTTTACTAAGCTAAATAGTTGTAAATCATTCTTTATGATAATTATTCATTTAAAAAGCAAAAACCTTAGTAGTATGAGCCTGGTGCCTGAAGCTGTTCAGTTTAAACCTTTATTAATAATGTTCTCATGGCTTTTTCTTTTTAATTTCCATAATGGCCGGATACTGAGCTGCACATCAAAGGAATTTTGGTTTTAAAAGCAATGGTGAGTGCTGCACATTGCATTCACTCCCCTTTGATCACCATCCGTAGCACAAATAAATCTCATTAATCAATATTTTCTCTATTTCCTCCCTGCCTTTCTGAAAGTGCCAGAGATCTGTTTCTGATTTGCTTTCCTTTGTTTTAAACGTGAAGAAGGTTTCTATGGCTATCTTCTGTCTAAAAGGTAAATTTCTCATTACTTTAGGAATTAAAATGTTGTAACTGGGACTTGATCAGAGCCTCCTCATCCTGAACGTCAAAGCAGGAACATTGAAGCAATTAGAACAGCCGTGAGTCTGTGAGCAATCCATTGGCCAGCATTCATTCACAGAAAATATTTGGTGTACCCTTGCCAGCTGGAGCCAAATTAATAAAAGTCACAGTCTGTTCGCAGACAATTCCTGAGAAAAGTGATAAATTTCCTGAGAAAGCTGTGACTTGCCCATCCCTTCCAGTTGTGGCTAGAAATGACTGTGAGGAACTGGTGCACTTTCCACAAAAGACTCTGAGATGTGGTTCTCTTCCATTTCCTCCCAAGCAGCTTTATTGTTTTGCTGTGTGCTTGCAGCTTCACCTCTCTGCATTATGTGCACTCTTGGATTTTTTTTCCTCTGTTTCCCCCATGCATGTTTTCTATTTGCCTTCAGTTTGCTGGTGTCACACATTTTGGTGCAACTGCTGCCACCAATGAATGGCTGTGCCGGGAAAATCCTACTCCTTGGGGGCGGAAAGGGAGAGAAAGGATGATTATTTTTCCATTCTGTTGAACAAAGCCGGCTTCTGTTGCCATTTTTAACACTTCAGCATTACTGGAATTAATTTGATGCATCTGTTCCTGAATTACCTCCCATAGTTTTAGTCCTTACTAGACTTCCAAACCAGTGTTGATTTAGGCCTGTTTGTTCCAATCCATATTGCATTCCCATAAGCTCTATGCTATTTTAAAGCAGTTTAATTGCTTTTTAAGTCCTTCAATATTAAAGTTACAGTAAATTTCAAACTTCATTATATTATTAAACATACATGTCTAGATTCTCTCTAGGGCTGTATAAAGCCTGGCACATATTACCTTCTCCAAATACGTTGTGAATATTCAGGTTCCAGATCCTGATCAGGGACAATATTATGGGAAATCCACAATGTGTAAGCACTTTTTAATAGGGATTCTCCAGATCCCAACTTGAAGCAATTCCTTTTGTCTTAAACAGCATAAATGTTGAGAGACTAAGTACCTGTTGATCATAAATAATATTTTCTCACAATTAAGCTTTCCAAGCAGCACGCCATTGACAGAGAGTTGCTTCATCTTGAATTTAATGTTTTCTCACTTAGCAGTGTGGGGAGATAAATATATATATATATATATAGTTGAGCTGATCTTGTTAAACACACATAATTTCATTTGATTGGTGTCACTGTAACTCATCCTCTGTTAGTTTTCAGAGTTGCATGTCCTTTGGTTTCTTGGGCATGGATTTATTCAGCAGCCGAAGGAGCAAGGTGGGAGAGAAGTGTCCCGTAGATAGGGATTGAATTGACAACGCTGAAACCCTTGTTAAAAGGAAATAAATCCTGCTAAGAACCAGTACTTAAACATGCTGCTGGGCAGATCCAAACTTTCTGCCTTCTACAGGTGAAAGTAATTTAACTCTCTAGTCAGTGTTTCTTCTTTCCCCAGCCCCAGGAAACAAAGCCGAAAACACAGCGGGAGACCTAAAAACTTCGCCTAACCTTGGTCCAGCCTGGGACATAAATTTAGACCAGCATTACACTACACTTCCTATGGCCCCAAGAGGCTGATATGGTGGCCAAGAATAGCTGAAACAGAGCAAGGCTCTGGCCATGTTCCCTCAACCTCTCTCACACTGGGAACCAGAGCAGGAGAGGCACCGAGCCGCTGGAAAAGTCCCACGCTGCCAGGGAAGCCACTGGCACCAGCAAAATCCTCCCTGCCTCCCTCCTCCTCCTCCTCTTCCTCCTCCTCCCAGCTGACACAGATGATTTACACCACCAGGAAGAGCCAGTGTGTGACCTGCTCAGGAGGTGGTTTTAAATAGGTTGCCCATATCAGGACTGAGAACTGTGGGGAGTCCAGAGGCCAAAGATTTATTTTAAGCTGGACAGAGGTAAAAGACTTTTGTAATTTTGATACCTTTTCCTATCATTTATCTAGGCAGAGTTTTGTGCTCCCTACAGTTAGGTGAAAATCCTTTTGAGATCCCTTTTTTCCCTAAAACTGAAGGTAAAAACAACTACCCAGTCAAAATTATTCACTTCTAAAACCTGATGTTTGGAAATCAAGTTAAGTACATACCTGTAATAAGCTATTTAATTGTGGTTTTAATTTATTTGTACTGCCTTCCCTTTTTATGCCCGAAAGAACAGCAGTTTCAGATAAGCCACTTAAAGCAGTTTTAAGGAAGGAACCCACAAAGAATCAAGTAACTCAATTTAAGATATAAAGTTCTTGTCCTTAAAACATTCCCTGAGGTTAAGCCACTTGAGCAATGGTGGAAGAAGAGATGGTAGGAGTCTAAATAAACATTTCTGCTTATTCTGCTTTGTGTCTCATCCAGGTAAACCCTAAACTAAGTTGGACTTTTTGGAGCACCACACTGCTTTTGAGCATAAGGAGTTTCTATGAATGTTGGTTCTTTGCTACAGAGCATAATCCAAGGTATGCTTGATCTAGAAATTGGTAACCTGGGGAGAAAAATGCATTCTCAGGATGATGTTCACCAATATTTTGCGGATGTAAACCCAGGAAAAACATAGCAATTTTTCTTTCATGTGTAAAGCACTGCCAATGCAAAGGCAAACTTGCCTTTGAGGAGACAGTAACCTTTTAACCTTGATCAGGAGGTTTAGCCTGAAAAAGAAGGCTTGATCCCATTCCTTAGAAACTTCCTTGCATGAGCCAGAAATATTGTAAATGATTCTGTGGGAAGAAAGGAAAAGCAAATTCAGCTGGCAGTCGCAGATGTTGGCTCTGTTCATTTCATCACTGCTAACCTACCCTTGTGCCCATTGAATACCAGAGATCAGCATGGTTCTGGGTAAAACAGGAAGAATTAAAACCTATTTTTCCTAGAAGGGAGTAAGGCAGGTGCAGGAAAAGAAGCAGTGTGGATGAGATTGTAAACTAAGGTGAATTTTTGTGCTTTCTTGGTCTTTAGCAGCAGCTGATTCCTTTTGGCAACAACTATAAAAGGTGCATATTGCGAGGTTTTTTTCCTTAACTGCCCAAGGTCTGTAGGAAAATTAGTCCCATCAACTTTCAATGAATTTGTTCAGCTCAGAGCTAAAGGTGTTTTGGATATTTTCCCCTCTAAGAGATAGTCCAAAAGAGTTCCATATCATACTGAGTGGAAATAACTGTTCATGTTTTCTTTACTCTTTCTACAATTTGTGGAAATGATCTGGTGTGAAATTAAGTCCATTTCCTTCTGTCTCTCTGTCCTTAACCTTGCCAGCACTTCTTGCCATTTCTCCCTTGTGAGGAGGAAAAAATCTGTTTTATGACAGAAGCATGGCAGTCAACTTGCAGCAGGGAGAAACAAAATATAGATTCACTTCAGCCCTGTGTTTTCAGAGAACTTTTCTTGACCTTATGGAGTAGGTAATAAACAACCTTTGGCTTCTGCTTCAGCCACCATTTTAGCTGGAAAGGTCAACTTCACACCTCTTTTCCCATTTTCTATGGTTGTTACTAGTGGAAGACAAAAACTAAACAGTGAATCCACTGGGACTACCCGACTGCTTGAGGATATGCAGGAAAACTACAGAGAGAATTTCCCCCTCTAGTTATGGTTTATAGTTACTTCTTTCTGTGCATGGCTGCTTTACTGAGGGCATGGAGAAGCACCCACTGGTCTGGGTGTAGCTCCATCCTGGACAAGGGATGTGGCACCTTGTGCTGCCTTCCAGGTTGGGATGTCTGTGTGTGTTGTTCTGGCTCACAAAGCTTTGCTGTCTAACTTGGCTCTGCTTGGCTGTTGTTATTCCTGGTTTACCTCTGTGTAAACTAAACCACAGGGATGTTAAGTTCATCCAGGCTGAGCAGTTCATTTGCTTTACATTAGCACAAATCATATACAAAGATTCCAGACTCCACAGTAAATACAGCACTGTGTTATCTCTCACAGCTGCTGCTTGATGAGCCAGCATTAAGTGCTATGGTACCTGCTCTAGATTTTGGATGATTAAGTAGGTTTGGGTATTCACAAAATTAATTTAAAACATCTGAACTGTGTAGAAGCTCAGCTTAGGAACCAGTCCTTTTTCTTTATGTTCCTTATAAAGTCATAGGAGAGGTAAGTTCATGTTTTGCCTCTTTGAAAAAAAACCAAAACATCAAATCCTACCAAATCAGAGAAGGCTTCTGGCTTGCATATCCATATTTAGAAATTTAGCACAGAAAGTGTGAGCAATTAAGGAGGAATTTATCTGTGCTACTAAAACACGTGCCCGTTTAGCTAAGCGCATTTCACTGACCAAGTTTGAAACTGGGAGCAGATGGGGACCCAAACATAGGGATGATACCAGGATCACTTGGAGCAGGAGCAAGTAGAATTTTGATTTGCCAAGCAGAAAAATGAATGTGTCAACCTCTAACAAGATGAATTGTTTATTTTGTGTTTATTTTCAAAGCCTGCTGAAAAGAGATGGTTATCTCTAGAATACCACTGAAATCTGTGGATTCCTGTTGTTATCTGGTCCCATCTTATATATTTTTGGGAGCTGGAGAGAAAGTAGGGCTTGTCTGGAAGGAAGCTTGTACTCAAGTTTCAATGTCCTTTACTGAGTTAGATTCACTTTTTGGCCTATCAACAACACTGACAAACTTAAATTTATTAGAAGAGTACTGATTTTTTATACATGCAGTAGATTCTAAAGTGCTTTTTGTATAGTTCAGTTCAAGTGGTTAAAGAGAGAAAGCATGAGAAATGTAAACATTGTTGACATGGGCTGTTTTCTATTCATTAACTTATGCATATCAAACCGAATGCTGTTGCCAGCACTTTACATGCGGCCCCCTTTCCCCAGAAGATGGTTTGCCAAATACAACACAGGTTACATGGTGTAAAAAATAATCTGGGGAATCAAGCCTTGATCTAAACTTCTGCTGCCATGTACATGCTGGGCACTGGCACTCTTGTGAACATGTTTACAGGAGCAAGCAGTTTTACTACATAAACACAAGGGCTGCTGAAATACCTCACCGATGCTTTCTAATAGGTACATTTGGAAGTTTTGGGTAATAATGCTCAAACAGAATCTCTACACTGCTTTATGCTTTCTTGGAGAACTGCAATCAAAGACTGTGTGGTTGGCTGGGTACTTGCAGCCTTGCTCCTTGGCATCCAGCCCTGGTATTCTTTTGTCTCGATTCTGCATCGTGGTTATCACACTGCCTCAGCACGGGGAAGGAGCAAAAACATTTTTAAAAGTGCAAAGGAAGAAGTTGAATTAAGATAAACATTTACATAACTGGGGAAAATTACCCAGGAAGGACTGGAAATCTGATGACATTCTGTTTACCTAGAGCAGTATTGAAACAGTTTGTGAGAGATACAAACCAGAACACTTTGTATAAATCACTGTGAATGCAAGGACTTGTGAAGCGAGACAGTAAACACTAAAATTATCAAGCTGGCTCAGCACAATAGAACTTACTCAAGACAACACTTTGCACAATACCTTTTCTAAAGCTTTCTTGAGGTGAGAAAAGAGCAAGATAGTAAAAAGCTTCATATTAAGAAAAGTTGCCATACACTCTATATGTAAAATCTATAAATTTTGCCCATTTCAACCAAAACTAGGCCTTGCCATTCTATAAATCCAGGTCTTTCTGAGACTACAAAATTTACATTCCCACTTCAATTTGTTATTGTTAGGTAATCATAAGATGTGTTTTTACTTCTTATGTGTTTTAGCCAGTAAAGCTGTGCAGAAATTTGGGCTTTGCACTGACCAGTTCACACGTTTGCTTGATACAACTCTTGTGAGATATCAGACTGCATCTAAGAAATGCATTCTGTTTGATTTAGAAGCACAGGCTTTGTTTGGAAAACTACCACCATATTTGGCTCCTCTTTCTGAAGTTAGTCTGAATTTTTCATGCCCTCAAATTAGATTAGATACATGTTTTCTCCCAAGACTTCATTGTAATCCTTAACAGGATTTCTGAAGAGTTAGGGGTCAGTTGCAATGTTGGAGGAGGTGCTGGCAAGCCATGGAAATGGATGTTTCCTCTTTTTGGCTGTGGTAATCTAGCAGCTCTCTTGATTACAGCACATGGTGTGTGAAAACAAGCATCAAACCAATCAGATAGGCAAGGCTGGAAAGGGAAGTAGCTAAAGAGGTCTGGGAAAAATTCACACTGGAGAGACGTCAGCAAAAAAGAAGTTGGGGAATTATTAATGTGCAGATGGATTAGAAATTCTTCTCCTATGGGAAAGGACCACAGCAACCACATAATGCACATTTTCAAAATGAAACACAAGGATCACTTCTTTTACCAAGTCTTCTCAATAATAACATAAGACAAGCAAATTCATTAAAATAACATAACCACCCTTCTCACTGCCTGGGAAGAGAGAGGAATAGTTTTATGCTCAACCTAAATTTTGTAATAAATACTGTATAAGAACATAAGCTAGATAACATATGTCATGATAAATGGAGTCTAGTCTACCAGGAGGCATTTATTAATAAAAAATACAGTGACAGCCAAAACAAACAGGCCTCCACAGAGCTCAAGTTTCTGTTTCATATTCTGTATTTGCCAGGGATGTCTCCAGCCCTGAACACAGCAGTGAGACAGAGGGTGGCTAAAGGATAAGTCAGGAGATGGATACAAGCTACTCACACCAGCAGACAGGCAGACGCAGGGAAGTCTGGCACCAGATTAGATGAGAGGGAAGAGGAAAGTCAGGCTGGTGAGGCAAAGGGAACACCAAACTTGACAACTGTGAAAGGAGCTCTGGGACGAGGAAGGATGAGCTGTTTGAGTGCTGCAGCTGATTTATTCACTTTCTGTGGGAAACTAGCTGCAGTCCCAGGCCACTTTCAGTTCTGAGCATCTGGACAGATTCTGAACTTGTATCCAAACTCTGCGTTCCCTTTCCCTTCTCACAGTTGCTTGCCCTTCTCTTTGTCTCTCTTACATGCCTTTTCTTGCTCTGGTGACAGCTGTATGCTCCTTGAGAGTGCAATGTTTGAGGATTTCCCCATGGGAAATGTTCCTGGACTTCCTCAGGGTACTGGGGAGCTGCTGCTGTGGTGGATGTGGCTCAGTACCCAGCCCTATGAGCTGGCAGTAAAATATAAATGCACCTTTCTCCATCCCCTGTTCAGAACAGCAGGATGGTGTCAGGGAATTTCGGGTGCTCTAAGCATGTTCATATCATATTTGATTTTATTCAGTTTTACTGTGTTGCTTTTTAACCTTTGGAAGCAGGTTTTACTTTCTTCCCTTCAAAAGTAAACAATTGATTCCAGGGCCAGTAAAAATATAATTCCTTCATAAAGCCTGAAGCTGAGCCCTTCCCAGTAATGTTATGGCTGGTCATTGTTCTGTCAAAAGATTATTAACTTTTCTTGGTGTTAAAATATAAATAAATAAGTAGGAAAGTTGTACGTGTCCCCAGGGCACTTGCTCAGCTATGAAAATACCAAGTACAAGTACATTTCTCATTACAGAAAGGAGAATGAGGATATGTTTGGAACAATAGTAATCAATTTCAGAAATGCTGTGATTTATTGGGCATGGCAGTTTCAGATTTTTTGAGGCACACGTAATGCTATTTTGTCCCCATCCCTTTTATACAAACAGATAAAACTTTTGGTGGAATTAGAACACAATTCACATGGCGCCTAATGCTAAAGAAGCAGGGAAACAATAACTCATCACAGATTTTATTACCAAAACCAGATTTTATTTACCCGTGGTAGTTTTAGTTCAAATTGGGTAGAAATACCAATTTCTTGTAATGGTATAGATTTGTTAATTTGAATTTTTTGGTTAATGCACTAAATAATGTGGTGGGTTTAGAGCTAGTTAAATTTATTTTAGTTTTTTGTTGTGAGATATGATTTTAGGAGAAGGGTAAGAATAGGTTTAAATTTTATTATGAAGAAAGTTTTATTAACAAAATTAAAAGAATAGAAAAAAGAAGAATCAGAATGAAACTTTTAGAACACTTTTTCTTTCTTGCCTACCTTTTTTCCTTTTTTTAACTGACAACATAAAAACAAAATTTGGGATTTTAAATCAGTTATTATTTTTACAATAGTTTTTTTTCAGTTCTCATAGGGTGAGGAGTTTTTGCTTGCAATACTATGGAGAAATTTTTACAAGAATACAGTTTTTTCGTGGTTTTGCATCTTTACAAACAGTAGCTGTTTGGTTTAGAAAAAAAACTTCTGTTATTGTGAAATTCTTATTTTCACAGTTTCTTCACAGTTGGGTGAATGGGTTATGTTAACTTATGGGGTGTCATTTTTTAAGGGTGAGTTGCTTAAAGGAAAGGTTTTCTTCATTAATAATTTTTATTTCTAAGAACAGAGGTGGTTTTTTCTCTTTCTGAAACACAGAGTTTTCTTTACTCTTAGCTCTGTCTTTCTATTCAAGCTTTTTAGAGCATCACTGTTTTTCCAATATTTGCTGTTTCTGCTCAGGTTCGCAATTTGAATATTCTATTTTTTCATACTTTTTTTTATGAATTAGAGGAAATGCTGTAGTTTATTATAGTTTATGGCATTACTAAAAGAACATTTAGTTTCAATATTAGGACATTTCTTTATTCTTTTTTTATTTGAAACTTAAATTTTTTCTTTAACTGACTTCGGTGTTTTCATGTTATTCTGTGGGGGTTTTTTTCACTTAAGGGGAGAATTTTGGTTTGTAGGTTTTATTTCTGCACTGAAAGAGTTAGCATTTTATACAGGCTGGCAGGCGTTGGTGAGCAGTGGCTGAAGTAGTTACGGTGATGGATTTTAGTTGTGTTGGGTTTTTCACCTTTCTTTTTTTCTCTTTCTCTGCC
>VWYI01004957.1:0-18322 GCA_013399455.1 Anthoscopus minutus | reverse complement strand
GGCCCGGCCCGGCCCGGCTGGGGCAGAGCGGGGCCGGCCCCACAGGGCTCCCGATACCTTCTGGGGCCTGGAGCCAAAAAGGGACTTTTGGAACTTCCCGTGTTTTAAAATATCATCTTCATAAAGGCAGACCCAGTGTCTCAATTATTTACAAAACTGTCAATTCTCACAACTACACAGCCACTGGCCTTTCCTAGGCACAGAGGAAGCTCCCAGGAGCCTCTCTCAGGAAAACCATTTCTGTGAATGGTTTTCTTCCTTCTTCCTAAATATTAACCAATATCAACCCAACATATTACCAAAGATTTACCAAATATAACCGAAGTGTCCACTTTAATAACATTTCTCTTTTTTAGATATGGTTCATCACTTTCCTGGAGGTTAAAGCCATGAACATGCCATGAAGAGAAAGATGAGAATTCTTCTCTTTCACTTTTTGGGTACATGACAAGTACATGTCTCTGTATTTCCTCATTAGGACACAGAGAGTCATAATAGATTTTCCATTTTGAGAGTGTTAAGTATCTGTTATCAATAACATAAATGAAGAGTACTGTAATACAGTTCTTCCATAGAAATGACATTTGAAGAAGTTTCTTTGAGATGAGAAGGCTTCCCAATTCACAGTATCCAGGGCTTTCTTTTTTCACATAAGAAACTCCCCATTTTAATGCCCAGAGCTGAGCTTGCTGTTGGAGCCCTGACTTACTGGTGTGTTAAAGATTTTTTGGCACTTGAAAGTAGAACATATAAAACTGACTGGTGTTGAAGTTTAGTTTGGGGAAAAAACCATTTCATATCTGATCTCTTGCTCAGCTTTTGCACTTGGGAGGTCTCTGGCTTACTATAAAAATCAGATAAAATTGGCTGCCAAAATCAAGAGTCATAACAATCCATTTAACAAACTTGCCAGATTTGCTGGAAGATCTAACACTTGATCCTCAGACATCTGCCTTTGCTCTCGCTGTCACTCAGTAACAGAATATCGTGTTCCTTGTTAGGTTTGCTTCTTCCCATACCCAGCAAGGCCATTTTTGTTGTCCTGTGGGAGAGTTTATGGCCCTAGCTTAGTTGCTGTGACTAAGATCATTCAGACTTGTTCACTGTGAAGCTTCTGCTACCAAAAATGATAGTCTGAACTTTTGCCTTCCTTTATTGCTCCTTAGTTGTCTGTGGCTCACATCAAGTCCTCATTTGCACCACTGCAGCTGCTGCCTGGAAGCTTGTTGGCAGAAGGACAGTTCTTACACTTGTCACCTCTTAAGAGATTAATTATTTCCATGCCAAAAACATTACCTTTTGGCCACAGGTGGTGATCACATCCTCTCTGCTCTCTCTCACTTGCTGCAGCATTGGTCAGGGCAGGCATGATGCCGTCAGCCAGAAGGGTTGTTCTGGGACAATGGAGGCAGCAGATGCTGCCAGGAGCAGGCTGTGACTCACAGCCCAGAGGAGTCCTCATGCCACGCTGGATGGGGTCCTGGCACGCTCCACTCTGAGACAGGGAATGTCATGGCTGGCCTTGGCAAGATGTGCACGATAATCACTGAGCTGCTTAAGGAGGAAACACAGAATAAAGAGTAGCTGGGACTTCAGGCTCAGTGAAAGCAGGGCTGTTCTGTTCCAGGGTCACTGCTGTCCCTCCAGCTACCTCATGTATGGCTCTTTGTAGATGTAACAAGACACTCACCCTGCTTCACCCCAGAAGGCCAAATCTGCTATTTGCCACGTCACTTCATCATCTAATTGTTGGCTGTATGCATTATGTGAGGCAGTGCTCTGCCACAGCAGGCAGAACTGAGCCCTGTTGCAAGTCCATTAACTCAGATGGAGCTACCTCCAGAGATGAATGTGCATGGAACTTCAGAGCTACTTTAATCAGAGTATTTCATATTCATGAACCCCTGTGTAAGGAGAGCTGTGTAATTAAGATCATTCATAATGCTGTAGGATATTCAAGCTAAGATAAGGAAGGTGACTTGTTTTTTAAGGGCACAAATTGATCTCCTGCTGTGGTTAGGAAAGCATGATCCAGTGCACGTGTTCGGAGGAAGATTTAATAGTTGCACTGCTGTTCTCTGAGTGCATGTAACAGGAAGAATAAGGTTTTCTGATAAATAACACATTCATTTTGCTAAGTGTTGATGCCTCTAATCAAGACTAACGTACATTAATGTGTATAAAAACTGCGGTGGATCAATGCAGTGTTTGTCTATAACCCACTCCTGAATACTGGGAAAGCACAAGATTTTGGGAGATAAACTGCTGTGCCTTTCCCTTCTCTCATACTCCTTGGAACCTGCCAGCCTGTGAAAATACAGGCATCCTTTTCTGAAGGGAAAAGAAACACAGCGGGTGTGAGGCACATGCACAGTCTCATAGTCCCTCACTGTTTGTCTGACTCATTCAGAGCCTTGGAAACTCCCCTTCACCTAAAATATGACCTGATGTGGGAAAGCAGATGGGTTTTTTTGTCCCTGCAAGTTCCTAAATGGTACTTATGGAAGAGGTTTAAAAATGTGTTTACAACACATCACACAATTAATAATCAGCTCTGTACTCCCTTCTGGCTTAAGTTACAATGGGAGGAGGCATTCAGCAAGAGAGCTGATTCAGGAAGGCATGAGAAGCAGTTGGTTTTTCTAGACGGAGCCCTCTGCTTTTAGAGAGAAATTGGCATTTTCTTTAGGAAAGCTCATCTGAAGGACAGGCTGTTGGATAGGAAAACCTCATTGCCTCTATCTCTTGGGGAAGCACAGACCCTATCTGGCAAGGAGGCAATAATCTTTCCTTCTTGCCTTTGCATGCTGGTTCTGAGATCCAGAAGATAGGACCTCCCTCCTCCACAGCAGCATCTGTTAATGTGTTGTGTTATCAGTCCCCTCTCTTTCCAGTGTGAAAATCTCCAGGAAGCTTCTATGGCCTGTACCAGGTCCTCTAGTTCCTGATTCAGTCCCACATATTCACCAATTGAAGGTGAAGGTGACTAGGTAAATCACCTGGAAAAATCTCTCTAGGTGGAGCTCAGGGATTTGTTTGGGGTTTAGATTTACACAAGTGCTCCTGCACTTGTTTTTGTATCAAACTGCAAAATAATGGCTTCTTAAATTTGGTTTTGATGTGCTGTTCTTATTTCTATTCTCAAAAATATTCATTTGCAGTTTCAGTGGAGGGTCACTAGAGGTTTCTTTGATATTGTACTTTAGAAAAAGCCACTTCATTTTTGCTGTATTTAATTCTACACCTGTAGAATTAACATAAACACCATTCCTGGTTACATTGGGAGTTTTGTAAAGCTGGTATAATTTGATATGGATATGTTTAAATCTCTGCACAGTGAGGCAGAGATAAAATCACTGTTCCAAAACTTTTGCATGAATGTCCAGTTTGAGCCTTAGATCCCTACTTTGGGATCAGCTGAGGTTAATGAGCTACTTCAGTGAGAGCTCTCCAAACTCAGTTGAATGATTTCTCTGGCTCTGCACTAGGCTGTATTCAAAGCTGAGTCTTATTCTGCAGCAAACCCCCACCTTGAATGCCAGGAAAACTTCAAGGTGTTTCACAAAAATAATGATATTTGATCTGATTCTCTTGTCAAGTTCTAAACAAGATTATTCTTGATTTGCAAAACTTACAGGATGCTGATAAATGGCTTGTCACACCTCATTGTTCTTGTATTCACTGCTTGGTAAATGATTCCAATGTTTAACTCACAGAGGAGTCAGGTTTTCAAGGGGGCCAGAGATTCTTCAAAGAAAGACACTCTTGTATAAGATTGTCTGAATAAACTGCATGTTTCATTCAGAAAATTTATAGCAACCGAGAAGGAACAAAATGTTTGTTGTGCACTGAAACACCAAAATTTATATTTTAAGAAAAATGAATTCTAAACGTTTTTCTTTATGTCTAAATCCATTAATGGTTTAACAGCAAAGTCTGTTTTCCTGCCTAGAGAGATACCTTTGCAATTTCTTAGGGCTAGATGCTTTGAGCACACAAGAATAACTATGTGAAAGGCTTTATTTAGTAACAAAGGTTTAAGTGAAAGCTAAAAGATTTTGCCATAGAATTTTCCATTAATTGTAATGGAAGATGCATGGTTAAACCACCCATACTGCAACTCTTATTTTCTTTAGGAGTTCCACCCCTGCCTTATTTCCCTTCACTGAGGTCTCTGCTGGTTTTTGTATTTTTCTTTTTTTCCATTTTCTGGTCCAGACGAATACCACAGTGATGAATATGTTAGAATAGCTCCTAAAATAATGGAATGTCCATAGTTTTTCACTCTTTTTCTCCCTTCTCTGTACTTTACCTGATCTTACTAATAGATAACCAACAGCCGGAACAGATTTTTTTTTTTTTCAGAAGACTCTAGGCAAAAACTGTCCAAGAGATACCAAGAAGCTTAAATAATTTATTTGACAGTAACTCATTTATTTGTACTCCTGAGCATCTCTCAGTTCTGGAAGGAAGGAGAAACACCAAAGTACTATGGCATAGTCATTTTTTTAATGACATTCATGCTTTAACCTCAAATGAGAGAACTTTCCATCTGACAAATATCCTGTCCACTTGGACCTATTCCAGTATGAAGCACTCTACATTTCTGTGAGAACTGTTAACATTTTGGGGTTTGTTCTGAAGAAATGCTTTAGCAGTTTTAACTTCCTAAGCCATTTCAGGACAATGAAACAACTTAAAACTGTCCAAGCCTTTTCCAATATTAGATTTTATAGGCAGGTGGATCAGTACCTTTTTGTTTCTGAAAGCAATAACTTCTAAAATGCATTTCTTAAGTAGTTTTCCAAACATTAAACTTAGAATTATCAAATCTGTTCAGCTATAAGCAAACAGTATCTATCTGCACTTCATATAATTTTGGTGAATATGGTATATGGTATAGAGAACTAAGATTTTATATGAAGAGTTGTGCTTTTGAAGGAGATGAAAAAAGAGTTTCTCTTCTGATCGCAATTTTGTTTTGCTTCAATGTTTTTTTTCAGGAGGATCTGGATTATTATAGCTGAATAGAAAAAAAACATATTTTCCCAATGATTTGAAAGCAAAATGTAAGACAAACTGATGCTGTATGAAAAATTACTCCCTTACTACTGAAAAGGAAGAAGAAAGGAATACCCTCAAACCAAACAATCAAAGACACCCATTTTCTTTTTGGATTTTATTCTTTCCATTGGTGATGACATTCAGGGGTTGATTAATGTTGCATCAGGCCACATTTTGTTTAGCTATATAAAATATTTCTGCAAACTCTCCCCATGCCTTTGTGGATGGTGACAAGAGCTTGGATTTTCCTGGTGATGATTAGTGCCTTGGGGCTGTTCTCAGTGTGCTGAGTGATGCTCTGATTGTCCATTCTCCTCAGGCAACATTAGAAGCAAGTGCTTTCTGTGGAGTGTTTCTTGTGCCAGGGGATGTGCATCACTCTTCCAGCAGCTTGGCTTCTCTCCTTCACTGAGATTCATTTGGATCTGCAAGCTGTCCCCTGAGCATGAGCACTCTGTGCAACTGGAGATGCCTCGTTCCCTTCTAATCTCTCTCCCTCTTTATACCCTTTTATACAAGACATGGTTAGTTTTCAGAATTTTATAGATCAGTCTCCAGAAATTACATTTGAAAGTTTCTTGATTTGATAGATTTTGAATACTCTAGATATTTCTCCTTCATTTTTATTGTGTGTTGCAAAATCACCCAAATTTGTTTCAGACAGTGGTGCTGCTTCATTTCAGTAATAAATATAAAGCCATTCTGTTTTGGTTTTTTTAAGATAAACAGGTTAGTGCATAATTTTCTTCTTATTTCTCTGTATTTCTATCTCTTTTGCAGCACCTGTGTTGCAGTAACTGTATAAACAGGAATTCAAAACTTGAAAAAAAATTAAATGTTTGCTACAGCAGAATTACAGAGCAGAAAAACGTTCACAGAATCACAGAACAGTTCAGGTTGGAAGGGAATTCTGGGGATCATCCAGTCCACCCTCTCTGTTCAAGACAAATCTCAGCTCCAGGATGTTGCTCAGGGCTGTCTCCAGTAGAGTTTAGCATCTTCAAGGAAAGAGACTCAACAACCTCTCTGAGCAACCAGTGAGCTTTGTCTTACAGCAAAAATCTTCTAACTTATATTTAAATGGAAGTTTCTGTGTGAGAGAGTCAGACCAGTCTTCTTTACTTTCTTCCATTGGGTAAGATTCTCCCATATTGGCAATTTCTTCCTCAAACATTCTTTTTTTTTCCCAGGCTGAACAGTTCCACTTATCTCATCTTTTTTATATGACAAATACTCCAATTTTTCATGGAGTTTGATGAAGTCAATATGTCCCTCTTGTGCCAGAACTGCATGTGGCCTCAGCAGAGGGGAAGGATAGCTTTTGTCCATCTTGTTGGCAGCACTCTTGTTGATGTAACCTAGGGTATTGGCTTTTTTTTTGCTGCAAGACACATTGCTGTCTCATGTTAAGCTTGATATTTTGATTTTCCTCACCTGATACCTGCACACTCAAACAGTGTCTTTATTCCATCTGAGTCACATATCCCTGCTTCTACCTCTTGCATGTTTTATTTTCATGTTGATGTCATCAGGATTATCTTGCTCATCCATGCAGGATCCATGCTTGATTGTCCTCTTCTCAAGACAGACCAAGGCTTGGAGGAGTCAGTCCCAGTGCTCCCTTCTCCCCAGAACTGTCTGCCATGGGATTCTCTCAGGCAGATCCTAGAGGAAAATCGTGTGCTCATCTGAAGTCCTGCTTTTTGCCTTGTTTCCTTCTTGCAGGATCTTGAACTCCACCATCTTGTGGTCACTGCAACAAGGTTGACCCCAACTTCACACCCCTGCCCAGCTTTTCCTTGTTTGTAAGGCTGGGGTCCAGTTGACCATCTTCCCTTCTTGATTCCTGGATATTCAGAAAAGGAGACTGACTTGCACTTGTCTATCGTGGTAATTTCCTTTAATTTTTCTGACATCTCTGCATTTACACTCCCAAACCTATTCCTCAGTTGATTAGAACTAGCTGTGGCAAGAACTGTTCTGGCCTGCTGCCCAAAAATAATATTCCATCATTCCCTGATGGGGAAAAAAGGCCTGTAGACATGTGGCCATTTGTCCTCGCATCTATTTGCAGCTCCTTGTTTCCCCTGAGAAGCATCCAAGGCCATTTGGAAGTTGAATTTTCTGATGTCCTCACTGATCTCCAGCTCCCTCCCCCTCTGTTTCTTGGAAGGACTGGCTTATGAGGGCAAATCTCCTACATTGTTTAAATCCCTTATTCACTACTCTGTGTCCATTTTATTTCTACTCATCATATAGCATTCTTTAGCTCCTCCCTTTTCTGAACTTACTTGGAGGTCTGCCCCCTGTGACACTTACAGATGCATAAACATATAAAAAGTGGGCACTTTGTCATGTTCCAGATTTTGTTTAACAGCAGATTCAGCTATCAGATTATCATTAGGTAGTGTGCTGACATACACATCACTGAGGGAGAAGATTGTGAGCTGCTGGAGGATAAACAATCAAGATTAGTCTGCCAAATATATGGTAGGTATTAATCATCATTAAGCACAGCATTTTTTTCCCCAGGAAAAGCACTAAACTACAAAGCTTGTCCTTTTGTCTGCAGAATTACTGTAGCATGCAGTGAACTGGGTTTTTTTGACAGAATCAACTTTGACAGCATATTGATCTAATAATTTCGGTTGCTTTCTAGGATTCCAATGTTTTCTCCTCAGAATTCCCCTTCAACACATAAAGACATGGATTTTGATAAACTTGGACTAAATGTATATGCAACTTGCATTATCTCCATGAAGAGACTTCCAATAAAATTTTTATCCTCTTTCACTGATATTTTCTATTATTAAAAAGACTAAAACCTTCTAGTCCTTTTCAATATGTGGGTACCTTCTTATGCTTGGAATTGTGTTTACTTAGCATTACATCTTTGTGTTCTATGTCCACTACAGCATACAGAGAACAAAAGTCAATATACTTGTATGAAGTACTTGAACTTGAATCAGGACTTGATGTTTTGAGCCTAATAAAATTCATATCCCAAAATTATGGATATTAGTAAACTTAGGTTCTACAAGCATGATTTTAAACTATTTGTAAAACAGTCTCTCTGCATCCCCCTTAGAGATATTGTATTTTTCTGAAATTCAAATAAATATGTTAAGAAGAAAAAACGATGGAATAGAGAATTAAGGCAGTTTTTACATAATCTTACTCAAATTTTTCACAAACTAGATTGAACCAATGCAGTAGATGACTCAATTTTCCACTTCTCATTCTATCTATTTTGCCCTCACTGAAGAGATCATTCTCTTTCTTTAAAATAAACACATCAAGTGTTCCACATGGTGTCACAGAGGGAGCTCTCATCATGCTGCTCCTGTTCTCAGGGGCATGACACAATTAACAGTGTAATTGAGGGCACCAATATAACACAAAGGAAAAGAGTGTTTTGTTGTTATCTGCTACCGTGAAATTTGCAGTGTGTTCAAATAAATATTTGTGTAGCTAACAGATCATTTAAAGCTGTGCTATAGGCACCTCTTAAGACTGAGAATTCAGTGCTATTAACAATTTGCCACTAGGATTTTGCCAGGAGTCACTAAATGGCACAATTAAATTTGCAGTGTTCCTTCAAGGTTCATTTCCTTTCAGGGGAAGATCAGCTGTCAAATAGAACAAGAGCTGTTTTAGAGAAACAGAATAGCCAATTAGTGACTAGTTGAGCACTTTTAGCTGAATCGTTTTATCCATTAATATATTTTTTCCAGCACAGTTGAAGAATGCTGTTTTATCAGAATAGTTAATGATGTCAAACTTCAGAGCCCTGATTAATTTCTAGGTTCATTGGAGGGAACATAAAACTGGCAATTTTGGGAGTTTTGATCAAGAAAGAGAGTTTGTTTCTCCAGTAAGTGCCTCTGTGAAAATTTATATTTTTCTATGTAAAAACTGCTGAACTCTTATCATAATATCATTAAAGCTCTCTCACTTCTCACGTATCAGTCAGCCTAAAGATCTCACATTGTGCTGCTGACAGCATTGCCATGCCTGGAGCAGCACAGAAATATGTTAAACACTTTACTGTTTCCATTTAGGTTTGCAAGCACTTATATCTGAAAAGAGGAGGGTAGAGAATGGTTGGTAAAAATTATTTTTCCCTCCTCATATAAAATACAGTAGGTGAATCCAATGTTGAAATCGATGAAAGTAGTAGTGTATTCCAGTCACGAGCACAAGGTACCACTAAGCACTGCCTTTTAAAAAAATTCTTGTGTAGGAGACCTCCTGAGAATGAATTAGGGAGTGTGTGATAACATTGAAATGGAAGGATTTGTGTAGCAGTAGCTGGAAGCAGAGGTGGGTTTGTTCCCCTGCCAAATGGATATACACTGACTTCAGTGGGCTTAGTATGTGGGGACCAAATCCTGTTTTTGTTGAAACCAGCAACAGAACTCCCATTGACCTCAAGCAAACCTGGAGCTGATGCTCTGTTTCTCTGTGAATAATATTTTTACATCATTTACAGGACAAGTTTTTTCTTCTTGGTCAGCTTGGTAGGAGCTTATCAGAACATCACAGAGATCTATGAAGCAGCTGCAGACTAGTGTCACTGGGAATGAGAGGAGACTTTGACCCTGTTTGTTGGAGAGGAAACTTGATGCCCTTGATTACTTGAAGTAATGAGCCCAGAGAGCAGGGAGACCACTAGAACTGGAAGATTTGGAAGCTGCATGGCAGGATCATAATAGCCACCAGAGCTTTGGGTTTGCTGCTGTTAATATGTGATGTGGAAAGGGAGGGAATTTCTTATCCCTCACCCTTTCTCTTTACAATCGAAGCTAGAATGTAATATTTCTAAAGTTTAGACAGGAATTGCAGCAGTTGAGTTCAGTGGCTTTCCTCAGTGAACAGAATGGTACATCAGCTGAGCTTTTCCTGCTCTCTCAGTTCCCTGGAAAATTCTGAACATTGTAATAAGTTCAGAGATGACACTGATGCCAGGTCACACAGCTACTGGCTGAGGAGTGCTGATGTGCACTCTGAGAATGGTTAATGTTTCATTTTATTGCATAGCCAAAATAAGACAGGGCTTTAGTGCAGACTCTTTTCCGCTTGTACTCTGGGGATTCTGAAACATTTCACTTTTCCTGGTGGCTATATGGAGCAAAACAAAACATCAGCCAGTAGTTTACATTTTTGCTGCCTGCTTTATTTAGCACCAACCCTGAAGTGACTCTGGGCATTTATAAAAAGAGAACTCTCACAACACTGAGCCGGTGTGAAAGATGGTGTCTGCTTTCCTCTGTGGGGATTAAAAACAGAGGATTTTCTGTGCCAAGCCCAGCTTTATGGCTAAATTAAGCCAGGGAGCCCTTTTTCTGTCCCATCATTGGGTGTGTAATTCTGTCTGCAAAAGTGTGTTGTGGGTTAATGGTATAACTTGTTCTGTCAGTTCGTCTTTTCAAGTGGATTCACTGGTCTGGGATGTGACTGGTACTTGAAAATGAGCCTTGAATCTAGATCCAGGCAGGAAAGTCCTTGCTAAGAGGAACATGCATTGCAAAATGAATATGAATTGCCTTTTTTCAGAATTATGTGTTAGTAAAATTGCTACTGGGTTAGAATAGAAATACTTTATATCCCTAAAAAATTATGGGCTTAGTCTTATAATGAGACATCATTTATTAGGAATGCTTCTTTCTGAAACTTTCTCTTTAATTCTTTCTGTTAATTTCTGTATTCAATTGTCTTTGTGTCAGTAGAAGACAGACACATTAATGCAAGGAAAATATTCAGGTTCCTTTTAGATGTGTTATATGTGTAACAGCTGAAATCAAAGAGGAGAGACAGCCTAGTGGAAGTTTTGCTTAGGTTGCTATTCAGCAGAGCCCAGAGTTCAGAACTTCCCCAAAGAAAAGCAACAACCATACAAACAATATAAACCAGCCTGATGACGTGGAGAAGTACCTGATGGCAAGAGCTCTGAAGAAAACATGCTTTGACAGCCTGTTTTGGGTATAGACATGGATGCTGAAAACAGGAATCTTTCTTTGAGAAGGGGTCAGGACACAATACAAATAAATCAGTAAACCAGAAATGATTGTGGGACAAAATATTTCAGTCTTTCAGGCAGTTGAAATCCAGACATTCAGAGGAAGTAAGTTAAATAACTAGTGGTTCATTTGAATGAGAACATTTATCTTGTTTGTCAAAGCCCCACAGATATTCTTCAAACTGACAGAAGCATCTGACCACATTTCCCCCTTTCCCTACCCTGAATGAACTTGTGAACTAGTTGGGCGCTGCCTGGGTTCCGGACATTTCAATAGTTTTGGCTGTATTCTAGCATTCAGCCTAGAGGAATTCCTGTTAGTTTCCCTCATGCTCTTTATTAAGCTTTTGTTTTGTTCCTTCAGGCCTTTTCTGTGCATTGAATGGGAAAACCATTTTATCTGATAAAATTTACATTTCCGCAGCGGTGAGGAAGGGGTACTTTCTCTGAGAACGTGCTATGCAGAGATCCAGCATCCAAACATTCTTGAACTTTGTGTTGTTTGAGTGGTAGGTACACATGGACCTAGCTTTCAGTTCTTCAAGAGTGACTTTGCTCTATGCATAAGATGAGGGTATACAAAAGCTCTGCATCTGAATTTGTTATGGGCAGATGTATACCCCAAACAGTTCTGGGGCTTGTTGCATTAAATTGATGAGTTTTCTAGAGAAGGACTGACAAGGAGGAGTGCTTGCTTCTTCCTTAGCAGCAGGTGATCAAGTGAGCAAATATCTGGGGGGGTCCTGGGTTTTATTATTGTGGGAGCCCGCATACAGCAAATCTAGAAACTTGGGTCTCAAGCATTTTTTCTTGGCATGTATTATAAAACCACTGGAAGAGCCTGGAACAGATCAAGGGGTTTTTTTGCCTGGTGTGGAAACAGCCAGGCGTCCTCCTGCAAGTATTGTGCAACCTGCACTGTCAGAAGCAACATTCTTTCAGCTGATTTTCTGGGTAAGCATCATGATGCAAATACCGAGATGAAATCATGCCAAACTCATCCATTTCACAGATCTTGGGCTAGTCTGGCAGGTGCATATACTCCCTAAATGCATCCTGGCTGATGTTTGTATAATGTGGTGAGGCAATCCTGCTAAGCCTTCCTGCCTTACTGAGTCTGTGGTTGTACTGACCAATCCACTGAAACTGCACATCAAAGCCTTTTAGTGTCACTTGAGACATCGCAACCATTTTACCTGATTAAGCTTTTAAATATGCCCTGCTTTTTAAATTTTGTTTTGAACGTGTCAGAAAGCTTCACAAAAAGTTGTGTTACAGTGTTTTAACTTGGCTCAGAGCCTATGACCATTTTTTTCCCTGTACTTTTAAAGTCTGTAGAAATAGAGAGATTTAAAAGTTTGAGTTTGGCCATTGCTCCTTTTCTGTCTCTGTTTATATCTCCCAGAATATAAAGCATAAACCAATGTAATCATCCTTGGACTGTAAGGAAGAAGATCTCAAAGGCAGTCAAAAATCTGATTTGATGCTGTTGAAATGAGAAAACTATAATTGTACATATAAAATAATCCGATTATTTTATTTGCCTGAAGCTTTGAGATCAAACGGGGAGAAACAAATTTACTGCAAACAAAATGAAACAGGAATATATTTTAACTGATTAAAACTTTGTTGTCTGCCTGCTTCACTTCAGGTCATCAGACGGATTATATGTCTGTTCTTCCCACAAAATAACTTGAAAAGTAAATTTGGAAGCAGGCCTCTAGGAAAGGTGAGACTGTGTCACAGGATATGAGTTGAGGTAGCACTCTGAGGGGATGGGAACAAGCAGTTCAGCTCAGTACTTTATACATCAAATTTATAAAGCTGATTTTGACTTTAGCAGGACAACAGGAGCCTTGTCCAAGCAGCTGTCACCAGGACTGGCACTGGTTATGAGACTGGGCTTGCTCTTAATGTTTCACTGGAGAAGGTTTAGCACCAGGAAGTTTCCATTTGCCTGGCTGCTTGTGTAATGGATGGTATGGCTCTCTCTTTACTATTTCAGGCTTTTCCTGGCTCACACAGCAGCACCTTGTAACACCACATCATCATTTACTTAGATCCATGTGAGGAGGAGCTCAGGTTGGTGGTTTATTTGTGCTTGGAAGGGGGTTACTTTCCTTCTGCACAGCTTTCCCTCACTGTAGGGGTGAGAAGGGACTGCTGTATTTCAAAACAAGTCCAGTTAGCACTTGGCAAAACTAAGAGCAAGTCTGATTTTACACTCAGAATACCCTAAATGATAACTTGATCTAGCATTCAAGTCACAGTGTGATTTCCAATGTCTTTGAATTCATCTATTCTGCATAATGATATAAAGTGTGGTTAAATACACTGTTAAACACTTTGTCAAACCCATATTATGGTTTGGCAAAATACACCTTGTGACCTATGATGAACATTTTTTGCAACTGTTCTTTCAACCCTTAAAATCAACACGGTACTTTGAAATATTTAGATGCAGATTTCCAGTAACTGCAAATTTATTTTGGTTCTATCTAGTTTGCAAAGAGTCATGTACCTCCAAATTAATTTCCAGGTTTGCTGCTACTAACAGACCTCAACATGGTTATGAATGTCATTAATTTCTGCACTCTATTATGAATGCAGGGAGAACGAAGGTAGCATATTTCACAGCAGGACACATTCCACTGAAAAAGTCTAGCCATCATGAAAAGATAAATATCAGAATCAAAAAAGGGGGGTCTTGAGCTCTTTAATTTCTCATTTTGTACTTAAGAGCTGTATTTTTCCTTGTGAGTCAGCCAGTATCTCCTGGGGCCAAAATTTATACCTGAAAATGTGGACTGGAATGGGGGAAAAATGCTGCAAGATCTTCAGCTTGTCTAAGACTTCATGGTGCTGACCACCAGAACTGTACTGGTCAGGACCATGAGTGTCCTGGAAGGACTGAGTTTGTTAAGGTTAAAATGCAATGATAGATCCAAAGGCCTTGATCCTGAAACCTACAACTTCTTAAACACTTTAAATATCTAATAAAATTCTGGATTTAATGTCTACATGTATGAATTATATCTATAATTTGTACACTAGAGAAATCCCATATTCTTTCATTAATGAATTATGAAAGCACTGAGAAATAAAAATATTAATCACAACAAAATAGATGTAGAATCATGGCTATGGTCAAAAAACTATTGCTGCTACACGAAATAACCCCAGTTGAAAAATACAGCAGATTTTCTTCTTTCAGAATAATTTAAGCATAGCTATGGCCAAAACCAAGCAACCAGAAGAAAGATTCTGATGTACAGTTTGCTTATTTTGTGTAGTTTGATGCTTTATTAATGCACCAAACTTGCAGCATTCATTAAATCAACAATAAACTGTTTTAAGTGACTGTTCTGTATCAGGGTGTCCTCAAGAAGAAATAGAAATGATGTTAGAGTGGGTAGGTTTTTATTTTTAAAATTTTTTCAAACAAATTTGCAGGGAGGGAAAACTCGAGTCATAGTAATGTTTCACTCTCTGTTAATGTATATTGCTGCTGTGCTCAATAATTTAGTGTATTTTTATCTTAGGATGTGTTTAAAATGCTGACAGGCAAAAATCATCTTGGTAACTGGGCAGATTTTCTGGTGAATTTCTCAACAGGTTATAAACCTGCAATCATGTGAATTTTTTTAGAGTTGTATTAGGAGTGTGGACACACTTCCAATCCAGATCAAATATGAACCTTAATATACAAATTAGGTAAAATGTCAAATGTCAAATTAGTCAAATGTCCCCTGGTAAAATTTGATACTGTACCAAAAGAGATGATGTTTGATGCCAAAAAATTAAGAAATATTTGAGATGTGGTTTATTTCAAAAGCTGACTTCCTCTGAGGAATTCCAAGCCATTCCAGCTGAATCCAATAAGAGGACAAGAGACCTTGGGGTGCGTAGATGTAGAACATGATTTTAGAATTTATTTTTCTAAATGCAACTTATTTGAGATATTACCAGTGAAAGCACAGTAACATTTAAAGGAATTTGTGTTTGTGCTTGACATTTCTTGGCTAGCATATCTAGTACAAAAGTCACAGAATTAATGACAAAATCCAATATATAGTGCGTTTTATTCTGGATTTGTAAACATCTATCCCAAACATCTATCTGTGCTCCAAATTAGCAACCAGTACAGTAAATCAGTCCTAGAATATTAGCTACTGTATTATGTAAAAACCTGATTTATTTTGTATAACAATTTTTAAGGTAGGAGTTTATGGCTGTGGGTAATACGAGTCCACAGAGCTCAATGACTGTAATCAAGAAGATTAACCCCCTTTTGTTAGGGACTTAATCCTGAGAAAAAAGCTCTCCTTCATGTTGGTGCTGCTTTGTATAAAGGCTTTGATTTGTAAGGAAGAAGAAGAATTTTATGCAGGAAGCAGCTCAGCCCCATTTGAAGCTGTTCACAGGACCAATCTCCTCCAGGGCCTGTGTCCCTGGTAGAAGCTGCTCTGGACATTTGGTGCACATCTGCAACCATGCTCAGTTTCCTCCTGAGGAATTTAGTCCATGTATGGTGAAATAACTCTGAATCCAACTAAAGCCCAGCAAGTGGCCATGACTCAAATTTTTAAATTTTTAATTTAACTCAAAACTGCAGCGCAGCGCAGCTCTGAACCAAAACAAATTTAGGTATCATACCTTCTCTCCTTTTCTTGAGCTTTGCACTGGTAACTTGGTAAAGAAGTTCTGTCTAAAGGAGTAAAAATGAGAATTTTTTTTGCAGGCAATATTGCATAGCTAATTTGGAAACCAGCATTTAATTTTATTGACACATATACTGGATAGATAAGTTCTATCTAACTCTGAATACATCAGGTTTTCCCAGCCAAATCTTATGACCAAAAGTATTTAAAAAGGAAATCTTTTGCAATTAATCTCAAATGTGACCTCATATATAAATAAAATCATTAGACCTGCCTAAATGTGAAAAATTTACATCTCTTCAAATTTTTTTGTTTTACTTTTCTGAATGCAAATGGTCATACATGCAAAGAATTATTTTAATTGGCATAACTGATGATGCCATTTCTTTTTGTTTAACTTTGTGCAACTTACTTCATTTCCCATTGTAACAAATAAAGATTTTTTTTCTCCTGAAATGGTTACAACTCAGCCTTTTGGAAATGAAGAATTATTGCTTTAACAATGAGTCCTTCATGCTGCTAAGTGTGAAAACATGTATAAAGTATGTAGATAGTATGAAGATGGTTAATCAGAGCTTGCTGTGTAATTCTTAATGGGTGTGGAAAGGAAGTGAAGTAAAAGTGTGAAGGGCAAGGTTCACGAAGAACCAAATGAGGGAAGTGCAATGGGAGATGGGATAGAAAATTATCTAATCTCCTTTCTGCCCCAAGAAGTGGGGAAGCAAATGCTCTGCAGTGAGTATTTGTGTTTAGAAAGGAGATGACAGGGAATGCTGACTTGCTCAATGGAAATCTTGACAAAATGTCTGGGCTGCTCATTTCTCTGATAGACATGGAGCTTGCTCCTGTCTAGTTTTCCCTGTGCAGAGGCATTCTTTCCCCTGCTTTACTAGGGCCCTGAGAAATAGAAAAGAAGATGTCATCTCAAGCTAATTCTATAAACACTGCTATCAGAAAAGGCATTTTAAATGATCATAAAAAGGCCCATTGTGCAACTGGACTCTTGGAACAAGAATGGCTTATAGCTCAACCATTCTTAAAGGTTAATGTTCCTATCATTGCATTCCTTTTTCTAGTTCCCATAACCAGGCTGTAATGATAGATAAATATATGAGCTATTTCTTTGTTTTGGCAAAATCACAATTCAAAAAGACATAGTTTCCTAGGTTATTTTTAAGCTAATATGCTGGTTTATAGCTAGATGAATCAACCCATCTTTTTTAAGAGAAAAGACTTTTAATGTTCTGTTGCTTTTGCAGAATGTGAGCATTTGTGAACGGTTTTGTCTATCAAAACAGAGTAACAGCTTTATAAAGTCAACTCATGAACTGAAAATTAAACTAATTAAAGCAATAACATTCATTTACTGTTGCCAAATATTAACCAATCTTGTACTCCCCACAATTTTTTTACTGTTGTACAATAATTTGAATGTCTTTGTCATTGTTATGCATTGTTATGTTCCTGTAAGTGCTGAATGCTGATTCCAGGGCAGAAATTCTATTTTCTGTTAGCTGACTGAGCAACATATTCTGCACATCTCTCTTCCAAGCTCTCCCCATTTTCATACAAGGAGCAGAGTAATGTCTTCTCTGTTTTAGTGAGTTGTTATGCTCCTTGGTCAGTGCACCAGGAGTGCTTTCTATCAGTAAGGTACTCTGATAAAATGTTATAAATTCTAAAAGATTCTGCAGACCGAGATCTAAAAGTTTTCCTATGATATGGCAGGGGTAGAGCAACTTAGCTCAGGCTTGCTTTAAAAGTCAAGACAGGGAAGATTCAGTCTTCACAGTTTCATCTGATTTAGAGAAGCTTCTGAACATCCACAGAATTCCTCTTGCCCAACACTGCTGCTCTGCTCAAATCTGCAGCTTCTGAGCAGGTGGGTCTGACTGATGGAGTTTGTGCATCCTTCACTCTGTGTTTTTCAGGCTATTTTTGGGTGAGAGGTGCTCAGCACCTCTTCAGAAGGGTTGAATGAAGCACTACTGCTCCTGGTTACAGGTTTTTTGGTTCAGGGACAAACTGAGAGGAAGAAGGAGGCCAGCTGCAGCTACCTCCTATTTTTGGCATCAATCTACTGGAACCGATTCCGTGCTAAAAGTAATCCCCAATAATAATTTCTATTTCTTCCAGGCAAAGAAAGCACTCTAGTAACTCTTTCCTGGTTCATGGTTGTTTTGAAGGGAAGTAAATCATTCCCCATATAACAATCTCAAGGGGAATACCTGTGACAGGTGAGTTGATGAGATATTTTGAAAGCATGGCAATGATAAATCCTAATGAACAGGACTTGGGCTCCAGATGGTGTCTGAGTAGATGGCCCTGGTTCCCTGCAGAGATTTGATAATCAGGTTGTTCTTTGGAGTGTGTGTTAAATGTCCCTAAGCAAGTGGTTGATGGGAAGCCCAATTAAGGAAATTCTTAAGGAAATTCTTGGTTTTCTAACACAAGAAGAAATAATGAAGATCTGTCTGTAATTGCTTTCTGTATATGAGCAGGATAGCTGCCAGTACTGTTTAGGTTACCTGTTAGGTAATTTTTCTATAGAAAATTTACACTTCATTAAAAAACTAAA
>VWYI01004954.1:0-26091 GCA_013399455.1 Anthoscopus minutus | reverse complement strand
CCCTTTCCTCTTCCATTTCCCTTCCGCCTCTTCTGTCTTTTCCAGCCCTCTTTAGTTGGGTAACTGCGTATTTATTTGTTTGTTCCTTTGTTTGTTTATTACTAGTAAATGGTTCTCAAATAAAATGTTTGTCTGCATTGACTTAATTTCATTCCAGACCATCTATTTTTAAAATGGATGCAGTTCCTCACAGTGGAACACAACGGGGTTAAAAGAAATAATCCCAACCAAAGAAATAATTTTCACAAGAAATGTTGGAGCATATGCTAGGGTAGATTCATTTTCTCTGTGATCATTTTATTTGAAATGTTTTCGTCTAGCTTTTAACAAAGGTTGCTTGTCATCTTTTTGATAGGTATTTCTGCATTAGAAATTTCCCTTTTAATTTTTTTAAATTTAGTTTTTTATTTCCCCAAACTAGTTTATTGAGGAGGGTGAAATCTTATTGCATGTTCCAGTCAAGAAACATTGGCAGCACTTTTGTAACTAAAATAATTGCCTGTTTCATTGGTGTTTTAAGAAATGGTCAGCAGTAAGTAACAATAAAAGACAGTTTAGCCCCCAGCTCACTGTTTGGGTGATGTCAATTCTATTTGACACAAAAGAAGAGTGATGCAAGTGGAATTGATCAGTGAACTCCAACAGCAAGTTAAATTTTGAGACTCTCTAGTGAAGTTGTATTAAAAAAAATGCTTAGGTGAAGATTAGATACTTATTTTCAAATCAGGAAACCATTTTCCAGTCACAAAGTTTAATTCCACTGTCACTGTTGCTTCTATATCAGGGATTAATGTTTTAAATCAATATATCAATGAAAGTGGCTCTGGATCAAAAGAAGAGCTATATGCACCAAAATCCTGTGTTTTAGTTGTCCAAGGCTGCAGAAGTCTTGCCCGTGCTGTACATGCTGAAGCCAGTTTAGTTAGAAGTAGGACATAAAACAAAAATATGAGGGTGAATTTATAAGCAATATAAATCAAATCTTCAGGAAAGTTTCTCAGATTAAATCTGAAATTTTTTGTAGGAGGAAAAGGAGTATATACTATTACATATGTAAGAGCCAGATCCAAGAGTATATCATCAAATAACAAAAAAGGCTTGGTAGAAGCAGCCCAGACTGTTGGAACATTCTTGAGAGGATTGGAAGACATCACTACAGATTCACTTGCAAATTTCAAGCTGGGAAGGGAATTAAGAGTTGGAAGGGGATTAAGAGTTGTAAGTGAATTAAAATATTTATTTGTTAAAGATCACTTTAGTTGTGAATTAGTTAATTCATGGACACTGGAATTTAGATTGCCTCTGTTACCGACATGAAGTCATTAAGAGGCTTTTTTCAATCATTAGCATGAGGAATAAATATATTTTCTTCCCACTTGTGCTTTTACTTCTTAACCTAGTAATTGTTCTCCTGTCTTCTCATTCTATCCGTGAGATAACCTTATCTGGTGACAGCTTCAGGAAGAAAACACAAGATCTGGGGCAGGAACATGGCCCTGTGATGAGGGTTTCTTTCCTCTGGTTGAATGGTGCTGCCTCTCAATGTCTTTCCTCATGGTGTTTGGATAAGGACAGAGACCTAGGTTTCTTTTTCAGAAGACACTCCCTGTTTAACATTATCTGAAAATCTAGTTGTTCTCTGAGGATGTAGAACCAGTTTGCTGCCATTCAGGGTTGGTAAAGTTGGCTGGAGGTGTCTCCAGTCAAGTGATGGTGAGGTTTTGGAGCATGGGAAGATACTCAGTCTGAACTGAATCTAACCAGGTTGAACATTTCTTTTGTAATGACAAGATTTTCAGAACAGGGTGTTCAATAACATCCATGGGATTGCTGGGGGTCCTTCACTGTTTTTAGAATAAGGAAAGCTAATACCACATACTGATTTGACTGTCCAGATCTGAAGGGATTTACCCTCAAATACTTTTCAAAAAGTAGCAAAATTCAAGTTAATTCAGGAACTGTGATATAACTTTGAAGAGTCTTGTAAAAGTGACAGTGTTAGCATTGAGTGATACGAAGTGACAGTGACTAAGTAAGTTTGGCTTCTGTTCTCATCTGTGCTGCTGACATGTTTTTCCATTTTGCCTTTCTGACTTCACTGTCAAAGTAGAGATTACTACTGGTGTATTGAAATCTTCACGTAAAAGGCTTTATACAATTGAAAATACCACTCTGGTAAAAGATAAACTAAATTGTACTTGTTAATAAAATTTAATTGTGTATTTTAAAAACTGCTTACTTGCTACTGTTTTGTGATCTGAAAACCACCAACCAATAGCTTTTTTATTTAATTAATGCACTTATGGCGATACCAGTTTTAGTTCTGATTGTATCAAAGTATTTCAAAACCAAATGCTGTGCATAAAGATGATGTTTTATTTTAAAAAGTATAAGTAAGGAAATAAAAAACCTGTAGGAAAATGCTGCTCTCAGATAAGAGGAGAAATTCTTCTTTTGCTGATTTTCTTGACATTTTGAAGTCCACTTGGGAGTTTTGTTTCTGTGTGCTGACCAGAAGAAGTTAGCTAAATGCAAACTGCTGTATGTGAGTGAGAGAACATAAGGAACACACAAAATATTAGGGAAAAGGTTAAAGTGGTATTTACAGGCAGTCTTCTCTAGGAAATACCAAAGCAACAGCTTATTTAAAATGTTGCCAACTGGATCTTTCTTTACAGAGACATAAATTTTTTTTGTCCCAGTGAAAAGGGTTGATTTCATCAGAAAAGAAGTAGAATAATGAGTGGTAATTAGAATAATTTGTGGGTTTTGGTCATCAAACAGAGTCAAAACCACGCTCTTCCATTTTTGGTGTTTCTAATTTTTTGGAAGCCTTTAAACATTTTTTCTGGTGCATGTCTGAAACCATTTAAAATAAGATTGTGATTTGTTTTCTTGATCCCTTCTCTCTGTTACTTGGGTACAGGTTTCTTGAAGAACTCCTTTGTGATCTACTAATGGTTTTGGCTGTCCTTCCATTTCTAAAGCTTTTCTCTCACTGAAATGGTTTTGCCTATGTTCTTGTTAGCCAAAAAGCAACCATTGACTTGCAGTCAAAAAACCAAAAAAGGACTATCATTGGAGATCTTGTACTTGCATTGAACTCAAAATTGTAACCTCTCTTTAGGAAAACTCTAAAAATGTAAATATTCAGTAAACACAGCAGGCACAAATAGAGTTCAAAAATTTATAGATTTTATCTGCATTTATCAGCATTTATCTGAAATGCTTTCTTTGGTGTATTCCATGAGTTTCAGTAATGTCTAGAGTCATCCATTAAAATAAAATGGATTGTAGAATTGCTGTAGAATTTCAGGGTCAATTTTTTTCCCTGGGTTGAAACCATGAAACTTCATTAAGTTTGACTTTTCTGTTTAAATACATTTTTTTCCGAAAATTGTAATCTTGCAGTGAACATTGAGCTGAGGTCCAGCTACTTTTACTTTTGCTCTGAGAAATGAACTAAATCATATCCTCTAGATTTCCAGACAGATAGAGCTACAAAAGCTTTTCAGCTAAGCATTAGCTTAGCTTAGCTTAGCTTAGCTTAATAGAAATTTCTGCTCCTGATTGCTGTCTCTGAAGTTGTTACTCTTCTCCTTAATTTTGAGTTGATATTAGAATTATTCTTGCTTATGGTATCAATTTTAAATTTAGTTTAGTGTTAAACTTTTCAAATACCATTTATATCTGCTGATGATTTATTGGGCAAACTCTGCTTGATTAAAGTATGATTGCAACAATTCTTTACTCACTGGCAAATTGCTTTCCCACCAGTGGTTAAAAAATGATTGATTTTTGCTCTTAAAGACATACTCTTAATCCAAAAGAAGAGAAAAAGAGTCTATCAATTCTACCACATCAAGAAGCTCTAGTATTTATTCAGAAACAACCTTTACAGTGGGAACTGAGACACACTTTTGTCTGTCCATGTAGTACAACAACCATGTTGCTGAGTCATAAAATTAGGACATGGAGTATTTTCTGATAAGATTGTTTAGAATTTAATAACTGTGAGTGAGTTGAACTGTCTTAGAAATCTGGTATCTTTGTTTCTCTTATACAACCCATTTGTAACTGCTAGATTGCAGCTGAGTGAGGGGGGCAATCCCCTGTGGGGATTGAGAACATGGACTCTGCTGTGCCAGCAAAGAAAAGCCAGTTTCTTACACCAGTTTACCAGTATTTATAGGTCATTATATTCATACAAAATTTTCTACTCTGACTGCTTTGCCCTGGTCCCCTTAGAAACAAAACCTCTTCTATTCTTCTTATGCTAGTATTGTCCTTGTTACCTCTTTTTGCCAGCGAAGTCCTTGTTACATCTTCCCCCATCTGAGGGTCAGCATGACCAGACATGATGTCTTCACTTCTGTTCTTGCCTTGAGTTGATCTCTTCCATGGCTTTTACTGTACCAGGGTCAAAAGGACAGCGGCAGTACCCAGCTCAGCTTCTGCTGCTGTCTGATCTCCCACACTTCCCTAGAGAATTGTGGCTTCAGTTCAAAAAAGAAATTGTATAATAAGTAGGAGTTACCACTAGAAATGCAAGAGTTGGAAATATAGAAGTAATGGTATATCAGGGCTGACATTAAGTAAATTACAAGCCTGAAGAGTAGCTACAATGATGGTAGTAATAAACATAAAAATAAAATTGAAATTTGGTTATATTTTAAAGCCAGGTTTCAGAGGACAGAGAACAGCAGCAATATATAATTAGTTCCTGACAAAATATGCAAGTAGATGAATTATTCTCATCTTTAGGTTTTGCAGCTGTGTAGAAATATTAAGTAGAGTTCCTGTCTTTTAGAAGTTGGACCACTCTCTTTGGAGGGAGACTTGTGTGTCAAAAGCAAGAACTTGTTGATTAATTTATTAAAAAAAATCACAAAAGTCTCTGTCATCAAGACCTTTAAAGCTTGAATACATTGAAACTACAACTGGATGGAAAAGAGTACGAAGTAGGTATCACTCCTCCGCAATACCTTCCTTCTTCTTGGCTGTGAGTACTTCACTGAGAGAGGGAGTTCAAATTATGGAAGCAAGAACTATTCCAGAAATGACACAATTTATAAATTTATAAAAGGTCTATTCCACCTTTTATAGAAAAATGCCTAAAGCTACTGGAAATGTTATTTTGGACTATGCATGTGCCAGGATGATCTTGGACTTAAGGCTTCAATTTTTATTAGTTTTCCCTGAATTACAGATTTAAGCCACTGCTGTCTATAAAGATTCTAATTTTCATAAAAATTTTAGAAATTTTGCATTTTTTAGAAATTATACAGAACTGGACACATCTGTTTTGTAACGGCAGTATGGTCTATATTTCCACCCTTATTTTTTACCATACAGATGTTGCATAAAATGTGGGGTGTAGCTGAATGCTGAAAAGCCTAATAGAGAAAAACTTCATGTGTGGAAAAATAATTATACTTAACAACCTTCTTGAACTGAGTAGAAAAAGTGAGACAAGACAGGCTGGTTTTGTATTCCCTTTGTGGTCTCTTAGAAACCTACTGATAAAATTAAAATATTTTGCCTTCAATGAAAAAATAAAGAAAATCCCGTTGACTTGGCCAAGGGCAAGACTGTAACTTAAATGTCTTATAAATAACATGGGTGGATCTTAACTATATGATAGCTGTTCACATTAATTAATAAATTTGGATATTATGCTCTAAAAACGTTATAAAAATTTTTATTTTCTACTGTACATTTTGGAACAATTGTTTCAATTTTACAGTCATGTCTTACCAGCATATTAGAGCAAGAAGTATTCCACAGGCAAGACTGTAAGGCACACTCTATATTATTCAGACAATTTAAGAACAGAAGTTCAAATATCTACCTGAACTTCTTCTAGTAAGTCTGTAAGATGTCATTTAAAGCATCTTTTAAGAAAAGAGAGAGATAAGGTACTACATTTATGGAGTCTAGGAAGAAGTCAGTTGAAGTCTTCAAGGAGTCTTGGAAGAAGTCAGTTGAAGAAATTTATTAAATACTAACATGTCTGTAAGAGTGGGAGTTACTGAATTTGCAGAAGAAACAAAGCTACCTTTTAAGCACACGGTAGCTTGTACCAACTCTGCCACAATTTTTTGATGGGAAACAAGATGATAAATTCATATATAAATTACCTTGAATCTCTGCCTATACTTTGCCCCAGACCTTCTATTCCTCCTATTCCTTTTCTAGGAAATCCAGGTTTCCCTGGCTTTTCTGAAAAACCTAATATTCAGAAGAGGTTAACAAATTCTGGTCTGTAAACTTTGGTGTTTGCAGTGTGTCCTCGATTTTTGTGTTCCATGGCAGCAGGTACACAACCCAGCCAAGTAATCTCTTGCAATCTCTTGAAGTCACTCCTTTGCTCCTTGTGTCCCAGAGGACACCATATATATTTGAAATTCTGGACTGTGAGAGGGATGTCATTATTTTTATACGGAGCCATTTATCACAAAGGAAAACACTTGGCTAGTGCTCCCCTGCCATATATGTCCCTCTGATTTGCTTCTTAATGAGGACTAAATGTTAATGGGGCAAATGCCTGCTGAAAACCAGCCCACTATTCTTTTTTTCTCTTTTAAATGATCTACCAAATCATATAATAACCTACTAATCTTTGTAGATAATAATCTACTAATATACCTTTGTAGAACCAATTGACTTTTTTTTCTATTTTGCAACAAAACTCCTGCTGTGTCTTCGTTTTTGAATTCTTTGCTTTTTAGAATTATGTTATGCAAATGTCTTAATAAAAGTGGCATGTTGTGGTCTTTTTTCTCCACTTCTTAAAAAGTCAGTGAGAAAAATCAGTTGGGATTAAACTACCACTGAAGGTGAAGAAAGTAAAGGGGAACAAAATATCTGACAGAGTAATTTTTCCTCAGTATGTTTTTTACTGGAAAAGAATTAAAACATTGAATTTAGTTTTTATTTACTACTGTATAATAATAACAGGGTTATCAAGTTTGGAAAAGAAAGAGGGGGAAAAATAGAAAAAAGTTTATTGCAGATATAGAGGGCTTCAAATGTTTTTGTTTTTTCCTCTATTTTTTCTTTTTTTAATTTAAAAGACAATAATATGTAACAGACTATAGTATTTAATAGACAAAGCTTCAACCTGTATTTTAATGTCACTTTACAGAACCAGCAGCAAATACAGTGGAAGATTTATCAGTCATTTAAGTTGTATATTATTAATTTGTAAGTAAGCTTACTGTAACTACCCTGGTTACTTCCTCCTATGAAAACAAATTTTACCCTTTGACAAGACCAGCATCTTTTTACAAAATGCCCCTTGAGGAGCAGTTGTTTGAGAATGTAAATCCAAACAATATAAAACTTTTTTCAATCTAATCACCAAAATTTACTTCAGTGAATGAATTTTACGTATCGTTTTTCAATACCAAATTCCTTTTGTCTTGCTGCAGTTCTTCAACTGAAACCAATGTGCATACAGGGTAATGGTTGAATAAGTAATCGTTGCTCCAGATGAAATGAGTTTTTGTATAATGGTCTTTTGATATAATTTAATCACAGAGAGGTATTTCTACTTCATCCTAAGCCTATCTGATACTTAACAACCTATAAACCTACTCTACATATATATTAAGATAATATAATTTCTCTTCTGCGAGGGAGTTTAAGAAAAATTAAAATGATCTTATTTTGATTTAATACTTGTCTTTTTTTTTAATGAAGTTTAAATTTAGTCTAGACATAATAAATCTAAATCAGTTATAAAATCCACTTTTGCTGGATTAAGATGTCATAGACAGTCTGCACTATCAATCTAGTTATAATTTATAAAAAGATCTTCTTTGTTTTAATTTTGATTACCAACTTAAAACTCAGATCTTTCCTCACTGGAAGAGGAAAGTTCTCTTCTAGTCCTCAACTAGTAGAATAACTGTTGCAACCATCACATAACATAGTTCACAGTTCAGGTTTTAGGTAAAAACATAGAAATCAAAGTTTGATATAGTCTTAAGACAGATGAAATTTTAACATTTTACAAATTTTGACATTTCACAAATTTTAACATTTAACAAATAATTTTATTTATTTTTGAATGTGTGTATTTAAGCATGACTCCCAAGAGTAAACCCGAGACATCTCCATTCTATTAATCTAAGAAAAAATATATTAGGAAATTGCCAGATTCTAATGCAGCCTAGTAAGAGAATCCATATGCTGACTGTAGTAATTTTTCCAATTCTCTTTATTTGGGCAAAACCCATTCTATCTGCCAAACAGAAAAACATACAACATAAATGTTCACTTTCAAGCAGCAGGTAAGTGAGAATGTAAATGTCTTCAGCATCTGGACTTGCACTTCTGACTCATCTTTTCTCCTTCAGTTCAGTTTTTCTGATTCTTGCTGTATTCTTCCTAGTTTATTCTTAGTTTCTTCTAGCATGTACCTTGCACAGTAGTTCCACCCCTACATATTCTTTGAAGAGAACAGAAGTCTTTTGACATTTAAAACATATCATGACCCCTGTTTTGAAACAAATTTGTGCATATTCTGAAAATACCTGGAACTCAGCTATTTGAATTTTTGTACAGACATATACACAACATGACCTATTTCAGTTGGCAGACATGGAGCACTACCTTTCAACAATCATTGCTATGATTTTTTCTGTAGATTAATTTTTGTTTAAAATGTAAAGATGAAACAGGATTCCAGTAAAAAGGAAGATGCTTGGCACTGGTCCAAACTTTTCCTACTGATACTTACCTATCATTTATTGAAGGGACCATGAAGTCTAATTTAGTTGTAAAAAAATGTAGTATAATGAAGACCAATATATTTTGTACGTTATAAGCCTATCACTGCTAAAAGTTCAAAGTATATGATTTATAATTTCTATAGCAATGCACTGTCCTTGCTTTGCTTTGAAGCAATTAGTGTTGTAGGCTACTTTTGCTTACTTACTTAAGTCATTACCAGGTACATTTATTTCACCAGTTACTCTCATTATATCAGCAATTTTCTTGGATGCAGGGTGTTTATCAGCCCCACAGTGAGGGTGCTTAGCAGCATCTAATGGATCAAATGAGTCTTCCTATCATTGCTACTTTTATTCTCTTTATCACGGAGCAAAAGGTAAGCCAGAAACTCGAAGATAGCTATTGAGATGTGATCTCCAGTGGTTCTGCTCTATTAAAAATATGGGTAACTGAAGTCATTAGCATTAAAAGTTTGTGAAGACAATGCATTTCACATCCTTGCTATCTACTGCATGAGAAACCACATCCTTATGTTTTATTTAACGTGCTTTGTAGTGGAAGGGCTGGTAACAAGCTGTCCTCTTACTGCCCTGTGACAGTGGTTGTCCCCCCATTGCTCTTGTGTGAACACTTGTCAGGTGTGGGTGAGTCAAGGACATTTTTGTCATACTGACAAAATGGCATTCTCTGTTTTCTTGCCCCTGAAATACGTCTCTTCTTCTTTTTTTTTTTTTTTTTTTAATCATTAGTGGCACTTTGCTATGCACAAAGTGTTATTCTTGAGCAGTAATGGACAGCTCCAAGCTATTTTTTATATGGGTAGCAACTAGGTGGAGGAATGCATTGCTTTATGTTGATTTAAACAGAAATTATATTTCCTCTTTGCCAAAATCTGAACAAGAGCAAGACTTATCTCTGAAACACACAATTCTCTATTTAGGAAATTGGAAAGAAAACAAGACAAAATTAAACAAAACAAACCAGGAAGTACAGGTCCTTCAGCTTTTGTAGCAGACAGTCCACAGATATAACTGTAGAAGCCTTTGCACAGATATGAAGTGTCTGAATTAGAGCTGTAACAGATTTATGGCAGAAAATATGTGTGTAAAGGTTCTACAGCTTAATGCCAGAGTGTGCAGAGGAAAAATCCTCTTGAGAATAGTTTAATGTAAACTGTTTACAGTGGGCATTGAGTGATGCAAATAAATACTGTTTCTCTAACTACTGTGTCTTATTGTTAGCTGCATTCTGATAACGGGTTTGAAGCCAATTTCTCATTGCAAGATTTTTTGTAAAGGAATTTGTCCCGGGTCCTATGTGAAAGAAGTGGACCTGATCGTGAAAAGAATAGCAATAGATTCATCCTAACTTGATCTGAAAGATATTCAAAGCATGAGAAGACTCTAAAGAAGACAAAGGGCAAGAATGTGGTACATTTTTATGTTATACTGAAGTTCAAATGTCAGTGTCTGCTGTTTCTAGTTCTTTGATCAGAAATGTACATGCATGAAGGAGTGCAGGAAATTTCATCAAACGGCTCTGACTGACACTTGAAGATTTCAGGCCATACTCCTGGATTTAAATGTTAAGTGATGTCTTGGTTTGAGGCAAGTTCAGGAGGAAATGTCCTGAAATGAACATCTTTAAAGAAGGCAGGTTTCATGCCTCCCTCCTCCACCTCAGCTACGGGACGAATTTCTTGGTGGAAAATGAAAAAAACCTGTTTATTTAACAAGCAGAGTGCACACAGGTGCAGGGGAAAAGGACTGACTGTTGACATTTGAGCCTTCTCGCCGTGGACAAAGCCGTGGTGCCCAGAGTCCTGCTCGGCTGCTGCCGAGCTCCGGGCCGGACGCGCTGCCCCCGCAGCCTCCCCCGCGGCCGCGGCTCCCGCGATGTTCTGGGGCTCGGACCGGAGCGGAGCTGAGCAGCTCCACAGGATGCCACAGTCCCAGGAAAAACTTCTTGCCTCAGCTAACATAAAGAAGCCAGCTACAAGCAAAGAATTTAACTGTCCCTCTGTCCGCTACAGAGCAGAGCTGAGAAAAAAACTGGGGCAGTATCTGTGCTTGAACGCAGACCGCCGAAAGAATTCCCCCGGCTTTCCCCCTCCCCCTAACTTAACTCAAAAACTTAATTTAGGGCCCAACTTACAGTTACAGGACCCATTTCTGGGCATAAAGCAGACGATAGGGAGACATTATCATAAAAAGTCACCCCAAGACAAGTGAATTTTCCATTGTCAACTAGCATGTGCCTGATGAAGAAGTTTAGTGAGAGAACTCTGCTTGCCATGAAATAAGCAAATAATACCCATGCAAAAGGGCAACTATATGCAGAAAATATTTTTAGCTGAGGAAATCCCATATTGTGCCACTATGTAGCATCACTCTCAGTGACAGATGCCATAAGTCAGAATATTGATTAATAGCAAAATTCTGAAGAAAAAGAATGGGCAGACTTTTCAATGAAAGGCAAGAGAGAAAAGATAGAGTAGGGTTTGACGGGAAATCCATACAGGTTTAACAGTTGTTGTGATACTCTCCTTATTAAACTTGAGAAATGGGTTAGGACAAAATATCATTATTACGTTTTGGAGGAAAAATCGATTGCTCAAGAATTATAAGTGAAATGTTTAGGTTGCCACTAACTAATATATTAATTATGAAACTGCGACACAATCTGTATTCAGCAGTCAGCACCATGCTGCAAAAAGAAATTTAAAAACATGAATGCAGTACAAAGAGGCTTAGAGGAAATTGATTGATCCCTATTGGCTTTCCCCTGTCAGGTATTGGCATTTTCTGCTTATGTGAACAGTGAGAGAGACCGACCAATGAATAATGTTCCTATCAACCAGACAGCACCTAATGATACTCTCAAGATATGGTGTGGATGGAGTATTTAAAACCTGCAAATTAGTTGATTCCCTGAATCCTGCCACTACAAGGTAACACCTTCCCTTTGGGAGATGGCAATAGTGGAAGGACAGCAATTTCATCCTGTGACACAAGTTGTTTGCAGGCTGTTGAAATGACATACTGGGCCCTGCCATTATAAATCTACTTACGTATACCTAAGAAGGAGGTAGTACTCATTAGCACAATAGTACAGATATGAGAACTAATATGGAAGGCCAAATTCAGCTGAAGGGGCAGCAGTAAACTGTGTGATTTGTGTGATTGTGAAAGGAAGCAACAGTAAGTTTGGACATACATTGTTTTCTTGCATGTTTGTAGCAAAAAGTCTCTCTTTTGTTTTTATTCAAAGAATTAAATTATAATTCTTGTATATAAGGCAACCTGAATACTCAGCCATACAGTCCAATAAGTGAATACACCATAAAAACATTTGTACATCTATTTCCTTTTTCTGGTTCTAGCTCTGCTACTGCAGTTTCCACTTTGCAACTCTCTGAATCTTTCTTGAGGTTAAATAAGTAATGGCACAAAAGTTCTCAGAATCTTGGTATGGATTAATTTGTCTCACCACCTCAGAAGCTTTCTAATATTCTGCTCTACTATGCTGAGTGTTGCCCAGTCATTCCAGCTCCATGTCTGCTGGTCATGTCCTGTTCCCTAAGTATCTACTGGCAGAACTTAGCATGGAGATAAAGAAGTAACTCTTGCCTCTAAACAAATATCTATATTTGATACTTGTCAGTATTTATCCAATATAAATGGCGAAGAGCAATAGTGAATGGAATATAAAAACACAGTCTATTTGTAAGTACTTATTTTGCTACTCATAAAATTATAGCTCTGGAGAAGTGCTGGAGAACACCAGAGGTTTATGATTGGGAGCTCAGATCAGAAACGAACTCTTCTATCAACATTGCATAGATACATAACCATATTTTTAATATTGGTGCTTTAATTAGCTCTTGGAGCCTAGAAGTATTTAAAATTTTCAAATAGATATGATAAAATATCAATCTGGAAATATTACTGCTTTTTCTACATTTTGCACCTCTGTAATATCCTGTGATTTCCTTAATTTGAGAAACACTCAGGACTTCAAGAATTTACTGGGTGTCAATGGCTGCAATCCATTTTATCAAATCTTACTCCCCAAGCATTAAAATTTGTTTTCAGCACCTTCCCCACCAACTTTTCTGGAGATTGTTGGCTTGTGATGCTGAGGTGCAAGATGACATCTCCCTTCACAGCCCTACTCTGGAAGAGTGGCTTGTTGACCCACGATGTGTTACACTGACCAGCTGCAGTCATTGTCCTTTGGATTGGAGATGTGCTTAAATTGTGTCACCATCAATAAACAGCCTTTTCCATGAAAGATGGCATCACATAGCCTGTGTCTTCTTCAAGGCTTCATGTAGAGCTCTTGTAGGCATTTCTCTCCTTTAGTGTGGCTGAATTAATGTGAGGGGTTTTTGGCAGCCTGTAGAAGTCATGTCTGCACAGCAACAGACTGAAGGTTGCATTGTGTGCTTTGAGGTTTGTGAAGAGAGGCAGTCTGCTGACAGAATGTCTAAGAGCTCCTCAGAAAGTTAGAAGGAGCAGCTATGTGCTGCTGGGAATATTCTTGTGGATGCCATCTCCTGAGGCACAACTGGCTGTCCCCTCACGGAAACTTGTGATAGTTCTACATAGCAATGCAGATGCAGTCTCAGTAAATTCTGTGCTCAGAAATCCCTGGTATCCTGCACAGTCATTCAAAGACTTCATGTTCTGCATGGCCTTTTTTATCATGTGGGAAGAGTAAAGGAGGAAAATTCAAATGGGGAAGATAACTGTAGAACTTGCTGAGATTTCATGATCACGTGCCAGGTTACATCAAAGAGCTTTTGATGACAGAAAAGTGGGTGCGAGAACAATATAAATGATTTTAAAGGTCTGACATTAAACATTAGCATCTTGACTGAGAGACACACGTTGTGATTTGTAAGACTACATATGATTATATTAAAATAACTAATGATGGAATTATCCAGCACATTTTAATATAAATCCTGATTAATAAAGAAGTTAATGTAGTACCATTTTTTTCTTATTTCATTACTATGATCATTATGCTTTTTGTAACAGGACTCTGTGGACCTTCCCTGGCAAAGCCTTTTTTTGCTGCTCAAAGTTAATTGCAGCATGATTGTAACGCAGAAATGCACCAATATCCACCCAAGCCACTGTTGAATTTTCAAATGTAGGTGTTTTTCCACACTAATTAGCCCAGCTTGCTTGCCCTTTAGGAATAAAGAGCTCTTTCTACTATAGACATGGCTGAAATATTTTATTAGATTGTTCCCAAGGTGTCCACCTTTCAAAGCTTTACAAATATTTAGGGGTCACAATCTCTGCAGTGCTGCAGGTGGGGCAGAGTGGCTGGAAAGGAACCAGTGAAAAACACCGAATGAATGCCTGTGGATGCTTGTCTACAGCAAATAAACATGAGCCAGCACGTTGGCCAATGGCACCAGGCTTGTATCAGTAGTAATGTGGCCAGCAGGTTGCTCTCAAAACTTCCTGAGTGTAATAATTGCAGGGGTTGATCTCTTCTCCCAAGTCACACATGTTAAGGCAAGAGGAGATGGTCTCAAGCTGCACCAGGGGAAGTTTAGATTGGATATTAGGAAAAATGGCTCTCCTGAAAGGGTTGTCAAACACTGAAACAGGCTGCCTGAGGAAGTGGTAGAGTCTCTGTCTCTGGTGCTGTTTGAAAAGATATGTAGATGAAGGACCTAGTTTAGTGGTGGACTTGGCAGTGCTGCGTTAGTGGTTTTACTTGGTAATTTTACAGGTCTTTTCCATCCTAAACAATTCTATGGTTCTGTCTTTAAACACTTGCAGGAAATTCTGGGAACAGAACCATGGAATATTATTTTCCCTTTAGTTAAACAAACTGTGGAATCATAATGGGCAATGAGAACATCTCATCAATCCAGGCAATGCCAGATTTATGTGGGATATCTTGCTTGCTCTCCATATGGAGAAGCAGTAAACTCTCTGCCTTTCTTCTTTCTTATTCTACCAGGTATTTTCTCTCTAGAAAATGTTCAAAATTATGGAGTTTTTGTTGTCAAGTAACTGTTATACGCAATTAATATCTTCTTCCCAGGAAACAGCTGAATACCATGTGACAGAGTAGATGGATTCCTTGTTTTTCTTTGTTTACAGAAATTTTCCTTTTTTTATTAAACTGTTTTTATATAAACCCATGACTTTTTGCACTTTACACCTCATCCCTCTGTGGGGGAGTGAGCAAGCTATTCTGTGGGCGTGCCAAGCTGCACAGAATCTAACAGTCCTCAAAACTACTATTTTCTATACATAAAATTACCAAGATAGTACTTATTCTTCAGTGTCTGATTTCCATGCAAATATTTTATCTACTGCACCGACATAATTTCTAGATGTTTGATTGCCTTGGATGTTGCCACTATCAGCTGCTGCTTCACAGTATCCTTAAATGTGAAAATGGCAACAAATGGCATTTTGTTAGAATTTCTTTTTTCTAGGAGGCAGCATTTATGGTCTCAGTGCTGCTGACTCATTCATTCACTCAGTTCTGTTTTATTACAACAGCCATTAATACAACTAAAACAATGTAGAGTGAAACTTGTTCCCCTGAGCGTATTCTCTTTGCATAGCATATTCTTAAATGATGAGTCATTGACACAGCATAACTGATGGACCATTCTGCAGAAAAAATGCTATTTTCAGCTTAATTAAAATATTTTGAAATAAAATTTATAATTGTTTCAATGTTCTGATTTTAGTGTTCCTGGTTTTGCCCATTGTAGAAATGTATAGAAAAAAACAAACCAGATTTCTTAGAAGTTAAGGTTGCCTTTCTTGCCTTAGAAAGGAGAAGTTAGTTTTGTAAGCTCTAATAACATTAAATACTGGAGTTAGCCAACCTGCTGTATATTGCACAAGGTTAGAAAATCTCCCTGTTTTTATGATACACTATTCCCTTGTGTTAGACTTTTAGAGACAAAGTTGTGGAAACCCTTAACACACTGCTGGTGTCTTATCTGTTAGCATATAAGCTTCCTGTGCTGTTGGTCTGAATTTTGTGATGGTTTTTAACTGAGGTAATTTACTTTACAGTAGCTTGTATTCTTTACTAGCTACTTGTAGGGTTCTTCTTCTCCTTGTAGGGTTTTCTTCAGACACCCAGAATTAATTTAAAGCTAGTATTTGTTTTGGAAACAGTGTTAACAACATGGGGATGTTTTAGTTATTGCTGAGCAGGGCTTACGCAAGGACTTTTCTGTTCCTCACCCCACCAGTGAGCCAGCCCAAGAATCTGGGACAGGACACAACCAGAAGAGGGGATAATGACCACAGGGATATTTCAGACCATATGGCATCATGCTCATCATGTAAAGCTGAGGAAGAAAGGAGGAAAGAAGGACATATAAAGGGATGCCATTTGTCTTTCCTAGGTATTTATGTACAAAGGAGCACTGCTTCCCTGGGGATGGCTGAACACCTGCCTGGGGTGAACAAAGGAGAAGGGTGAATGAATTCCTTGTTTAGTTTTGATTACATCTGTGGTTTTGCATTACCTATTAAACTGTCTTAGCCCAGAGTTTTCCCACTTTTACCTTTCTAATTCTCTCCCCCATCTCACCAGGTGGAGGGATTAAGTGATCACCCATGTGGGGCTTTGTTGCCAGCTGTGATTAAACTGTGACAATCTTTCACAGGTCCTAAATGAATCGAAAGATAATGAAATGGCTATTCACAGATTAGAAGTTAGTTGAAAAATTCAGATATGAAAAATATCTTTTAGTAATTATTTGAAAATCTGGTGATGCAACCAGAAATGTGCCTCAAAACTCCCAAACATTGTGAGGGAGAACAAAAACTAATTTTGCGAATAATTCTTGTCTAATAATTTCTCTTTTTTTTACCAACATGCTTTANATAATTTTTCTTTTTTTTACCAACATGCTTTACAGAATGTCATACATACAACAATGCTTTAGTTTTTCACTTCGGAAATTCAAAGGCTATATATTTCACTTAAGAGTAGGAATTTAAATAATTTTTAATTTTAATTTTAATAATACTTAAAATAATAATTTTAAGTAGGAAAGGGATGTGAATTATACGAAATGAAGTTATCTGCAGTTGCTGTTGATTGGAAGGTAATGACTTCAAAGACCCTGTGTCTGCTATTGAAGTAGAGCTGTTCAGAGCAAAAAAACATGCTAAATATGTATTGGACTTTTACCTTATAAACTTTAAACTGGAAGATTCTTACATGCAGCATAAAAATTTGCAACATGATTTTTTTTTCTTCTCTTTGTAGGGTTTTCTTCAGACACCCAGAATTAATTTAAAGAAAATAATTGTTCTGGGTTACAATCATTTGTTATTTTTAGCCCAGTCCATTATGATTTAAATTTAGATTTCCCTTGTCAAACATATATTATTTCAGATTAATTTCCAAGAGAAAGTTCTATTTTATTCTCAAATACCTCTGCATTGCAAATTTATATGAAGCAGATTGAAAATTAGTGTTAAGTAATCCAAATAAAAAAGGAGGATGATCATGTGAAGAGTCATAAAAATGAGATAGCTTCTGTATACATGTTAATGCACAGATGATTTATGTGACAATTACATCACTTTTTAAAGACTGAAAAACCATAGAAAATGAAATTGTTTGAAAGGATATATATTTAAAACTTAATTAAAAAGTGGAAATTTAAGGTAATGGTCCCAAATGTTATGATAATATTATGTAAAACTGCTACTGGTTTATTGACATGGAAGAATTCAGTGGGTCATATCATATTTATTAACCACACACATGGTATGAAAGTAATTTCAAAGGAGTATTTGCTAAATGTTCTAATACAGTTACCCTGTGGTTGCCTTTACTACAACATAAAAAATTTATCTCAGATACAGCTTTGCCATAGCAGTTAGAACAAACTTTTAATGGCACCTCCAAGCTACAAGTTATGAAGCCAAATAAGACAAGGAAATCAGGATATACTCACAGATGGTTCCTCTAGCTCTAAGATTATGTTCAGGTCATATATGAAAGTAAGCAAGATTGTATCACGTTGTTTTTAAAATGAGACTTTGTACCAGTCATGTTTTTACAAAAAACCTTGCTATGTGGTTAATTTTTGAAAGCTAACCTTTTATTTCAAGGAAGCAGAGATAAGAACAGTGGGATCACATCAGAGAGAAAGGCCTGTTGAGCAAATTCTGGATAATATCTTCATGAGAAGGTATCTTGCATAACCAGAAGCATTATTTGAAAAAAAAATATCTCAAAATATTTGCTAACAAAAATGACAACATTTTGGTCTTACAAGGTATTTTTGTATGTTTTTATAGAACTTTAAAATATTTTCTGAAAATTATAATTGTTTTCATCCTTTGTCTAAACCTTGGCATGAGGTATTCCATCCTAGCTGAGCTAATTTAACGTGAAAACTTCATTTCTATCAGCAAACACAAAGACAGAATTGTGGTGGGAATCTGAAAGTATTGATCTGTATGAAAATTCTATTGCTGAACTCTCTATAATTGTATATCACAATACAGTTTGCCACTGGGTAGACTTATTTTCAACAAGCTCCCAGTAAAGATTTTTCTAAAATACATTCTTGCTGAAGGGACATAAAAATGCTTTACTATCCACCTATTTGGTTAGAATAAACAACCTGTAATCTTAGAAACAAGATGCCAGTAAGCTGATAACATACCATCAAACATGATATTTGGAAATCAAGTTTACTGATTTGCATGACTACTAGATTTATTTTCCCTATACTGCTACAACATGCTGTCCAAATTCATTACGTGCCATTCTGATAAAAAATCCAAAAAAACTGTAACTCAAAACTGAAAATATACCACTACAAAAGGAGGAAATGATCCTTTGAGCACCAGCAAATACTGTCTGTTGATGAGTACAGATAACCTCTGTGTAAGTTACAGCGGAGAATGAGCTAAATAATGCTTGAAGTGCTGGAAGATGCTTAAACTACCTGCTAATAGTATTTAAAAAGATTTGAAGATTGTGATCCTGAAATATTTCTGTACCACACTGCATGAGTAGTTTTAATAAAAACGATGTCTCTTCTCTACAAACCTTGCTTCACTTTCACACATAATTGTCATGGAAGCGGTAACAGTTGTTGCAGTGAACAATGTTAATCCTAGTATCTCTAGTAAATGTGTTCAGAGGAAGCTTTTAACTTCTTAAATTGAAAGGAAGATTTCCAGAGGTTCTCAGCACTTGCTTGTAAGAGCTGTCAGCTTCCCAGAAACTTTGAAAATCTGACCAAGGTATCTTGATATTATACAGTGAAGCACCACTGATACATACATTTTTACATGGTATCTGGTAAGTCCATCACACATGTTCCTATAGAACGGTTCAATGCTGTGCAGAGCTTGTGCTACAGAGGTGGTTGCATTTCACTAGATGTTTTTTTAGCAGGACTGTGGAGTCCTGCTCAGCAGGAGGGAGATAATTTTCATGCAGCAATATCAGTGCCATGATTTCTGGTACTGTCTTAAATTCCTGAGTTTGTTCTGGCATTACAATGTGCTTCCACACATCACTACTAGTTAGAATGCAACTAGCCATCATTGAAAAACTTGGACTTAGGTCTGGATTGAAAATGTTGGCTTTTCTCAACTTTCTGTGATTTGAGGCAGAACCACAGAACCACTAAATCAGCTGAGTTGGAAGTGACCCATCAGGATCATCAAGTCCAGCTTCTGGGCCTGCACAGGACACTCCAAAAATTACACCATGGGCCTGAAAGCATTGTCCAAACAATCTTGAACTGTCTTGAACTGTGTCAGACTTGGTGCTGTGAGCACTACCCCGGGGAGCCTTTTCTGGTGCCCAAAGCCCCTCTGGGAGAAAAACCTTTTCTTGTTATCCAGTCTAAACTGCCTTGTCACAGCTTCAGGCCATTTCCTTGAGTCCTGTCACTGGTCATCACAGAGAAGAGATGAGTGTCTGTGTTACAGAACAGGTTATACTTCATGGGAGACGAGAAATCCTGTTCACTCTAGCTCAACAGAAAGCACTCTGGGGCAGGTTCAGCTAACAGCCAGGTACAAACCAGGTGCTGTAACCAGAGATCAGGCTGTGGTCTGGTTGGGTGGTGTGTGCTTGCCTTGTGCATGAGGCAGGGGTTGGCTGAGGAGCTGCATGGGCACCACTTGATCAGAGAGCTGGCTGGGCAAAGGGATTGCATGAACAGTGGCACTGCAGTGGCAGGCAGCCAGAAGAGGACTTGCTTTCAGTTAAGTTTAGAATACATAAAGGGCCAAAGTATGCTTCTAGAACAATGCATTTTCAGCTTTTGGAACTATTTATAATTTATCTAGAAACAACTTACATTTTGTCCTACTTTTATCCTTGGATAATGGTAACCTAAATGAGGCTTAAAAAGCATTGAGAAATTAATAAAAATACCTTATTTTTTTTCTGGAGTAATTCACTCCTCTCCTTCTTTCCTAAAAGATAAAAATATATTAAAACATGAAAAATTTGGGCAGATTGATGATATTAAAATCATATAAACTAATAAATATTTAAAATTCACTTATGTCACAGGAGAAAGGATGTGTTATTAAAACCACATAAATAAGGATAAGAATTATGTATGTATTCACTTTCTGCTTAGTTTTTTCCTGAATGTTTACTTATTTGTAAATATTCATCAAGTTCTTTTGTATTTATGTCCAGAACAAGTAAGTGATATTCGAAGTGGATGATTATGATTATGAGTGTGAAAGGAAGAAAATCAGGTGATCTCATGGTCAGGTGAAGTAATTTTTGCCTCTGGGAAGAAACTAAAATATAACAGTGTATCATGCAATTTAACAATTGAATGTTTCCCATTATTTTCTTTTGACTTAAAAAATAGACCCATTTTGAAGAGTAAGTAAAAAAAAGATATCACAGTTCCACTCTGCAAGATGCACAATACCTCCGTGTTTCACTTGGCATGTGATCAGAGTGGAAAGGACAAAAGCCTTTCAGCTCAGTACTGACTAGTCTGTACAGTGTTGCAGTGATTATAATGTGCTGTTGACACTTAGAAGTTGATGTCATGGATACAGAGATGTCCCAGCTCTCAGATGGATTTCCAGAGCTTCTGTCTCTCTCCCACTCTGTGATTCACCACAGCCTGCTGGATGACAAGCATGACTCCTGGCTGCTGTGGAATGCTGCAAAGGACTGAGAAGCAAATTCTCAATACCTCATTTGCTCTTCTATCCATAGGTCACATATATAAACATGATTTGGAAGGCATTCCTTGAAGTTATCAGAAGTTATATTTTGGACAAATATAGAAATTTTTAAAAAGTCATGTTTAAATGGCTGCTGAAATCTTCCGTGAGTCTGACTTTTACTTGAATGGAGAAGAACAGGTTTACTTTGTAGCTTATGCCCTTTATTCATACTTCTCAGACTATGAACTCCATCACCAATGATATCTTTGCTTAAGCTCATGCAGTCTTACCTCCTCCCCTTCTTAGTGCTTGTGTGTTTTGATTCCCTTCATCATAGACAACACAGCTTTGTGTCACCAAGGACGTGATTGAGTTCTTTGAGTGTGAAAATGAGTGTTTTAAAGACAATGCTGATAACCTGTAACTAGAATTGTATTTCTGTTGGCCGATTGCTTTCAGCACAAAGTTGGGACTTTGTTTTAACACTGAAGCATGCAAGCTGGAAGCATAACGACTGAAGGAAGGTCCTACATCACATTAACACATGGTGGAACAAGTGTTTCTCTGCGCAATTGGATATGCAGGACAAAGGTCTGTTTGCAGTTTCTGTCCTCAGAACAAGTATAAAGTGTCATCTTCCAGCATGTTTTTCTATTCCTCCTTATATTTAATTATATAAAAGTGCCTAGTAAGAATAGTATTTATCATCAATAATTTAATTACTAATGGCCTCTAGTAATTTGTATGTGACTGCTGGTGGTCTTTCAAGATAATCCAGACTTCAGACATGTGGGGAAATGTGCAGTCCTACAACAGTATTGATTTACTCATTTGATTATTTCAAATTTGTTCTTTCAAGGCAAACATAGCTACCTCCTTATGACATTTTAAACTTCCAGAAAAATGTGTTTCATTGGGATGATTGCTTTTCACAGATGTAGACGTGTACATAGCAGTGAGGAACAAAGTGACACGGTCCCCCTTATGGATCCAGAGGAGATCACTTTATTGTAGAAATCACACCATCTTTATATCTTTATATTATACCTTTAATCTCTACCCGACACAACTGAAACCAAACCAAGCCCTAGCAGAACTTAACAGAAGAATGGCACCCATTGGCTGGCTCAGCTGCAATGCTGCTGTCAGTGCATCCTACCAACCAATCAGCTTCCCGCTCATACGATGTCCACAGTTCCTCCAGCCAATCAGCTTCCTGCTCATACACCATCCATGTGTTCCTTCAGCCAATCAGCTTCCCACTCATACACTGTCCACAGCTCCTCCAGCCAATCACGATCTCACTCCCAGCAGCCTCTCAGCTGACTGTCTCCTCCCTCCTCGCTGCCCCTGACCCAGCGTCGAGCAGTGCAGCCCGCAGCGGGGCCTTTCCCACAGGGGCTTCTGGTGAGCAATAGCCTTGACCCCTTTAACAGCTATAACCCAGCACCCTACGCTTGTAGTGCTGCTGTATTTGCAGTTGTATGTGTGGCACCGACTGTGGTAAGAACAGGAACCTATAGGTCTGGATAACATGAAAATATAGAGGGAAAACAGAAGAAAATGAGTATCTACTTGATGAGATAGAGAAAGTGGAACAGTAGAAGGCTGATCTAGAAATGTGTCATTACCTAGGTGAAAGGCTTGGAGAATTATCTTTGCAGAAACATTCTGTGTGGGTATAAGCCAGAAGAGAGTACATTTCTCAAGGACATTAGGTCTGCATTACATGGTTTAGGTGCTGCGAGAGGGAACTGCAGGAGTGGCTTCTATGAGAAGATGGCAAAAGTTTCCCTCATGTTCAGTAGACCCAGCTCAAATCATCTCCAAGGTGGACATGCAACTGGCTAAAGCTGAGCCAGCCAGTGACATTGACAGCATCTCTGAGATAGCAGGTGAGAGAGAGCAGTGAGAATGGGAGAGAGCAGTATGTGAGAGACTGGAGAGTATCTGGAGACATCCAGGTCAGTGATTAGGGAGGGGGTGGAGATGCTCCATGTGCCACAGCAGAGATTCCCCCGCAGCCTGTGGTGAGTACTGGGATCATGCAGCTGTGCCCCTGCACTCCATGGAGCTCCACAGTGGAGCAGTGTAAGAGCATGCTAATAAGATAAAGGCTTCAAAAAGTGCTTTATCATTGTGTCTGCTTACCATAATCACTCTTGAACACCTGAGAACTATGTTCGAGATGGAATCTGAGTAGCCTGCCTTGAGGCCCATAAAAAGGAAGCAAAATGTGAAGGGGAAGGCAAGGGACAGAATCCTCTCCCCCTCCATCCAGCTACTGTTGCCTGCTGTGAAAAACCCTGAGGGTTCCAGGAGCCGATGCCACCCACCTGGGGAGAAGCCCCCAATCCTGCACCCCTGGGCCAAAGTCAGGAGTTGAGTTGTGGAACCACCTCCCTGCTCCCATGTCCTGAGGTGAAAGCAGCGCGAGTGCACTGAGGTTCAGCTGCAGCGAGTGGGCACCACACCTGCATCCTGACGGACAGGCAGCCACATCCCAGACAAACTGCCCCAGAAATCAGAGAAGGCAGATACGATGCTTTAAACAAAAGACAAAAAGAAAAAAGGGTAAAAATTTCTCTGCTTCCCCCACCATCTCAGCAGCACTAAAGATAGCACATGTGGTGCAGACTTATCCTATGCTTTTTAAAGTAACTTTAGCTTTTTCTAACTTTTTTCAACTTTTTCTTTCTCTTTGCCTCTCTTACTATTAAAAATTTAAAAAAAATCAATTTTTTGGCATCAAAATTTAATATTATTTGGTTTTAATCTCATTTTTTGGGAGCAGTTTGAACCTCCAAAGTTTTTTCTGTTTTCTTCACATAGATTTAGTTTTCTTTGCTTGTCTGGGTTTAAACTGGTTTGTAAAAAGATACCCACATCAGACACAGTGGATAACCAGAGGATAATCCTCCAGCCTGCTGGAACAAGCTGCTGACTTGCAGCCCCATGGAGAGAGAAGCCCACACTAGAAGAGGTTTTCTGGCAGGACTTGTTACCCATGTTGAGGGCCTTATGTAGTATCTGTCCTCTCCTGAAGGACTGTGCCTTAAGGAAGAAACTGCTGCTGAAGCAATTTTTGAAAAAATAGATGAAAGACTGTCCTCTGTATGTGGGACCCTGCTCAGGCAGGCAGAGAACATGAGAAGGAAAGAACAGCAGAGGCAATATGTGATGAACTGACCTCAATCACATTTCCTGTACCCCCTGCACCACTTACTGGGGAGGGGATATAGTAAACTTGATGTAAAGTTCAGTACAGGAAGAAGGGAGTGGTGGGAAAAAGGTGTTCTGAGATGTACTTTTATTTGTTATCCTGCTCTGTTGTTTGATTGGCAATATGTGGTATTAATTTCCCTAAGCTGAGTCTGTTTTGTCTGCAATGGTAGTTGGTGATGAGTGACCTCTCCCTGTCCTTATATCTCAATCCATGAGATCATCATTTTGTCATATGTCCAGTTGAGGTGATGGTGCAGCTTGGTTGCACTCAGCCAGCTTCAACCCCCACACAAGTAAGGGGGCAGGATTAGTTAGGGGCAGGATTACTTTGTACTCTGAGGATCTGAACTCTTTGTGGCTGGTGAGCTTTCTGTAGCTCATAAGCCTTTTATTTGGCCACAAAATACTTTTGTACTTGTCACAGCACAATACTGCTACAGTTACGTAATGTGATTCTGTCTGTGGAGAGAGAGGTAAGATAGGATGGAGCTGCAGGCTGTGGGATGTGCCAGCCATGGCAGAACGCCATGGCAGCACAGAGGGGCCTCTTTCTGCCTGGCCTTGACAGGAGGAGATGCCAGATGGCAGAAGCCCTAGGGAGAGGATCCTGCTGGAAGCTGCTGGACACCTGAGCAGCCCCTGGTCACCCCATGGAAGGACATTAGGAAAGCTGGTGTGGCATTAAGTGTTGCTGGCGTGGCAACAACAATGTGTGAAAAACGCCCTATAAGGAAATACTGTGTCCTGAAGAAGTGTAAAAATCCAGCTCATTTCTCTCAATAAACATCTCAGTATCCCTGCTGGTCTGAGTCTGTGCCTCGGTCATCATACATATCAACATGGGAATGACTTTTATGATGTTACTTCCCTGCCTGACACCTCTGCTACTCAACTGTTCGCTGTAAAGAAAACAGGAATTCTTTTGATTCATCTCTGGACAATCAGGACCCGAGAAACACTAATTAGTACTTATTTGGGTTTGAATTTCTTTCATGCATTGAAGATGCTTTCAGAAATAATAAAACTTATGGGATTTTATTCAGCCAAATGAGAAGTGTATGTTATTGCAGGTCTAGTAATCAGAGACAGACTATCACTATGGAAAAAAAAGAAAAAGCTTTTTCTCTTCTCCCTTTCTCTCCCAGAGAAGACCTCAAAACAAACTATCTGTCATGTTGCATGTTATTTTGTGCTACAGATTTAGAAATCCAACTCTGTTTTCTGGTTCTGTTCTTATTTTTTATTTCCTAGTCCTTTATTTCGCTGTCCTAGTGTGTTGCAATACAACAAATATCGGTTCACTCTTGAAGTAGATCTTTGCTTATCTACTGTGCAGTGGAAAAAAGAAGAAGCCTATTTCAGTCTGTAGAGCCTGAAACTGGTATGCAGATCTGCTTTCATGTAGTTAATTTGACTGTAGGCATATCCAATATAAGTATCCAAAAAAAAAAAAATCAGTGATTTATCTTGGATGCTTGCTCCCCTATTTTCTATAGCAAATATTCTTGCTTTCTGATTTACAAAGTCAGCTTTCAGAGCACAACACAAACCTATATAGTAAACATAAGAGGTAACAGGAAAGGAAGGTATCTGTTTGATGACAGCCAAACAGAACTTCATGAATGAAAGTCATTCTTTTCTCATTTTAGCCTTAAACTTCTCGAACTCCAAAACTGTATAAAAAAGGAGAGATTTGTGTTTTGTACATATGAACTGTGTCAGCAAAATCCACATAGTTAAAGTGCTGCTAATGTGACCAAGCTTGAAAACAGAAGGGATAAAATAATTAAGCTAAAGTCATGTTCCTCTTAATCCCAGTGTCAAAACTCACACTGATTTCATTAGGGCCACAATGGTCTCTTGTGGCCTAAAAAGTGTATACACAGTATTCACAATACTGTATACCTGAGCTTTTGTGCTGGTTTTGACCTTAGTTGGT
>VWYI01004952.1:0-67523 GCA_013399455.1 Anthoscopus minutus | reverse complement strand
CTTTAAGTGCTTGAAAGTGCTCTCACTTATGCATGCAAGATGCTTATGAGGCAGAATCACTGTTTCTTTTTCTCTGAGACAATAAAATGTATAAAAAATAAAAATACTATATTATAATACTATATTAGATAGTAAATATTATTTACTATATTTATAGTAAAAATACTATAAAAATACCATATTATAATAAAATATATACATATAAAATGTATAAAAAATAAAAAAAGGAAAAGACGTACTGACAAATATTTGTAAATATAGTTTGGTTCAGCTCCTTTATGTGGCTTTTCAAAAAAATTTGCTTTTTATGTGGCTTTTCAAAAGAAGTACTTGCAACTTAGTAGGATAAAATCCAAATGCATCAAAATTGCACTCATATCATTAAAGCTACAGTATTTACCACTTACCTTTAGGTAAGAGACAACTTCTACAAACCTGTGAATAAATCCCATTTATATTTATTAATAAACTATTTCTGAATATGATGCATTGGGTCCCATTAGATAAAACAGACTGAAAGTTAATACTATCTTCTGCCTCCATGGAATTCCACTAAATCCTTTCTTCCACTCACCTGATCTAAGCAATGCTAAAACACTGTAATAGGAGTTGCCAGACTTTGCCATGACATACCATTGGTTAACAGCATAAGGTTTTTGTCCTGTTTACGTCCATCATGTCCAAGAAAGAAAAGAAAAGAGTGCCTTGCAGCAGTAGTAGGTCCAAGAATTTTATTTGATATGAAAAGTGAGGCATTCCAGTCCAACTCTATATTACTCTACTCAGTGCTATGGAATAAAGAGTTATCACAAAGATTGTGAGCGTAATTCTCCAAGCTATTTATTTAATTTTTCTTGAAGGTCAAGAGATTTCTTCTGAACTTCTGGGAAAAGACCAATTAAAAAAAAAAGTAGCAGGAGGTTCACTGAATAACTTACTAACGTCTATGCAAATTCTCAATATCAGTAACCTGGTCTTTCAAATTAAGCTTCTTTTTTACTCAAAGAGTTGTATTTATTTAATCCAAAATCTTATCTACATTGCACAAAGTGAACTTCAGAGGAAAGCTCCTCAGAGCTCTCCCTTGATAAACATTATGATTACAGGCAAATTAAAGCACTTTACACATACATATTTGTTAACTGCAGCCTTTGTAAAACTGATGCTTTCAATGTACTGAAAAAACAGCTCTGAGAGCTGAAAAGCAGCTTCATCATAAATCGCTGATTTACATTTCTCTTTGTCAAGTCCTTTTAGCCCTAACTGAGGACTCAAGGTTTAATTAAAAATAAAGCAGAGTGAAAATGATAGACATTTGAGAGCAGCAGCAGCAGCCATGTTTCCCCCCTCACCAGCAAACAGCCCAGGAAGGGTGTATTTGCATTTGCTTTTATCTGCTCCTATTTCTGGTTTAAAATCACCAATTCCTCCTAGTCAGGCTAAACTGCAGCCAAATTTTATGAAATCAGAACCATTTAGCTGAACCCTTAGAAACATGAAATCCTACCTGATATGTGTTCTTCTGGACAGAGTGGATGGGTAGCCCAGGGCACCCGCTTTTAATAAATTATTGCTAATTAAAGCCAAAAGCCTAAATTTCATGTGTCAGAAGTACTCTGTAATGGCTGGCTGGGTTTTTCCTGCTCCTTTTCTGCACTAAATGTAACTAGCCCTAGTTCTTGCTGAAATATCAAGTGTACTTCAGCACTTGCTAGCAACATGTGGTATAACAGCCCCCATTAGCTTTCAGTGGCCTTGACACACACAAGCTTGGCCTTGCTGCTTTCAAAGAGGGGGCAGCTAATGGCCCTACCCCATACATACCACTCAGCTCTGAGCCTGCAGGCTAAAATCACACTGTTCAGACTGTGCGTTCAGTTCTTACAGCGGTGCTGTCAGATTTTGCAACAGACTTTTTGAAAAAGCTTCCTCCTGCCTTCCCCACTACATACAGGCCAATTATGCAGATGTATAAAAAGTTTCAGCCAAGTCTTGCTTGCTCATTTAACTGTTTTAGTAAGGAGAATATAGATTACCTGATTTTCTTGCAGTCTTTGTTGTCTGCACAAACAGATGTACAGAGTAATAATCCTCGTATTACAAAAAACCATCTGATCTGGCAGTATCAGACCTTCAAGTGATCCAGCAATTCAAGTAGATGACAAACTCCTCTCTAAAATGTTTGATTAATTGCTATTTTGCACAAGTCCATGAATCCTGGGTATGATTGCCTGTTTTTATAACTACATAGTTAATCACCACGAAGCATTCAATGTGAAAGCTTGCTTTTGATATGGAAAAGGCTATTGTAGTCCTTGATTCCTTGAACATGGAGCAGGAAGACACAATAGCTTGTTAGACTGGACAGTGGAAACAAGGCATGTGGATCAGTTTGATACCAGGCCCTGTGACAAGCTGTGGCTCCAGCTAATAAAGCACTCCTGGCTACATCATACTCCTGCTCTACATCCTATGCACAAATACTTAGCCCACAAAACTACTGTTACCCAAATGTGGACTGGGTAAATATCCAGGCAGTCTTATGAAAATCAGTACATCAGATAGATGAATGAAGACACAACAGTCTTTTTCTCCCGGGAAATATTTTCACCACCTGATAATCCTGTCTAGCCAAGGGTATTAGGAAGGATTAAATATGGAAATAAATGAAGCTGAAGTATTCTGTGACCCTGTGAAAACTAATCAGAAGGGTGCTCAAGGGGGCGCTATCCAAGCAGAGCTTATCTTCACATGCATATAAAATGAATTAAGGTTTTTCTATTCATCACTAGACAAGTGCTATCAAATTTTGATTTGTGTGAAAGATTACCCTTATTTAATATCACAAGTAATATTTGTTTCTTTCTGTTAGGAAACAACTGCTCCTAAGCACTCCCCCAGCACCAAACCATTCACCAGCATAGGAATTCCATGTGATGAATCCACTCTCGTTATATTAGCAACATTCAGAAAAATTATTTTTCATGACTTTGCCTAATCTTCCTTTGGGCTCATGAAAACATTCAACACCCATCCCAGCATCCCATGGTAAGAAGGGTAGTGGGTGTAACTACCCAGTAGGTGAAATGCTCTCTTTATACCTGCTCTGAACATGCCTCTGAAAAGATTCAGGTGATGTCCCATGCTATTGCCTGTGAGCCACTTCTTGCAGCCATGCCACTTGTGGTCTGACAGCCAGCTATGATATCTCCTCCTATCAGCCTCATCTCCTGTCTGAGGAGTCCTGACTTCATCTTTCCAGAGCTGGAAGTTTGCTGTGACTTTTCTCATCCTCATTGCCCTGGCTGAGTCTTCTTAGGCCTGCAACATACTCCTTACTACTAACCAAACTGCACTGGTATCGGTGGTGCCTGGATGAACACATAATGATGCGCTCAACTCGTTCCTATATCTTTCCCCATGATCCCTACTGTGATTTGCTTTTTTGACTGCCAAAGCAAATGAATTTTATTGCTTCATTATTTAACATTTGTTTCGGTGATGATGGTAACAGTCAAGAGAGAATTCAAAGGTAGACAGATGAGAAATCCACATTTCTCAGTAACCTGGAAAACTGACTGCAGACATTTGCTGTTTGTATTCACAGTTAATTGCATATTTCATTTTGGTTAAAATATAAAACCAGAAACTTACTCGTGAAGAATTCAAATAGAATTATTAGAATGTATTGGCCACTTTAGGAGCATGCAGCGACTCTACATGAGCCACAAGGTCTAAAGAAGGTAAAAGTACACCTGGAATGTTTTCTTTCTGACTGCTTTCACACTTTGTACTTTTCAATGCTGTAAATGGAGGAAACACAGAGATGTATTTTATAGGGTTGCAGATACATGGTGCAATGGAGAAGAAGTTTGTCCAGATTTTGGGTCAAGCGTCTAATGAATGTGTTTCCCATTACTACAGGAAAATAATATGATGAATTTTTATTAAGAAACCAACCCTTTAAACCTTTTGAAAGATCTCTGATGACTTGTGTCAAATGATTGCTAGGTTGATGAGTACAGCCCCAGAGAAAGGTGGAAGTGGCAAAGTCTGGTTGGTGTCAGTGTTCTTGGCCACAGCAGATCACATCTGCACTGGGGCAAGCAGGGCTTGGAAAGTTAGGAACAAGGAATTCATTCAGATATTATTACTCGGCAACATAACTCCCCCTCCTCCTGGATCAAATGTAAACTGGGAGATAGGTTCCATGTTTCTGAGTTGCTAGAAAAGCAAAGCCAGAGAACTTAGTCTGTCTAATAAAAGGCTTTTTTTTGTACTCTTAGGTAGGATCTATCCTGGCTGTTTCATCAGTGCAGTAAGTGACATATCCAAAGCACACCCCTTCAATGAGCTCATGCCCTCAAATTCTTCCATGAAAACTTTACAAGCTTCAGGAATGCGATGGCTACTCAGCAAATGGAAGTGGTTTGTTCAGACAATAGTTTTGCTAATGAGGATGGTCCTTGCAACACTGGAGGAAACTGTATAGGAACAAAGAAACAGAATGTATCTGCATAGATGGCATGACATTAAAGGAGCATGTGTATCCTGTAAATTAAGCAGGAGTTTTTTAAAACTCTCTTCCTTTTAATCACAATGCTGTGAGGGAGAAATGGCTAGCAAGAGCACGGAAAAATCCTACCTGCCTGCAGATTATTGTTTAGTCTTTAAGTTTCTTTATTTCCATGGCTTCATCTGGCTCAAATATTTTTGTTTGAAGGTGAAGGTGCTCAGGTATTGAGCTGAATCTGTGTGATTGTGATAGAGACAAAAGAGGGTTGGGTCTTCAAGTGCATCCTCTCCCTCGCTAATAAACCTCTTCTCCCTTTCCAAGGCCTCTGATGTTCAGTGTAGTTTGTCTAAGATAGGACCACCAGGTGGGTATGGCAGGAGGAATTGTCTGAGTGACTGCACAAGCAATACCTTCCAGACAAGGGGGAGCTGAGATGTTTGCACTGACTTTGGTGCACCCCTGCTAAAAAGTGATGCCTACATAACTTAAATCAAAGTTACAAGGTGCTTGACTCAAAAGTTATCAATATAACATGATATATCTATATAACCTGATATCAATATAACCTAAATAATGACTTTTTATATAGGTATATAACCTGAATCATAGCTTTTTATACCTATATAACTGGAATAATAAATTTTATAATTATATAACCTGATATAAATAACTTTTTAGACAATGTAATGGCTGGAATATGATTAACTAGTTGCTTAATGATGAAGAGACAAAAAAAGTGGGAAAAAAATCTCACCAGGTGGACAGCTTTAGAGATAGGTAAGTACAGTACTAAAGAAAAATTGGGAAGTGAAAAGCCAGTTAGCCACAAAACATAGAATTAGGCCAGTTAAGACCAGACAGACCAAGGAACACTGTAACTGTGCTCTGAAGACAAAGCTGAAACATTCAGGCGCAAAGAGGACCTTGGAAGCCTTCATCAAAGAGCCCCATGACCCTTGAACTGGGGAGGAGCAAGTGCAGTGCAAAGGAAATATCTAATAACCATGAGCTCATACAATGTAAATGAGTTCTGGGGCATATGTGATGTCCTTATAGTGACATAGTGACACTAAGCAATACTTACTGTATAAATAAAACACAGCACTTGACAAAGGTCAGTGAGTTAGTTGGAGAAATCCCCCTCACCACCAGCGCTGCAATAAACAAATACCTGCTCTATACACAACACTGGTCTGTGGGGATTTATTTCCAGCCTATCTTTCTGTCACCAAGTGTATGAAATGCTGCTGGAGACTAGAACAAGCAGGTCTTCCAAGACTGCAGTCAGCGTCTGTGGGTATATTCCTCTGCCACCGCCACCCTCATATCCCCCTGCCCCTTCCCAGCAGAGATGCCTGTAAAGAACATCCAGCCTGAAACCTTGCTATTGGATGTGTGAATAAAAGCACTAAGAGCCATCATGCTAAACTCAATCCATGTTTGATGCCCCTTCCAGCTGATCAGCTCCTGCTGCAATTTGTGCCATCCCCCACTTGCTCTAGTCCAGTAGCACTGCACTGCCAAGAGCTGCATATCTTTACTCCTCTGTGTGCAGGTTGGCTAGCTTTTAATAACCATATGGAAATTTGGTATCATTTCCAACATTTTAAAGAAGAGATAGAAGCTTTGTTGATTGATACTGATCCAAATGAAAGGCTACATTTACTGTTCAGAAACCACTTTAGCAATGGCAAAAATTTATTCTGTGTACTGGCCAATTAACATGCTCCTGTTGGTAAGACAGCACCTCTGGGATAGGAAGAAGTAGGGAGACATTTTAAACAGTGGGCAAATTTAATTCATGGGTTTCTGCAGGGAGTCACTGAGAGACTGGCTCATCTTTCACGGCCTCTTCTACTGCAACCCTGCAGCCTGCATCTGGCTCCTTGCCTTCACCTGGGCCAAGTGAGCGGTCACAAAGAGTAGGAGGGCACTGCACTTGGGCTGGGTTTGCCTGCAACACAGCAGGAGAAGTGAGCAACAGAAGTCTGTCCTGGAAAACAAAATTTCTGGCCTTCCTAGGAAGATAAAGTAACCCAAACCTTAAACTTCAAGCTTCTGTCATGCAGAAAGGCTTTTAACATGCCATGCCCGAATTTTGCAGGAGGCTGAGTTGCTGGCCCTGCTCCTGTGTACAGAGCATTCTTGCTGGGAAGTTGCCTGTGCCCCATTCTAAGGGGCATCCCCCCCACTTCACAGGAGACACCAGGGAGAAGTTGGAGCGATTCACCTCCTCACTGGCATGTCCTGGAGCCAGGCTTGGGGCGGCAGTCAGCTGCTCCACTGCACCTGTAGGGGAGCGGGGCTTGGCTCGCCCCAGGGCGGGTGGTGCTGACCACGGGCAGTGGTGCCGCGGGCCCAGGGCCCCACCTGGCACTTCAGAAGGGCCTTCCAGACACCAGCAGCCGGCTGCACCCTGTGTCTTGTGTCTGCTGATGGAGCAGGGCCTGCAGTGGGGCTGGCTTGCCCCACGGAGGAGAAGAGGGAGCCAAGAGCCCGCTGTGCCCCTGGCAGAGCGGGCACATCACAGCATCCTCTGGCATTGAAGGGTCCCTAAAATCACAGAATCACAGAGCTTGTTTGGAGGCTCTAGCAGGGGAGTGCAGCTACTGTATACCCTTGACCGATGAAGGGGACCGTCTCTATCAGGGAGGTCGTCCTCTTCGACCGAGCGCGCAGCTTCGGGAGGGACGCACATGGAGCGTTGAGGGAGGAAGGGGACACCCGCCTAGCCAGCCAGATCAGCCGAATCAACCCTGGCGATCAATGGGGTGACAGACGTCGCAGCGCTTCACCAAGTGGAAGAGACACTCCCAGTGCAATGCCCTCACAGGGCAGTCCATGTACACCCCTAACATAACAGCACAGCCCGTGTCTAATGTATGGCCCCAACCCATAAACCCAAAGTGTGCTTAAAAATCCTCACACATGAAAAGCTTTAAATGAAGCAATGAAGCCATAAAACAAGAATACAGGTACCAGAGCTTTATTAGATGTTTCACTGGATACAAAGAAACTGGATTTTATATTACTTTTTTACTCTAAATACACATTCTTGTCATAAAAATTCACATTTGCTATACAGAACTGTAGGCATTTTTAACACAACATTTATTAAAGTACCATTAAACAGATCCTAAAACGAGAAGGTGCAGCTCTGTGAACCTTTGTGGGCACAACACACTGGGAGCTCCATATTCTCAGTGTTACACAATCATTCTTCCCACCAAAACAGAGACAAGTCATTCAAATGCATTAATGCTCACTGGGAATAATAAGGCTTCTGTACAGAGACCCTGAACAGTGTCAGGAGGCAGTGTGGCAATAACATGCTAATAATCATCACCTAGATGATACTAAACTACTGATGACTGAGGCAGTCAAAAACTTAAGTGTCCTGGCAAGCCCATATAATTTTTATTTTTCTTTTTTAAATTGTGGTTTTAACCACATATTTTTATTCTCAACAGTAATTACACATAAGTCCAGGATTCTGCTTTAAGGATCCCCACTTCACAGCAAAACTAGTTGCAGCTACTTGAGGAATTTCTTCGAATCAAACTGACCTTTGTTAGACCCAAGGCTGAAGGAAGAGATTAGTACATGCCATCTTACTGCAGAAACAAAAACCTCTAAGTGCGTGTCCCTTTGAGGAGATAACTCAGTGCCCAAGGTGATGCCTCTTTAAGAGGATGTGTGCACATAACTTAGAGTATGGAGATAAACCATCCTGGGACATCAGATGAGGCCCACCACCAGCTTTTAGCCCCACACACTTAACCTCTTATATGATCATGTGGACTGCTATGATGAGGCTGATAAATATCTAATATTCAGCTGGCAGGTAAAGGGATGTGTGTATGCAGAAGTCCAAATAAGCAGCACTGAGCAGAGGCAAGGGTGAGAAGTGGGAAGATGCTGAATTTCAACTGGACAAGAGGTTCTGAAATCAGACTTGTGCCTTCCCTCAGTCACTGTTCAGGTGGATCTGCCTGAAGCTGACTTCATACTAGATGTGCTGCTGGAGGGCAAGCACCCTACTCCAATCAGAAAGGCATAAGGTGGACTCTGCGTTTAGTTAGTCCCTCTTTTCTAATCACTCTTGGCATTGGGCATCTTAAACACAAACTATGAAGGGGGAGTTAGATCTGGCTGTGGGAATAGTACAGGAGTCATACCTGTAGGCAGTGTAGAGATTCCTAAGTAGACCCTGCAGGGAAAGGGAATTATCATAGGCTTTTTTTATTTAAAGCTGCCACAATTCCTGAAAGCAGAATGCTGTACATGGGCAGGCCAGGCCATGTTGATCAGCCAATGGCATTCACAATTTTTATATAAAGATTTTTTTTGGATAGGTCCAACCTATACTGGAGCAAAGTTCAAAGCTCTTCTGCAAATTTAAAGCTATGTTCCAACACAGGACATGAGCAGTATTGCATAGCATCCAGGCACTTCCTTAATGCCAGGATATCCCCATCCTCCTATCATGACTATATTCCAGAAGATGAATTTTAGGCCACTCAATTACATGATCACAATTCGTGCTACATCAGCAGGAGTTGTGTGTGCGCAGAAGTGATTGGATCTGTAACACACTGGAAACCATGTCTTTGCCACCTTGTACAGTCAAGGCAGTTGATTAGGCAAACATCCTATTCTTTATTTACAAATCTGTACGTGAGCTCCAAGTAACTTCAAGTGTAACTCCTTCATGCCAGAAAGTGAGGGAGTCAACTCTATGGACAACCCTTGGTAACATCTGAAACAGAACCAATAATTATGAGATTTAACAATATTATCCTAATGCATTAAGGCAGGTCACATAACTGCCCCTTTCCTTTAGGACTAATTTTTATTTCCTTGTACACTGTAGACAATCCATAATCCCATTTACACACATACCTACGAAACAGCAGCACAGTAAAAACTAAATAGACCACTGAACTCCAAATACTTGTAATCAATACATTACACATACTATACAGCATATTTAAACCTCATCATTGGGTAAACATATACAATTCAGAACAACACTGACTGTATGTAACACAGAAGCTACCACTGAGATATGACAAATACATCATACACTATTAGCTTTTACTTCACTGAAAAGGAATTTAGAACTTTGAAATGGTGTAATCCAAATTCTTGAAATCATCGAATGGCCTAATCAGTTGCTAATAACTAGTGTTTCTTATAGTACATTGAGGATAAAAAGCATTGGAACTGTGTTTTCAGGGCATTCTGCTTGCTTTCTTTTTTATTTTTTTTTCATTTTGTGGAATTAAGTTCCACAGTTTAAAATTTCATTTGCAACACAGCCTGTAATTACTACACAGTGACTATCTGCTCACTCTCATCTCAGGGTAAAGGCTTAGTAACTCCTTTGAAGTTAGTAGAAACTGTCTAGATTTGTATCAGTATGACAGAAAGATTAAGCCCAGCATACAGGATCATACATTCCCTCTCAGCCATGCATGCATATATATTTATATATACATACATGTGTACATTTAAAACAATGCTTTGAAATGGCAGGACCTACAAAACCAGTAATGTATCCAACAGCAAAAGAATGCAAATAACCCACTAATTCTAAAACTACGCTCCCGTGATCTGACTCCAATTTACCCCTCACCACACAAGGCAGGAATTGCACTCCAGGAACCACCTCCTGTTTGGATTGGATTTCTGCAGGTTAGATCAGTACGGAACAAAGATGTCTCAGCATGTGTAAACTCAAAATGGAGCCAGGTGTGTTTACACAGCTGAGAGACTCCATGTGTGCAGCACAGTTGCCATTTTTCAAGTATGGGTGAAAAGAAAGGGTCAAGTAAACACATGAAACTGCCCGAAAACAACAGCATTCAATGTATACACAATGAATATAGTGAGGGGGAAAATAAGCAGAAGAAGCAAAAGAAGTGTTTTGGCAGTGAATGACGTGACAGTTTGAATAAGAAGATGCTTATACAGATCAATAGTTTAGACAGGTATTTTTCCTTGATGGGCCGATTACAGTCAACTAATTTCCCATGCAAGGTTCCTCATAATACATGTGAAGAAACCTTCCAAGTGAATGGGATCAGAATAACACATCTGACCCAACCCTGCAAGAATATTTCTGGATGAAATCAAAGACAATTTTAGCTGCATATGGGTGGCAAAACTGGGCTCTGGAATGGTCCAGTTGTGCTGCATAGTACTTTCTGGCTTGTTCTTTTTTGGCAAGATCCCCACACAACATCAACAGGGAGTGCATCTCTATCAGGATTTAGAGCTTTAGGCCCTCACAGATGAAATCTTCATAAGAGCATGGATAGTAATATCCCCACATGCACTTTTTTCTTTTAGTAATTAAGGCAAGTTTGTTTACCTGTTCCTACCATAAAGTGCTGTGCTTCTCCAATAGAAAGATTGACAGCTAAATGAAAACATATTTTTTCTGACCAGAATTTAACATTTTGCTAGCGTTCTTCCCCATTAATGGACAAATGATACAATTTGTATATTATTGTTTCATGTCAGAGGATTTTTTTTGCTTTGCTTTTATTGTTTGTTTATTTTCATTTGAGAATTAGAATAAAACTGACACTGAGCAAACATTTTATAACAATGCTAACAAATTCTAGATAGCTCTATACTTATTCATATATACAGGCACACACACATACACTTTTTAAAATACAGCAAAGCATTTGCCTTGGGTACACCTTTGAGTAAGCAAAAAGCCTGGTGTGTGCTTGAGCAGGGGTACCAGCAGAAACCTGGCGTTGATGCTGTCAGATGCAACAGAATTTCAGCCAGAATACAAAAAAAAAAGAAATCTAATTTTTACTCCACCTAAGGATTCAGATCCCTTTACTGTATTAGAAGGCTAGGTAACTCTTGACTATATTTAAGCAGCTGAAGAATCACAGGAGGAGTCTGAAAACAAGCAACTCCAACTAAATGGAAAAAAGAGCATTTCACACCACGCTAACAATAAATAAGCAAACATTTTTACATTTCTTTGTAGGAGACCCACACAGGTGTGGGTTCAAAAATTAATTTTCATGTTTCATTTTATATGTCTTTTACATAAATTTTACTTGGAGAGCCTGTGATACTAGAAACAAAGTCTATCAAGCCACTCTATAGCTTCCTTAGTTGTGGATGAAAGCATTGAAGTCACACCCCTTGTTCAACAAAACCATGACTTGTTACTCTAGGTAATTTTTTGAGGCTGTCTGGATGAAGTTTAAATGCCATAAGAAACCTAACTAGCTTAGATCACAGATTTCTCTGGGGATGACTCGTACAGTCCTAACCTGTACAGACGAGAATGCTACTGAAAAAGCCATCATGACTTCATAACAGCTGCATGGGTTTTTACAAACAGATTTATAGTAGTCCTGTCCAGAACCCCAAAGACCACTATGCAAGTGTACAAGGATGTCTGTGTCATACACATACACTTAAATGTGTTGTTACACTACACATACACTTAAGTTATTCCTTATTCTACACTCACATGTATACACTTTTTCCAAGGTACCCTCTAAGTACAAAATAGCAGGAAATGTTTGGGTTTTTTTATTCCACTCCCTAAACTAAAGCAAAAAAAATCCCATAATTCTTGCTAGCCATCTGTTCAATATGACCATTTCTGAATTTCCAAACTCTGATGGGAGACAGTAGCCATTATCATCTGACAGAACATAGCAATGGACTGTAGGATGCCATTCTCTCTTCTCACTCAACCAAAAGTTCTAGTAATTTCAACAGAGAATTGATTTTAATTCTATCCCACAAATGCCTGCAATATTTCAAAAAGCATTTTCTTGTAAGATGTTATAGAATCTATTGTTTTGTACAGATGAGATGCTTTACTTTCCGAAGTTGTGTACCTGTGTATTGATGGCTCCAGGAGATAGGACTGCCTGCATTTTATCCAGTTAGGTGTCATACAGTTGCAATGCTCTCATTTTATAAATTACTTTTCCCTTTATTTTTCATATAAATTTCTTTAAAACTAGGATGATCAGTGATTTTGTTGCTGGAACAGTGCTATTCAACAGATTTTCAATCTTGTGCTATGCAGTATTATATCCCACAGACAATTTAAGGACTACAGAGTACTGCTATTACCTAGAATTGAACTACTACACTCTTTAGTACAGGAACTTTTCACTGATGAAACTGGAACTGATTTTTTGTAATCAGTAGAAAAGTGTTCTGTTCATAAGCTTCTTAAAGAGAACCTTAGACTGCACCTATTTTTAAATGCAGTTTCAGTTTTGCAGAAATCAGATTTCCACCATGGGACAAAGTACTGCACATCTCAGAGTATGCACAAATCACCTTATGCTCAATCCACACTAAACACAGATGCTTTCCTATTCAATTCAAAGGATATAGGATCAGGCTCTTACATAAAATTAATCCTGGGAAGAAGTGGTGCTCAAAACTTGCCTAACTGTGTTCCTGCTGGAACCAGGGAAAATATGCACCAGCAGCTGTTCCTTAGAGGTTCATACTGTGACCAGTGTTTGATATCTTCATGAATGACACAGATAAAGGAATCGAGTGCACCCACAGCAGATTAGCAGATGACACCAAGCTGAGCGGTGCTGTTGACACACCTGAAGGATGGGATGCCAGCCAGAGTGACCTGGACTCAAAAAGTGGATACATGGGAATTTCATATGGTTTAACAAAACTAAGTGCACGGGCAGCCCCTGATATCAGCACAGGCTGGGCATGAACAGACCCAGAGCTGCCCTGCCCAGAAGGAGCTGGGGGTGCTGTGGCTGAGAGGCTGGACATGCCCCAGCCATGGCACTCACAGCCCAGAGAGCCAAACGTGTCCTGGGCTGCATCCAGAGCCCCTGGGCAGCAGGGGAGGGAGGGGATTCTGCCCCTCTGCTCTGCTCTGCTGAGACCCACCTGGAGCACTGCATCCAGAGCTGGGGTCCCTGCACAGGAGGGACAGGCACCTGCTGGAGCCCGCACAGAGGAGGCCATGAAGTTGATTAGAGGGATGGAACACCTCTCCTATGAAGAAAAGCTGAGAGGGAATTGGGATTGTTCAGTCTGGAGAAGAGAAGGCTTTGAGGTGACCTAATTTTGGCCATCCAGTACCTGATGAGAGTCTACAAAAGAGGTGGAGATTTTTTACAACGGCATGTAGCGATAGACAAGGTGGAATGGTTCAGACTGAGAGTAGGTTTAGATTAGATATTAGGAAAAATTCTTTGCTCTGAAGGTGATGAGGCATTAGAACATGTTGCCAAGAGAATCTGTCGATGCCCATGCCTGGTAAAGCCAGGCTGGATGGAGCTCTGTGCAACCTGGTCTAGTGAAAAGTGTCCTGCCAGTGGCCAGGGTGTTGAAATATTTATTCTGTGATTACAGAGTTAGGCCAGTATCACATATCTGTTGGCTTGACCTGAGGCAGAGACATTGTAAAACCCCATTTTGAGAATGGAAAGCAAGCAGGATTTAGTCTGTGCTTTGTGCAAGCTACACAGTACATCATGGTTACTGACCACTGATTATGGTACATAGCACATCATGTTTACTGTCCACTGATTATGCATGTGTTAGAAGCATGACTTTGGATTTACATCACAAAGGCATTTAAACCTGCAGCTCATTGATAAATATGATCAGTTACACCACCTAACAGATGAAATGTAGCAGCTTAAAATTTTCATGCCAGATACATACTGTCCTCAGTCTCCTGGTGCAATGCTCACAACCGTTGGGAATCCTGCAGTAAGCAGGAAGAGGACAATATATACATCCCCTTGCTCTGAAAGCAACAAATTTCTTGGCACTGTTCAGAACCACAGAGACACATGAATCACATTTGGTACCTCATGGAGAACCTGTAAATGGCCTTCTTTTATCAAACACTGTAAACATGTTTCGTTTTGCTCTTCACATTAAACACAAATATGAAAAAATGATCATAAATGATGAAAACATTTCCCTTATGCCCACCCACTAAAACCCTAAACACTTCAGTGTGTTACAAGAAGATGAATGTTTTACAATATAATCCTTTTAGAATACAATCTTTCTCTTTTTTTCAAATTCTGAATAATGCAACACCATACATATCACAGTACTATCAAGTAGTGTCATCTTCACCTTCATCCAGAGAATAGTTGAGCTTTATGACTGTGCTGATAAAGTCACCAAGTTCTACAAAATCTGCAGTGATAATATTCACACCACTTTCTCCTGCTTTCTGAGTTCGGACCCACTCCATCATTGCAGGAAGAGCCCTAAGGAGAAAAGAGGAACAATAATTACTCATAAATCAGTGAGACAAATGCATCAAGGCAGGATTCATCAGCAGTAAAACCACTGATCTTACTTGGTTCCTAAGGGAAAGAAACTTAGTGAGACAGGACACAGGTAACAGCTCAAGTTTTTTTAAAACTCTTTTTAATTTTCATTCTCTAGGGAAATATTATGTTGGTTGCACTTCAACTTCTCAGTAGAAAAGAATGAAAGGAAGTTCATGCAGGCTTAGAGTAATTATTGATTTTGCCTAGGCACAAGGCAAAATTGGACCAGACACTTTTGGATATCATCTGGCCATTACGACTCCACGGGAATTGCTTATGGAAAAACAAGTAAGAGAAAACTGAAGCCATCTGCAAAGCATGTTTGATACATTCAAGGAAATGCTGAAAATAGTACTTTGAGGAACACAGAAACAACCATGATTCCTACAGTATAGGTACAGCATATACCAAAACCCCTTTTTTCACCAGTACTGATACCCATGCCATAAATTAGTAAGACTTAATCAAAAACCAGTGGTTGGTAACTGAAATAGAAAGCACCATAATCATATCAACTCTTTTCTATGATGGCAGATTTTAATTATGTCAGATCCTTAGCAAAAGAATACTGGGGTCTGAAGGATATCGGCCTTACTGTGTTTCTGAGCATAAAAAAAATTTTCTGACATTTTTCTGTGAAAATACAAACTAGAAATCACAAGAAAAATCCGTGAGAAAAATAAAAGACTCCTTAGTCCTTCTGAGGCTGTCAAGCAGCAAAATCCAGTTTTTAGAAGAAAGAAGTTAACAGAGTTCCAAAAAGTAAGGTACACATTTTTCAGAGAAAGGCCATTTTTCAGAGAAGAGGTAATTGACCATTGGTACAAAATCCCAATGACTGTGACAAACTCTGCAGCACTTTGAGTCTTTAAATCAAGCCTAGGTATCGTTCCAAAATTATACTCTTGGTCAAACTCAAGCTGCTGAGTTAAATAAAATAATCTAAGGTCTGGGAAGGGCTGCAGTCAGTTTAGATGAACATTTTGTTCTCCATTTGCTCTAAGATCTATAAATCTGTGGTTTTCCCTAAACCAGCATGTTGTGCAGCCTTTTTCACAGACACAAGGTAAAATTTTTGGAAGGAAAATTTTTGTCTGACAGTAATTTAAATGAAGGTGAACATGTTGAACCTATATCTTCTCTCAAAAGCTTTAGGAAAACAGATCTAAAGAAAAGAGAACTATTAGCAGACAGAGATTGTATTTGTGGCTACTAGAATCAGTGTTTTAGAAATAATTTAATACAGAATAAAACCCAAGCAGCTAAAATTATTCCTCTCTATAATTTCACAGAAGACCAAGGTTTTATTTCACCAAAATGTACCATCTACTATGAGATCCACATATCAGCAATACATTTTATTTCAGTCACTGATTCAGTATGACTGAAGCACTTAGTTGTATGCACAGCAGCTCATAAAAGTAAATTCATGCATTCTGCTGTTTATGAACCCAGCCAGCACCTTTAGATACAAGTTTATGTAATCTTGAAAAGCTGCATTCTGTAGAACTGTAACAGGGCACCAGGTCAGATGTTAAATACTGGGCAATGCCTGGAGTTCTTGAAAAGATCTGCAAGCAACCAGAACCAGGACAGATCTCAGCAGAAGAGCACAGACCACCAAGGTGACAAAAGGCAGCTCAGAGCAGCTGTAAACTCCACTGCATCTTCACATATGAAAGGTACTGCTGAACTGTGTCCAAACATACAAGGCTGAACTTAGGAGATTGCAGTATGTTGCTTTTGTATTTAATACCATCCTATGTAGGCAAGCACTGTCTTTCGTTTTCCTTTTCCTTCCCCTTTTCCTTCCCCTTTTCCTTCCTTTTCCCTTTCCTTTCCCTTTCCTTTTCCCTTTCCTTTTCCTTTTCCCTTTCCTTTTCCTTTTCCCTTTCCTTTTCNCCTTTCCTTTCCTTTCCTTTCCTTTCCTTTCCTTTCCTTTCCTTTCCTTTCCTTTCCTTTCCTTTCCTTTCCTTTCCTTCTTGATAACCTTGATACTTTACTCCCCCTTGAGGCATAATCAACTTATTTTGGTGTCTTTTACTTGTTCTGAAGCTGGTTCTGATGTAATTCTTTCTTCACACCCTACAGTTTGCTGTCCATACACTCACCCATATTGATGAAAATACTACTGTCCTTTTCCTAATGTGCTCTTAGTAAGTCAGACTCCACCAAACAATCATATCTTCTTTTGATTAGTGCTTTATCCTAAAGTCAGCCTGCCTTGCCATTTCGTCCACAGCTGGCTTGGTTAGTTGAATGGGTTATTTTTGTTTTAATGGTATTTTATACAGGACAGTTCCATGACTCTTTGCTCATACGTAAATTGCTAGATAAAGTCACGGAAATATTTTGTTAATGAGCATTTAAAGATAAGTCAGAAATGGACCACATTATCAAACAAAACCTTATTTGCATAGCAAAGCCAACACCATAGTCCTCTTAAAAAAAAGCTGAAGAAAAGATTTCACTGACCTTAAAGATTTGATGTAGGCACTGCAGCTCTGTTTGTGACAGAAATTAATACAAAAACCATTCAGATCATCTCTTTCCGAAGTGCCATCTTGAGAGTGGATTATACCAATCACTCTAAGAAACCACATGTTCAGTTTCAGTATCTATCTCAAATGCTCAAAATTATTATTAGAACGAGCCTGCTTTAATATTCCTTGGGATGCTTTTGTGGTACCAGTACAAACCTTGTTCACCCTGCTTTGTAATTTCTAAACTGTGCCTCCAACTAGTGATTGTTCTCACCATGGGTTTTAGTGAGGCGAACAAACCACCTACATGACTGAGCTCACAAAAGCATATTCTTATGTGATTCTCTGTCAGACATGGGGGAAGCTTCTAGAAACTTCTCACAGAAGCCCCCCTGTAGCACCCTCTACCAAAACCATGTCATGCCAACCCAATCCATCTTGCTGGGCTGGTAAGAAATGACTTTATGGATGAGCATATTACACAGAAGCCCCTCAGCCTGCAAACCCTAAGAGCATTACTCTCTCTGTGTTAGGCAGGTCCTGGCTCGCCTATGGGAGGATATCTGTGCTTTAGGGTGCTTCTCACAGCTGGTACACCCAGCTCTTATGGCCACAATCCCAGTTCTCACAAGGATTAATTTCTAACCCCGATGGGTTCCAAAGCCACCATGTAACCCAGAGCCACATGCACAGAAGGTGCTGCTTGTCTTTGCATATAGAGCCAGGGAGACTAGGTGTGCTCCTTCACAAGACCTGTGCCAGGAAAAAGAGAGGAGTCCTCTCCTCTTACCTCACTCCCTGGGGCATTGTTTTCATCCTGCTGCAGCTCCTCTGACATGAGTTGGAGTTGGCCAGATCTGACCCTGCTGGGCCAGTGCAGGACTGCCCCACAAACCAGCTTTTGAAGTCAATTTGTTTTCCCACATCCCTAGTGGAATCAGAGGGGGTAATGGCACCAGTAATGTAGAGAGGGCAAAGACACAAGGGTGGGGGGCTTGAGTACTGGCAGGGAAGGAGGTGAATGGCTTGTCACCCCGGTTTGACCATGGATTGAGATCAGTAATCCTGGTGATAAATTTTCTGGCCTGAACGAATATGTACATTATCTAATATTTTTTTCACTAAAAAACTAGGAAGTACCAGACAGCTGCCCCTCACTGCCAGGATGGTGGGAGTAAAGCCATGTGACTGATTGATGTGGAAGGACCTCATGGAAAGGACTGTGGTCCAGCTCTAGCCACCACCACTGCACCTCTACATAGGCAGAAAGATCCCCAGGCATGAAGCCCAGCAGCCTTCTGGAGCAGCATTTCCACCTGCCAAAGACTGCACGAGAATGAGGAGAGCAGAAGAGATCTGGGTGGGAGGGACCTACCTATGCTGAGCAATGCAAAGTCACACAGAGTTGTTTGATGTGGTTGTATTTCTTCTGAGACCTAAGCTTTATCTCAGGTGGCACCTCACCAAGGTCAGTCAGATGTGCTCGTAATTTGGGCATGACCTGGGTATCGGGATGGTTTACACCACGACTGCAAGCACACTACCATTTTCAGCCACCTTTTTTTTTTGAGGAGCCATATACTTTCTCATACAGCATTGCTACAGCAATTTTCATTTACAACCTAGTAAAATGTAGGCTCGGCTTTGACACTTATTTTATTACCTCTATTTTCCCTGTTCTGCTTGCTTGCTTATATAAGCAGAAATGTGCACATATTTATTTTTAAGTTCTTCTCTTCTTTCAGGAACCATTTTCTGATGCATTAAAGGAGATCTGCTGAGAAATACTGACCTCAACTACAAAACAGGCATAGCCCTTTTTAAAGTTACTGAATATTCAAGATCTCTTTCTTCTCCTTTTTTTTAAATCTATCAAAGCCCTCAAGTGACTTCAATGGCATTGAATTTTGTTTAAAAAATAATAATTAACCATTCAAGTTGCTTCAGCTCAAGCAGTAAAGTCGTGAGTCCCATTAAAAGCTTTCAGAAAGAAAATATGACCTAATTAGTTGTATTAAAATTTGCTTTTAAAAAACTGTTCCTAGGCTATTTTAGTTCAGAAAGAGGGTTGGTTATTTGGTTTTTATAATGCCTGAGTCATGAAAGCCTGACAATGTGACAGAAGACTAATGACAGCAGTGCTGTAAGACAGGACCTCCCGTGGTGGAACAGCCGCTCCTCTTGGCAGAGCTTTCACAGGAGAGGAGAAGGAAAAGCAACTTCACAAACACAAAACAGAATGGCTATTCACTATTTAACGAGAGTTTGATCACTATAGGCAGAGAACAGGTTTTCTTCTGGAGTGCAGGGAGTCAGTACAACCTAACCCACAGTGAGAAATTGGTCCCATTCACAGGGTATGATGCTGCTGAGCATTAAGTGCCCGTTCCCAGTAACACCAGTGAGAACAGCAGCAGGTCTCCATGCTCAGGTCAAAGTGACATGTGACATTTCTTCCCTCTCCAGTGAAGTACACACCCTGCTCCCTGCAGCCTTTTTCAAATAGGTGTTACTGCTGAACAAAACCAGCACCCCTCTGCAGGAGGGTGTGCTTACACAAGCCCGAATAATAGAGCCCCTATGTTCTTTACATTCCCCCCTCTCCATTCAACTTTACCACTGTCTGCACAACACTGAATTCCAGAGCCATAATTCAGCAGATGCTCACCTTGGCTTTTCAAGGATGCTGAGAATTCATCACTCCAGTGGGAGCAGTGGATTTCCCATGCGTCACTGAAGCATGAAAATCACGACTGGAAAGAACTTTGAAAAGTCATCCAAGTTCATCCAGCCCACCTTGAACAGGATCAACTACACAAAGATCAGTGATACAGATCAGTGATACAAACCACTCCTGGTTCAGTTTAATCTATTTACAAGCTCCCAGTGAGGGAGATGTCACCTTTCTGTGTATTCAGAGCACCTCTATGCAGATATCTTATACATCCACATTAGCTTCAGCTGGAGCACCCAGAAATAATGGCATTGCACCATGCCCTCACTCTGTTCCTCATAAAGATTTACTCTGCATCTATAAATAAGTTTCCCTGCAAAGGTTGAGCCTTAGGTACCATTCCACACTACATCATTCTACCATAATTTTCTCTGTGGAAAAACTATTTTAAAAGGTCCTTTGCTTTTATATGTCAGCCATTTGTTTTCACTCCCTGATCAAAATTTATAATTCTCTCAGCTGCGCTAATAGACCTGTAGTGACAAAATTAACACAGCATATGGAAGTGGTCTGAATTAACAGAAAGAAAACAAGTGGTTTTGCTCTCCTTCTATCCCTGATTCATAGACAAGTTTTGGTTTGTAACAGGTTCTTGCTAACTGCTGAAATGTGACAAACAAGGAACAAATTAACTGAAGCAGAGATTTACATGAGCTTGGCACAAAAAGGCTGGAAAAGAACTCCTAGGATGCACTTCCACACCCCTTGTATCCTCTTTAGGCAGAAGTAGCATTGTCATAAAATTGATACCACCAAAGTCAGACTGACTTAAACCAGAAAATTTGGGCAACACTCTGTGGGAATTTCTTTCCCTGGATCTGAGTTACATTAAAGACATTACCGCATGTGAGCTGCCATGTTGCAAGAACTACCTGCATCAATATCTAACAAGCTTGAATTTATTCTGAAAAACCTCTCTGTAACTCAGTCATCCTCAACTGTTTTATACAATTTGGAGATGCTTCTATTCAAATGACATAGCCAAGCATGCTGGGGTCATATGCATCTTCTAATGTAATTATCTTAGCAGCATATTCTGCAGAGTCATTATGTGCTAGACATCTTCCTTCTCAGATTGAACTGGTGTTGGTTTTCTGGGTTTCATTAACAAAGAAAGGTAGAAATGAGCTCAAAAGGAATATTCCTGTCCTCCCTTCAAAAAGTATTTTAGCTGTATTTGTTAAATCTACATCTTGTACAAAAATGCAATGGCACACTTAATAGTAGCAAATGGTAGTTTCTGGAGGTAATTAATGTTCAATATCCTATTTTTCCCTTATTCCCTGTTTTTAGCCATTGCATCTAAAGCATTAACTAATAGCATCAGGAATTCAGGCAGCAGGAAAAGGACTCAGTGGACTCTGTAGTATAAAAGATCTCATTAAGGAGACAACTCTAGTATTTTGACTATTCTCTTGGTTAATGCAGTAGGGAACTGAAGTGGCAAAGACAGAGCTAGAAGTTTGAGCTGCTGCCATACAAACCATGGTGTTCAGCTTTTATATTATGACTGAAAAAGGCTTGTAAAACATGTAGTTATCCTTGTATGGAAAATACACAATAGCCAGAGGATTTAAAGGAAAAGTACTTCTTGCTATGAGTATGTCTCTGTTCAAAGGCTGGTTCCTCTCAGTGATGCAGCAGATTAAATTAGACAAGCACATCAACTGCTTCTCTAACCTGGAGCTGTGCAAAGTATTTGACATGGTCATGATATGCTTGTCTCTAAACTAAAGAGACACAGATATGGTGGATGGATCACTTGGTGGATAAGGAACTGGCTAGATAGTCACACTTAAAGAGCTGTGGTCAATGGCTTAATGTTCAGGTGGAAATCTGTGTTAAGCGGTATTCCCCAAGGATTGGTATTGGGACTGGTGCTGTTGGTCACATGGATGGTGGGATTGAGGGTTCCCTCAGCAAGTTTGTTGATGATACTGAGCTGGATGGGGCAGTCAACACACTGGAGGGAAGAGATGGCATCCAGGGGAACCTTACAGGCCTGACAGGCAGGTCTGTGCAAACCTCACAAAGTTCAAGGTCAAATGCAAGGTTCTACATATGGGTCAGGGCAATCCCTAGGCTGAGGGCTGATGGGATTGAGAAAAGTTCTGCAGGGATGCACTTTGGGGTGTTGGTAGATGAGAAGCTCAACCTGACCCAGCAATGTGCCCTTGCAGCCCAGAAAGTCAACCTGGGCTGCATCCAGAGCAGTGTGGCCAGGAGGCTGGAGGAAGGGATTCTGCCCCTCAGCTCCACTGGGGTGAAACCCTACCTGGACTGCTGCATCCAGGTCTGGTGGTCCCAAAATAAGAAAGAAATGGACCTTGGAGTAAGTCTGGAGGAGGCCATGAAGATGATGGGCTGAAGCAGAAGGCTGGAGTATCTCTCCTGTGAACACAGCCTGAGAGAATTGGGATTGTTCAGTGCAAACAGAAGGCTTTAGGGAGACCATAGAGCACATTTCAGTACCTAAATGAGTCCTACAGGAAAGCTGAAGAGAGATTCTTCACAAGATAGCTTCAAACTGAAAAAGAGCAGATTTAGATTAGATATTAGGAAGCAATTTTTTACCATGAGGGTGGTGAGGCACCAAAACAGAGAAGTAACAGATGTCCCATACCTGGAAGTGTTCAAGTCCAGCTTGGACTGGACTTTGAGTAACCAAATCTAGTGGAAGGTATCCTGCCCATGGCAGGGGGCTGGCATAGGATGACCTTTTTTATGTCTCCTGCAATACAAACTATTCTATGATTCTGTGTAAATCAGTTATCTATTGGAGATCACAGAGTGGTGATCAGGGAGATCAGAGTGGTGTTCAACCATCATCCCTTTCAACCTCTTGTAGCACAAACATAAAGCTTGAACATTCATTAACACAGGTACCTGGACAAGGCATAATTTATCTGTGTGAGAGAGTTGGTCTTTCTCCCAGCTCCACATAGAAATCTGAGTGTTCAATAAATGTTAAAAAATTCACATAAATGACAATATTCATGGAATATGGAAACTGAAATTGGAACTGATTCCACTGTCTGTGAAACAGCAAACCTCTGCTTTAAAGAAGAAAATATTTGTCACTATTCAAAGGAACAGCTACAGAGTTATGGGGGTTTTTTTTCCCTCCCCCATCTTCCAGTTCTTTAAAAAAAAGAGTTATGATTTATTCATACATCTATTACACTTGAATCTCTGTATTAAAGCATCCAAATCAGGTGTTAGAATCTGACAGCAGAGCTGGAACTCCTTCGTCACAGACGTATGTTGCAGCCAAACCATTCACAGCCAAGGTTTACTCCTCCAGACTCAGTCAAGGGCTTTGTTTTCTCCAAGAGCTGCCACCATGTGTTACCTGGGACTTTTCCAAGAGCTGTCCTGCTGAGAAACTTATTTGGGTACTCGAGATATAGAACTGTTCAGCTATTCCCCATTTTGGAGTTTCATTTGCTGTTGCTGGTTCATCTTCATGTTACAAAACTCATATTCTTGAAAATGTAAAATTTGAATGATTCAAGAAAGAAGACAGAGATTTAGAGGAGAAAAAATATAGAAGGTAGTGCATGGAGGAAATCCTTTGAAATTTAATGTAGGGAACAATGAAAGAGAATCTGCCACATCAAAGGATAAGAGCTGATTTTTACAAGCATTTAGTCCTGCCCAGAACCTTGGAACACAGATGAATTAGCAGAGTGATTATGAAAATTCAACTTTTGAGTAAAAAGGCATGTAATATCAGCAAAGTAAGCAGAGCAGCTAGGTGGAGGGCAAGGTTTATTTAAGAAACATCTGACTGCCAGAACGATTTCTCTGCTGTACAACTTGTAACAGAATTTCACACATCACTGCACAATTTCCACTGAAATTGTTACTACAACAAATCTAAATTACTTAAGTAAATAGAAAAAGTATGGATTTTATGTAGCCTGCAAAACTGTTTCTTCCTGCAGATACTTTGAAATGAAAGTGAATCTCACCAGTATTTGAATTCTTTGCTATTGAATACAGAGAAAACCAAAAAGTACAAATCTGCAGGTGACTATTTGCCATAGTACCTTATTCAGTATATTCCACAATACATTATTCAGACATATGCAAAATAATTCATATGGAAGGCCAAGTTGAAAAATGGAAAGAAAAGAACCGTATTCAAACAAGAGAAAGTTGCAGCAAAGAGATGCATCTCACTATATTCCCAGGAGTTTAATACTTTCTTACTGTTTAGAATACAGGTGAAAATGTACTTTGTTCATGAAACATTCAGCAAACAGATTATGACAAAACAATCTACCACAAAGTTTAAAAGGAAAATTATAAGAGAAAGAATTACCTCTGAAGAAGTGAAATAGTAGTTTTTCATCCCTACTGCTATTTGGACAGCAAGAAGCAAAGAATATAGTAAGGGTTTCAGGCAGCACATCCAAGTAACAGAAATTTGGCATAATTACAGCTCTGATTTGAATGATGTTGTGATTAAAACAAGTCAGAAAATTAGACAGTGGAAACAAAATGACATAGGAACACACAGTTTTTCAGTTAATTAAAAATATATTAAATGTGTAGCTCATGTTCAGCATAGCCAATTAAACATTCTTTTCTTACTCTTTCATCTCTTAAAACTGTCAAAACACTTCAATATTTCTAAAACACTAAGGTAGAAAATATCAAATGTAAATGTTTTCTTACATATTTTTCTCATATACAACTAGTCTTCATGTTTGTCCCCATTTCACAAATAGAATCAACAACATTCACAATTCTGTTTTCCCAGCACATTTCATTTAGTGTACAAACTCTTCTCCGCTGTACCTCTCTACACCTGAGGCATCACTTCTGCTTCCTGATGTCTCTTTTTTCTTCTTCACCAAGCCTTCCTCTGCAAGGCATGCTTTATCATTTCCCTTGCAAGGAATGTACCAAATGGATTCACAGCACATATAATAATAAGCTTATTTCATTGCTGTCATGGCCACCTCTAGTGCTGTGGTGCCCCACAACCCCAACCTAGTGCCTGGACCACAGGCACACACCTATTAACTCCTCCACAAAAGCTGCTTCATCTCACCACAGAGAAGGATCAAGCTGCTTATTATAATTTATACACTTTCTGGCTTCTAACTCTGGACTCCCACAGCTAAACCATCTTTGTTAATCAGCTGGATCCCAGAGGCACTATCCTCCTAAATAGCATCCTGGGCATTGCTGTGAATCATTTACCAGGAGCAGCCCTCCCAGAGCTATTCCTCATTCCTTCTACTTAACTTTCCTCACAACTTAGAATTAACAAGCCCAAAGCATTCATATGATAAACCCTTTACTATGCCGATTATAATTATCCAAAATACAGTACTCAGGAGGTATTACAAAATAGTCACTGCTCTTTTAAAGTGAGAAAGGTTTGTCCTGGATACAGCTAGTGGAAACAGGCTCACCAGATTATCTTTCTGCCCGGATGGTCTCATGTCAGGGGAACTGTGCCCCTAACACAGATTTCTCTGACTTCTCAATAACCAGTGGGGTCATGAATGAATACTGCAAGAGCACCTTTTTCCCCACACCCAGATGGGAGTCCCAATCCCATGTCTCAAGACCAGAGGTCTTCCAGGGCTTCCACAAACAGACCAGCAGGGAGTGCAACATGGAGAGGTCCTGTCCTCCCATCTCCAGTGACAAAGCAGTGCTCTGGACAAGACCATGCATAGCTGGCTTTGGTAAGGCAGGTTATCAGTCACAACATTCTCCTGCAGAATGGGGTCTGGGAGGAACTTGCTAATTAGTGATCTCTATTCCTCTTTCAAAAACTGATGAAGCTCATCTTAAAAGCAGTCAGTTTTCTCACTCCCACTTTTCCAGCTGGAAAACCTCACTGCAGGGAGCCCTTCTCTCATTTCCAGCTTAAATTTATTTAGTCAGCGTATACCTGTTGCTCTTGTAACTGCTGGCACTTAGCCTAAACTGTTTGCCTCACTGGTATTTATTCCCATGATATTTACAGAGAGTAGGTAATCACAGAACCTCTCAGGATTCACTGTGCCAGGAAAAACAAAACTAGTTTCTCAATGTCTTCAGCAATGTACTCCGTGGTTATCCTAGTTAGTTGTTCCTCTCTGCAGCTATGCCAGTTTTATCTACTCAGAACATCTAAATGTTCTGATGACTAAAACTACATTGAACATCCAAAAAGATATCCTACCATACCTCAGATGGTAGTATCAGCATCTTTGTGTGCAAGCTGTAAATGTCTAGGTGCACAACACAAGAACTACACGTTTCTTCTACACGTTTTCAACTGAGGGTTAAGATTTAACCAACCACAGGTGACACTACAACAGCTACCTTGCCTGGCAGTCCCAACTGATGAGATCCTGCCTTATGAGAGCATGCTCCCATCATTATGACTTTGCATTTTATACCACTGAATTTCATCTCACTTTTTCTGCAGGCATCCAGGTCTTGCTAAATGTTACCCTTCAACTTTCCTCGGTCACAATGACAGACTCATACTTTGTGTTATTAGCAAACTCCCTTATTATTTACAGCAGAATTCAAGGTCCTTAGCAGCAAAATTAAAGATGACCAGGGTCTTTGAGGAAACCTACCACTTTCCACAGTCCAGTACTTCTAACAAGTCCAACTTCATTTCTGATCTCCAAACTCCATTTCAATTGATAATACACTACACTTAACACTACCAACTGCATCATACCTTATTTACCAGCTGCAATGGGCCACACCAGGTGTGACAAACATGTCAAGGGAGGTAATTATGCCCCTCTGCCCTCATGAGACCCCAACTGGAGCATATGTTCAGCTCTCAGGTCCTCAGCACAGGAAAGACATGTACCTGTTGGAGTTGATCCAGAGGAGGCCACAAAGATGACGAGAGAGCTAAAGTACCTTGATGTATACAGTGTGAGAGAGCTGAGGCTATTCTGCCTAGAGAAGAGAAGGAATGGGGAGGCACTGGAGGAAATATTATCTGCTTCTTTTATCCCGTTAGATAGTTCTGCTGACCTCTGAGCCACCTTTTTAAACATTCATTACTGGTACATTTTGTAATCAAATAATAATACTCATATTTTCTTTCAACTCAACCTTATAGCCAACAGTATTGAAAATGATACCAGCATAACATGATGGACAGCAAAATTCAGATCAGTCAAAAAGCTGAGTACAACTTTCCACATTGCACAGTCCTGAATCACTGCCTCTAGACTACATCTGCCAATGTGCTGTCTGCCTTGAGTTCAAATAATTTTAGATTTTAGAGAAGGAAGTTGGGTCATTTAAGTTCTAACCAAAATAAAGCAGCTGAACTTTCTCAGAGAAAAAATAAGGAGAGATTCTGATTTATTTCTCCTGCAAAAAAGTAAAGGACCCTGAAATGTGCCACAGTATTACTTAGACAATAGAGTCTCCCTAAAGGACCCCATCCTTCTAGAGCATTTATTATTGTGCACATGATGTTAACTAATACTGTCAATAATACTGCTGCTTTGCCTGGCTGGTGGTATTCACCTTACAGATAAGAGACAAAACTCTAGGTTCTAATAATCATGACCAAAGTTCAAATGGATATTGAGAATGAGAGAAAAAGAATGTCACTTGATCAACTGTGATACCAACAGGCAGGCAAAGGCTGGATGCTTCAGTGCTAGACATCCACTGTGGTACTAAATAGCTGTGAAGCCAAGATTCTGAAACCAAGAGCTGCTGTTCCATTAAACAAAATATGATTTTGTTTCATGTTAAAAATCAAAACCAAAATGTTGGCCTTTACACAGAAAAAAGTGCAAGACCTATTTCTGAATAAAAAAATGAAAAGTTGTGAATATAAAAACAGCATTAAATATTGCAATTAAGAGTGTAACATTAATCTACAGACAGCACAGAACTAATAGGAGTGAAAATCGAAATGTTTTGACATAAAGTATTTTGCTAAAATACTTTTCCCTGGGGAAAAACACTGAAAGGAACATTCCTAGGGGGAAAAAAAAAAGAGTAGACTTTAAAACACCTGCAGTTTTCAATAAAAAGCAGCATTGATGGGAAAAAGAACAAATGGTTTTTATAATCTCTGGGTTGAAAAAATTTACAGAAATATGCACTTGATGTAATATCTTAAAAACTAAGAACTGTGAACCAAACTCTTAACGAAGAAAATAAAATATTAAACAATACACCACTGATGTGATCTCAAATTAGCTTTAAAAACAAAAATTTATTTGGTGACTTGGAGGACTCTTACCGGTTCAGATCAGTGCCAAAAACAGGCAGACATTTTGAGAAGTCTCATGTTTCCAGTAATACTGATAACTTTTGAATTGATCTCATATTTTATTTAACAAGAAGTCCACAGCAATGAACCATGGTTGCCAACCATCAGGGAAAAGGTAGACTAAAAATACATTATATATCTTGTAAAAATTTACCAGAGGATTACAGAAGATGCATCAGCAATAAAGTAAAATCCCTGTGGTGAGAAGACAAGAGGGGTACTTGACTGAGAAACACTTTAGCAAAGAGGTCATGGAATAACTGAACTGTTTGGGCTGAAATGGGTCTTTAAAAGTCATTTGAGAGACACAACTTGTCACTGATGTCCATCAGGAGGACTCTCAGCTGTTAACTACTACAGTCTAGATATCTATCCAAGCCATTCCTCATTCACCCAAGTCTGCTAATCAAATCCATCTCTCTGATTTAGAGAGAAGGATGTTGTATGGGACCATGTCAAAGGCTTTACGCAAGCCCACACAGATGACGCCTCCTGTCCACTGATGTGGTTGCTCCATCATAGAAGACTACTAGGTTGGCCAGGCAATAATTGCCCTCACTAAAGCTGTGATGGCTGTCTTGAATTATCTCCCTGTACTCTCTGTGACTTAATGCAATTTCCATGAGGAACTCTTTCATCACCTTCCCTGGCATAGACAGGAGGCTGACAGGTCAGAGTTCTCAAGGTCCTCCCTTCTACCCTTCTTAAAAATGGGTACATTTCCATTTTTCCAATCACCATGAACTTATCCGGACAGCCATGAATTTTCAAACACCATGGAGCAGCTTGGCAACTCCAACAGCCAATTCCTTCAGGACTTTAGGATGCATCTCATCCTCACATACCACCAAGTTCCTAAAAATAACACAGATCTCCCTCTTCTAGTAGTTTTCCTCCCCTGCTTTGTTGTCAATTCACTTGAGATATTTCAGAAGAAAGGCTGCCAAGAGAAGTCATGCCCTTCTCCATCATCATGGCATTGAGTCATGCTGCTTCATCAGCACAAGGGAAAGCGGACTTGCCACCTCAGTCATATATGGTGCCTGAGAGCCCCTATAGTGGCTCAAACTCCTCTTGTGGAATGCACATTCATCACAGAGCTGCTGCACTCCTCTTCCTCCAACAAACTTCTCACCAGAAGCTGATGGTGGTCAGTCTCAGCTAAGCATCTGTCTCCCATCCAACAACCAGGCATACAGATCTTGCACACCTCTGCCTCAGCACAGACATGGACAGAACTGCTAGACTGCACAACCTCTATCAGTGTGACCCAGTGCACTGGCATAACATGCATCAAGAGACAGTATTTAAGAGACAACACAAGCCCACAAAAAGTGGCCGGGAGAAAAACACACACCACTTCAACAAACAGATATGAGTCTGTGTCTCCAGAGATACACCCTCTCTTCTCAGAAGCACTGGGCAGCTGGTACAGTCATGACTTAGGTTGCAATGCAAGCTGTAACTGGAAGTATGTACCTATCACTATCTGTTAAAACCAGGTGGAGCAGTGTTCTTTATCTCCTCCACCTTCCCTCTTGGGGGATATCTTCTGCTAATGAGCCATTGAGTCTCACTGCATGACTGATAAAATTACATCATCCCATTAGGAGATGCTCCACCCAGGGGGAGGAGCCAAGCATTCCTGCCTGGATATAATCTGGGACTTGGAACACTGCAGTCAGCCTTTATCCACTGGATTCCCGGAGAATAGGAGCCATCTACACACTGGATCTTCAGAGGAAAACTACGCCCTTCTACAGGATCACTGCTTCAATAGAACCACATCTGTCACTCCAGGACAGCAGCCACCATTTAACTGGGATGCTACCAACACCCTGACCTGCAGGGTGTCAGGTTGTATTCTGACTTCGTCAGATTTTGTACCACTGCATTTTATTTTAATTTTCCTATTAAATTGTAGCTCTGACTTGGGATCTCCCACTGGTTTGCTTTCAAACCAGCACATGTCAGTGCTGGCTGTTAGCAGGATAGGAATCCAGAAAGTTACTGAGAGGGAATTACAGTAACTAATCCTGGATGTCAGTCTATCCAGTGCATTTTTTAATAGAATCATGGAATGTCTTGACTTGGAAGGAACCCACAAGGATATTCAAAATCCAACTCCTGGCCTGCACAAGACAACCTCAAGAGTCACACCACGTGCCTGAGAGCATTGTCCAAACTCTTCTTGTACTCTGTTGCATTTGGTGCTGTGACCACTGCCCTGGGGAGCTGTTCCTGCGCCTGCCCACCCTCCAGGTGAAGAACCTTGTCCTGATGCCCAGCCTAAACCTCTCCTGACACAGCTTCATTCCTTTCCTGTCACTGGTGAATAAAGATCAGCGCCTACGTCTCCATACCCCCTTGTGACGAAGCTCCAGTCTGCTATGAGGTCTCCTTTGCAACTCCTCCAGTCTGAACAGGCCAAGAGAACTCAGCCACTCTTCACACAGTATCTCCTCCAGACCCCTCAGCATCTTTGTAGCTCTCTTTTGGATAATTGCTTCCAGTTATTAAAGGACAAAGCAATATCCTTCCAGAGCTTCTGAAAAGTATTTTTCAAACAGTCCACATGTATTTCTTATGAGAAATAGCTTAAAAGAAAAAATCAAAACAAACAAATCAGGTGTTCATCATATGGATTAATACCTCCACAGATGTCCCTCAGACTGCAGAGCTTAAATGAGGGTGCTTTCCACCAAGAGGAAACCATTCAGCTGGATTTATGTCTGTCCTATTCTAGCACAGCCAGACACTAACAGCAGTGAAACACTGTCTGATGGAGAGAGGAAGCCAGCAGCAAATGCCGCTAGGCGAGACAGATCATTATCAGCCAAATGTTCTGAGCTGCAATTAGCAACAAGCTCAGAACTTGCTGTGCCTGGTGTGAAAACAGGGCCAGAGCATGGCTCTCATTTGCAGTGCCACAGCAGTGACCTTGCTCACCTCTCTCAACTGAGTTCTATCCTTTACTTTTAGCACAAGGATACTTAACAGATGGACCAAACTGGGTACAGACACTGCTCATGCCATGTGCTCCTACTCTTCACAGAACAGCACCAGTCTTGGACAAGACACAAGTACCTTGATGACATTCCAGAAATGAGCTTCAGGACCACCTGTCTGGCACCTGACAACAGCCTGAAACAGCAACCCTGGGTACAAACATCCCCTCCTAAATCTTCACCATCTTTAAAGGCTGGTAAGACTCTGGCTTCAGATTTATATTTTCACCTAATTATCCAAACCCTAACCAGCACCTCATATGTAGTAGAAATGAAGCTTGCTGGGCTGACTACTTGCAACAGCTTAGAAGAAAAAAGCAAATCTAAGTAAAAAGAGAATGTGGGAGGAGAGAGGTAAAGAAAGATGGCTAAGGAAAGGATGCAACAACTGTGTTCCTTCAGCAGAGACAGATCCTCCTCCTGACACAGGGTGGTTGGCACAAGCAGGACACGTCAGTTGAGACAGTATGAAACGTTGTGAGGAACCAAGTCCTCGCTATTTCAGCCTTCTCTTCAGCCAAAAGCAGGGAACAGAGAGGTGGCCCTGTTGTTGCTTTTCCCTGACAAGATGTGAAAATCCACGACAAATTATAATGAACTCAGCTCTGAGAAAAATGCCTGCTCACAAGGAGGCAAGTTTATTTTCAATATTCACTCAAAGCTTGGAAAACAGCAGCGAACACACTGGACAAAATGACCTCTTCTCCATAATTCAAGCAACATAGTCCACCACCACACCTGCAGGAATCATCTGGGATTATAGCCTTGACTCAGAGCTGTAATTTGAACAGGTCTCACTGGAAAAGCAAAGAAGCCAGTTTCTTACATCAGAGTATGTAAATAACTTGGCCTGGAGTTTTGAACTGCTGGAGGGCAGGCAGGCTCTGCAGAGGGATCTGCACAGGCTGGATCATGGGCTGAGGCCAGTGGTGCAAGGTTCAACAAGGCAGAGTTCTGAGTCCTGTACTTGGATCACAACAACCCCAGGCAGTGTCACAGGCTGGGACAGAGTGGCTGGAAAGGACCTGGGGGTGCTGGTGACAGCAGCTGATCATGAGCCAGAGTGTGCCCAGGTGGCCAAGAAGGCCAATGGCATCCTGGCCTGTCCCAGCAATAGTGTGGCCAGCAGGGCCAGGGCAGGGATTGTCCCCCTGTGCTGGGCACTAGTGAGGCTGCACCTTGAATCCTGTGCCCAGTTTTGGGCCCCTCATTCTAAAAAAAACATGGAGGTGCTGGAGTGAGTCCAGAGAAGAGCATCAGAGCTGAAAAAGGGTCTCGAGAGTAAGTCAAATGATGAATGGCTGAGGGAGTGGGGCTGTTTTTCCTGCAGAAAAAGAGGCTCAGCCGTCAACTTTTTGCTCTCTACAAGGCTGTACAGGTTGTAACATGGTGGGGTTGACCTGCTGTACAACGCAACCTGTAACAGGACATAAAGAAATGGCCCAAGGTGAACCACAGGAGGTTCAAGTTGGACATCAGGAAGAATTGCTTCACTGAAAGGGGGTTAGGGATTGGAAACTGGCTGCCCAAGGAGGTGCTGGAACCACCATCCCTGGAAGTGTCTGGGAAACTACTGGACATGGCACTTTGCGGTACAGTTTACTTGGCATGCTAGTATTTGGCCAAAGGTTGGACTCAATGGTCTTGGAGATCTCTTCCAAGCTTATTGAGACTTTGATTCTAAATTCAAGTAAGAAGGGAATAAAGATCCATGGCAGTCCCTCTCTGCTTCTAGCAGCAAAATTAATGTGTCCGTTACACAAGATCTAATTTCATACTTGATTTACGACACAACAGTGCCTGCTCATAGAACTGAGAGTGCAGGGTGCAGGTTTCAATACCCCACCATGGAATAAATCATGGTAAGGTTCATCCTTCGTGCTATAGCTCTGAAAACAAGAATGTTCAATAGGAAAGTGCCTGCATCTCACCATGGCTCCTATTTCACTCTAACTACTTAGTTTCCTTCATTTCTTAATACTCTTTTATGATATAATACATTCTGGATGACAGTTGCTTAGCTACAAAAACCCTCAGATCAACAGCTACAGTATTAAAATACTGCCAAAGGTCAAATCCCAGTGTATGATCATTCAGCATCTTATAGATATGTCTTTTATTATTTTTCTTAGTGTCTGAAATAAATACTGAAAGACATTTTAATATAAAAGGCTGTGCTCTCTAGGGTAGCTCAACAGCCCAGGACAATACATTCAATTATATTATTATAATTACAGTCAATTTCTTATTATAATCTTTGACTACATCAAGTCTGTGTATTAGACCTAGCCTTCCCTTCCCCCTCCAGAAAAAAAAATTAGTCTTGCAGAAAAAGACAATTATTAAACATTTGCCTAAAAGTAAAGCTGTAAAGAAAAGATGAGTAGAAGAAGGCTAGATATTTGCAGGATTTGTATTCATGAAACCAGCATCTTTCACAGTGAGTGTCTCCTTAAGAAAAAACTGCATTGCAACCCAAAGATATTACCAAATTCCAAGGGAAAAAACTATCACCTCTTAAACAGAAGAAAAGCATGGGCATTTTTATAGTTTATGCAAGTTCTGCATCATACAGAAGATGGTTCATCAATAAGACCTTTGGCCTGGCTGTTTTCACTGTTTCCAGCCCCCTCTTGTAGATTTGGCAGCAGTGTTCCAGAATCCCTGCTGCTTCCTCTGCATTCTTTATCTCTGGCTGTAGCCTGCATGGCCAACTGCTCATTCAGCCCACAAAGGCTACTTGTTTGTAAGCACAGGGAAGCATTTAATGAAATTAATTGCAGGCTTGGTGTATCTTCTGAAAATGGATTTAAGGGGTTTTTGTTACTAAGGCTCCTTTAACACCCCTTCCTCTTAAATCTTTCCTGCCAGCCAAGTGGAGGTGGCCACTGCAGAAGCTGGGAATATGCAGTTGACTTCTCCAGGGACAGTGTGCATACATTCTGTCCATATTGCATTTGAAAGCCCTTCAAGCTGTTAGAGGCTACTGAGAATTGCTCAAACCCATCAGAAATTATACAGCATGTTCAACATGATTTTAAGAGGATTTTGTTTGGACATTTCTATTCACATCCTACCCCTCTAGAACCGTGGAGCAGCTACAGAAGATTAAAAATTCAAACTTCCAAATATATAAAGCGTGTTACTTCATGCAGAACTGTGCAGTTCTCTGCTTAAACTTTTACAAGGATGTGCATATAGATCTACTTATATATTCCTGAAAGCAATGGTTTGCAGCCTGCAAAGCTAACTCAACACAGAGACATGGACATTGCCACATCTACTGAGTTTGTATTTGCTTGCATTTGTGTGAAACATCTTTGTTTTACATAAAATTACCAACTTGAACACCACCTTGTGAATACATCTGGAAAAGCTTGTTTGTGTAAATCTCTGTGCTCATTTTGTACCATATAAATGAAGAGCAGAAGGATCAATACATCAAGGAACCATTTCCTTAACAACGAGGTAAAAGCAGCTACAGACTCAGGCCCAACATTAGGAAATGCATTTTCCCTAGGGTCAGCACTTGTTATCATCTATTAGCTTTTGAGTTTCCTTAGTGATCTGAGTAATGCAGAAAGATCAAAGAAAACCCAAGCAACTTAATGAGACATTTGCAATTTCACTACAGCAGCCGCAAAGATTGAAGTGTGAAATCTTTGAGACAAGTAGATGTTACAAGACAGCTTACAGCAGTGGAGCTGAGAGAGTAAACATTTCATTTTCCATGATGAAAAACACTTGCTGCTGTCAGTATGTGCAGGGTCACGCTGTGCCCAGAGTGCAACAACAGGAAAACATAAAGCATATTTACAAGTAGTCACACAGCACACACAGTTAAATGTAAGCAGGTGTTTTGATGCCCAGCACGATAAAACTCACAAGCACACCAAACAGAGGGAAAAACTGTGAGACATCCCTACCCTTCACAAGAAAACATCAAGACAAACAGCAAACACCCAAAAGCCAAGCCACTGATCACAGAGGTCACCATGGTGACCACCACACCAATCTTCTTCCTCCACCAAATCCCACAGGCTACTAGTGGGTATGTTAACACTTTGGCAAAGTTATTAAAAATCTGTGCTCCTGTACTTTGTGACAATTTAATACTTTTCCAAGTTCATGTCCAAAGCCATCAGACACAACCACACAGCCCTTCCTATGGGAATTCTATACTAAAATTCTCACGCAGGCAGATGGCCTGATGATGAAATGCCACTACACATACACAGCCCATAAGAGATTTCATTGTGCAGGCCTGTTAACACGGTAGATAGATTCTTCCAAGGAAATCTCCCTGTGTTCTGTGTGCCGACACAGAGACTGCCTTTTGTGTAGAACGACTGGAAAAGTAATTAAGGATTGTTTGAGGAAGAACAGAAATACTAAGGATTTGTCTGGATTGCCCAGAGTTCTTTTGAATAGGCCACTAATATACCAGAATGCTATTCTGTGCTGCCTTCTGTAGCCAGGAAATAATTAAAAAAAAAAACCAAAAAGATAGCTGCGTCCCAAAGCAAACACAGTGTGGTAGGCGTGCTTGTACCACACACATTAGTGAGGGACTGAGTCTCACCTCACCTCTCAGCAGCTTAAAGAGCTGACACATCAGCTTCTCAGGTCCTAAAATCAGAATCAGCTCACTGAAGCCTGCTGCCCTGCAGCTCATAATGGACACAGATATTAAGGTTACAATCATCAAAAATAAAGAAAATTAGGAAAATACAGTTACCACAGTTGCCATTTCTGTTGTTTTTCTTTTTAATATAAAATAGTTTAAGAATGGCATCAGTCAGTGTGAAGTGTAGACTTAAATATGATCAATTCCCACTCTTCTTGCCACATAGAAACTCAAAAATTCAGCTGACGAAGTTGTGGCACCATCAGTAACTGACTAAAAAAATCCCATTTATTGCAACTTCAGGGATAATTTTTCATACAATATCCATCTATTCTCTAGCTAAATCTGACTTTTAGTTCATGACTGTACCCAGAGATGGATTTTCTCCTGACAGTTTCTGTGGTCTACTTATCACCCCTCCTGTTAATAGTGTGGATGCTTTGCCTCCACTTCAAAAGGTTTGTTCTCCTGTGCAGAATATATTTTTTTTATTTGGTCTGGTTGCTAAGGAGGAAGCTTTAGCATGGTAGGCAAGGATTTAGTCATATGTGAGCCACAGAGAACATTATCCTTAGAGATTAATTTGGAAATCAAGTGACAATTGGTGGGGTATGTGTGTACTTTCTATTTTCTGAAAGCCTTACAAGTACCACAGGATTTCTGCATCTTCTGAAGGAGATCTATTCTTCTGCTGTATTAATAAATGACAGAGACAACAAAGAGAGAATCATGCTTGTATCAAGTGTCATAGATAAAATTAGTAATTTCACTGCGAATCAGAAAACAAACTAGATTATTAGGAACAGCTCTACGCTAATCAAAAGGGTGTTTCACAACCACCTTTCAGATATGCTGAAGGCAGCTGCCTCACTGTGAAGTTAATTCAATGAACACAGCAAATGTAATTCATTTGGCATATAGTGTTTGCTAATCAAAGAGAATTTCTTGGCATCTAAACTGTGTGTGTGACAGAATGTTAAGCCTGGAAACACACTGATAGTCCTCAAAAGTTTTTCATCAAATCCAAGAAACATAATGTGCACACATGCACATTCTCCTCATTCAAGTAGTGAAGGTAAAATCTGTATTACCAAGTTTTGTTACACTGAACTGTGCTCCTAAGAAGATCTTACAAGCAGTGGCTTTGCCCTCTCATTATTTATGCAGGACAGAAAGCTTCACAACTTTTAAATTCTCCTTCTTTCTAATTACTGTACCACAGGATACCACCTGTGATGACAGCATCACAAATCCTGTAAGCAAACATTATGGGTAGAAAACTACTGGTATATCTTCACTGAATTGACTCTTAGGAGCACAAAAATGTTCTGGGTTTCTTGGTTTTGTTGTTTTTTGTTTGGTTGGCTTTTTTAAACTGAGGAAATTTTGGGTCTCACAGCTTACATATCTGTGCTTTAGGGAACAGGTTAAAGAACAACATCCCTTCTCCTTCTGAAATATATTGCCTTGGAAGGCTGCTCTACAACAGCGTGTGTGTGGACCTCCTCCACCACCACAGGCAATCATGATGAAAAGCCATTAAACCAACCATCTTGGCTACAGAGGAAAATTTCACTGTGCTCTTTCTCAACATAAGCTGCAAAATAGCAGATTCAAGTCCAGGTAGGATTGCTGCATGGAGTCTGCTCCCAGATTTCCTAGTCCAACGGATGCTGTGACTGAGGGAAACCATGCTCTTCCTCTAAGGTAGCCACTGCTCTTCAAATCATAAACAATTTCATGACTAACAGTCATCTTCAGAGATCAAAACCTGGTATATTTTATTGCCTCTGAGAGGATCTAAGCTTTGCTCTATTTACAAAACTAAGTCAATATGTAAAAGGCAAAAAAATGTAAAAGGACAAAATAATATTTTTACTCGTGATGATAATATTTTTACTGAGTGGTGGTTCAAAGTCATAAAAACAGTACAGCTGGAATGTACATCTTGGTATCTTTTGTATGGATTACACATTTTTAAGCTACTGAAACATTAAGGCAATGTGATTGAAGGCAACTGTGCAAATTCTACTGTGTAAACTGTACTTCATCTTTTAATTGCTTGCCTATTTATTTTTTAACAGAATCATCATAAAATGAGGAGCAGCTCTGAATATACGTGACGTTTACTTTTAGAGCAGTTAATTCAAAATACAGGCTCAGTTTCTATGTTGTCATAAATGCAAAGCCTGTTTCTTCCTACAGTGTATTTTTGTATTAAAAATAAAAATTCAAAATGAGATGCCACACTGGGAAAACTAAATATTATCCTTGGAGATAATTTTGATGACTTATTTCTCTCATAATGGCTAAAAGAATTATGCAAAAAAAGAAAAACTTTTCAAGTGGCAAATATGACTACACACTTGGGGATCATGTGAAAAATCTCAGCTGAAATTTGGCAAAACAACATTTCTAGGTTTTTTCAGCCCAATTGTTTATTAGCTTTTGAAGGTAGTTACAATTTCAGGATTTGCTGTTGGGAAAGGTGTGCTAAGGGTTCAACAGCTCTGGACATTCAAAGCTCAGTCAAAATATTCAGCATCTATTTTGAGTCTTTTTTTACAAGCAGCTTCTAAAGAACACATTGTAAGACAAAGATGAAGCAAACAGTGTTTGATGGCTATTTCATTCATACAAGCCTTAAGAACGACCTCTTAGTTCCTGATTGTGCTACTTCATATTCTGAAGAACTATCAAGAAGATGTTTACCAGAGGAAAAAAATCCCTTAACAACAAGGTGTTTATTGGTAAAATTCATAAACAAAGCAGTGTTTTAGTATAGAGAAATGCTCTTCATCCTCAGGTGAGGAGACTGCCCAGTCCGATGGAGCCCATAGAACGCAGATGAAGGATACACCAACAGCTGCAAGTGCAGTCTCACAAGCACTTCTAAATCACATTCCACTGCTCATAAAATCTTCCATGCCAGTGTTTTATCATGTCAGGTAAAGGTTTTACCTATTTTTTTAAGTTAACAGCTGCTTTGGAAAGCTGCCATAAAAACAGCTCAACCTTTCACAAATATGAGGCCTGTTTTCTTTCATCAAGATGCTGCATCTTTCACCTCATAGAAGAGGATATGCTCCCAAAAGACCATCCTGTCGCAGGCACATCCATGCAGAGAGCAAAATATTAGCAGGCCACTGACCCTCATTGTAAATATTTTTTACACTCTGCAGCCCTTCTTTATTTTTAAGGAGAAAAAGAAGATAGCTCTTGTGTCTTGGCATTAAATTTCAGTTTTCCTACCAAGTTGTCAAGAATATAGTCACATATATATGCCTTTAAGCTCAAAACTGGCTGTGATTTATCCAAGTCAGAATGATTTAAGTAATGCTTATCTTGCACAGGTGGCTTTTTTTGTACTGTAACACCTAATGGCCTGTCAACAAAGTATTCCATGTACAGAACCTATACAATGGTCTGCCATCTCTTTCCTGTATAATAAATGATGAAAGACTTTTAGGAGTCAAATTCTCTCTAATGGTCTCTTGCTGTCTTTGATACGACGTGTAATGGTATAGAGACAGAGAAACCATGCATCTCTGAGGTGTGTAAAGGCAAATTCTGCAGCATCAAGCTTAGCTGATGAGCCAAGACAAACATTTTTTTATCCAATATCTGAAACCTGATGCACAAATAAAAGCTTAAATTATCTAGATCATACAGATAGATTTGTCTAGATCCTACAGATAAGATTCTCCAGTAAGGAATTCCTAGACATGATATTCAGTGCTTATGGTATGTTTTCCATATTTGGAAAACAAAACAAATCAGCAAAACCTGCATTCAGAAAAGAGAGAAGGTTAAGACAATCCCCTAATATCTCATTATGCTTCAGTGGTAGATTTTCTTTCAAGATGTGAAAGCTTGTCCTTCAATGCGTTTCTCTTTAAATATTTTAGGATTATGCCAAGTTCTGACTAGCCTACAGTAGCATGGAAGAAATGCATCTGCTACAGTGTCTTTAAAAGGAATTGGAAAAACAGCACTACCAACACATATTCAGCACAGTCAGCATACCTTACCAGCCACAACTCACCTTTCTGTGATCGTTTCTCTGAGACCACTTGCAACCCCCTTCACCACCGTACTAGCCTTTGGCGTCAGCACTACTTGAGATATGAAAAAGGAGCCTTTCTTTCTTCTTTCAGTGATTGATGCCTGCAGGAACTGAATCAGCTTTTCTGTATCTGTTGTGTTTGCCCAGGGAGCTGGCATCATCTGGCCTGGCCACAGAAAGGCCACCTCAACAGCCACTGGACTGTGGTAGAACACTAGCACTTGGTGCTCCTTTTCCCACAGGTACTGGAGGCTGACTTCATGGGCAAATATAGCAGGACACATTTTGTTTCCATATATGTCTTTGAGCATCTGGACAAGCTTTTCATGATGGCACTTCTGCATCCCGTAGAAATGATTGAAGTCCAAGAAGACCACTTCTTTTGGGTGCTCAGTGAGAAACGCATTGATCTCCTCCAGACCTTCCTTGACTTTGGCACTGAATAAACCATGAGCGAAGTAGAGTTCATTGTCTGGGTCTCTGGGCTTGGTGGAAATTCTGAGATCAAAATACCGGATACCTGCCCCCAGCTGGCTCGTGAAGTTCATGGTCTGTGTAGCCAACCACTTCCTCATCAGCTTTTTAGCCACAGTCCCAAAAACTGACACAAAATTCTGGACCGTCTCTGGCTGTTCAGGCCCAACTGGAGACGCTTCATCAATGTAGAAGCTAAAAGAGTCATGAGATCCTAAAAACAAAAGAGAGAAAATTATCAGTATTGTCCTCATGTATTAAAAGACTTTAGTGGATTTTTCTCAATGAAATATTTTCTGACATGTACCAACACCCACCAACCACCTCCCTTGCCCTTTCCCTTAACAACAGTACATTTGTCTGGCAGCATTTGCCCCAAGAATACTTTGTAGGCACTTGAAAGTCTGTTTCACTGCTGGATGCTCAGCCACTCTCTTCCAGCCCTTACTTATGCCTTTAGGCTCAATAAACCCAGTAGTCTCTGAACATTAAAGCAATTCTGGTAGTGAAGCTAGTCACACAATAAATCCCTTGAGCCAAGCAGGAGAGTTTGGCCCTGCACACTGAATTATGCACTGTCTAGTTTGTAGAAGCAAAGTTAAAAACCAAAACAAACCAACATCCTTCCACACACACACTTTTATAGCCAGATAAAATAGGACTACGAAAAATGTCAAGGAACATAACCTTTCTGATCTTTATTTCAAGTCTCATCTGGTCATCCACAAGGTTACAGAATGCTGTTTTCCTTCTTAAATTTATTTCTAAAATTCTTTACTTTCTTTTGCTAAGTAAGTGTAACAGAGCCAAGAATAGCATCACATTCCACTGACTAAATTCAGAAACTCTGCTACATGCTTTTTACAGGAATGGGGCATAAAAACTTAACACGCCTATGTACAGGAGTTGCCATTTTCTACAACATAAAGTTGAATACAAATACGTACAGCACTTTGCTATACAAAATTCTCTGTCTCAAGCTATGTCCACTTGTAAAACACCACAATCTCAAAACAAAAGCCACAATTAACAATGCTCAGCATTCAGACATCAACATGAAAGCAGTTTTATGGAGAGATGGGCTGACCCTAGGAGATGCTTATCACCTTTGTCAACCATTACCCTGCTGAACACCTGGTGTTTGCACCTGGCAGTCTACACAGATACACTGTCTAGCTGCTGGCAGAGCCACACTCCTGCTATTCCAGCTATAGATTATTCTGGTCAGACTCACAGCAACAAGCAGATCTGCTCAGCCTGAGACACACTGCTTGCAAAACCCCTTCAAGGTCAGTAGGACTTGCATTCTGGAAATGGACTGCAGTACAAGGTGTTCAGAGATACAAATCCTACATCAAAATGAGTTCAGAGCACTAGTCTTCCCTGTCACTGGCGCTTTTGCAGATGCTTTTCAAAAATTACCTTCCAAAGCACACATGCTGTAGCAAGTAAGCATTACATTAATGAAATTCTGCTAGTCAGTCATTTCTGAGAGCAATGCTACTTTACCTGAACTGGAATAAACACTATAAACTGAAGCAGAAGCTATAACATTTTCTTCTTTAACAGTAAATGGAGTCATGACAAATCATCTTAGACTCTGGCTTGGATTTGGCTTTGTTTGTTCTGAGAAGTGTATTTAAATTTTGTACACACCTTGTGGTCTTGTGGTTGACTCTTTGAACTGCATTTTGTTTTAAATATTAGATAACTTTTCCAATTTGATGAAGCTTTTTACTGCTAAGTGTTGAAGTGATAATATATTTCTTGCAGAACCTGATTAGATCACACAGTATCTGGTTACACATTGATATCCTTGGGGACTGCATACAGAATTCTAATGGTAAAACATTATTAGAACAGTGACCTGTGTATCAACAGTATTACAGGGAAAATCAATGAGATGCATTAAATGTTCTGTTCAGTGTAACCAGCACTAATCTAGAAATCAAAGTAAATCCAGTCTTGTTTAAAACAAGGCACAGCTACTGATATTAGGAAGGGATGGATTTTGCAAACCCCCCTTTGTCCATTGAAGTCCATTTTATGTTTGTAGGGTTTTACGCCAGACTAAGTACCTATGTAAACATGACCAACTGATTAGAGCAGTAGGCTCAAAATGGTATTAAGACTAATTAAACCATTTGTCTTTTATCTTCTGATCTGCAGAAATAAGCAACCTGAAGTTGCTGGAAAGGTAGTAGCTAAACTTGACCTCAGCACTGCCAGTAGGCACATATTGGTTTAAACTATCTATTAAAACTACTTTAGTCAAGAAAGGCAGCACAATTCTCACAGCAACAGGTGAACAACCTGTCAACAGGTATCTTTTACCTACTCTCTGTGTGTGTGTGTGTGTGTGTGTGTATGTGTATAAACACCACAGTTAGAAACACCTGAACACTGCAAGTAGAATCAACCAGAAAAATATTTTTTCCACATTAATGTCTTCATGCACATATTTGACCCTAAAAAGCGGTATTGCTATGTGGATGATAGTGAGAAAACTGCACAGTGCTCTGAGAATTTCCATGTTTTGTAACTCAAACAGGGAAGCTGTATAGCACAATACAAAAAAGGAAATAAGGCTTAACTTGGTTGACAAAAAATGAAGCAGAGGTCAGCTGCTCAAAATCATGTAAAGACTCCTCTTGAAAAAAAAATACAGAAAATGTTTTGTCTTTCCACATGTATAAGTAATTTGAATGGATAAACTGAATATTTATTTCCATCATGCACTCATCTACATTTCCTTTTGCCTTAATTCTGCCTGATTGTCCCAGACAGCTTACTTATGTAACTCACAGAAATTCAAAATTACACTTAGCAGAGCAAATTAGAGTATGATTTTTCCACTATCATGCCCCAAAATCACGATATTCCTGGTAATGAAAGAATCCTGTTCAAACATACTTTTGGCAACCATATTTCCTTCCAAATCTTTCTTTTGTTCATGGGGACATTCCTCTCCTATGTTTTCACTGGAAAGTGTTCTTGCAGGTTCTCTGTATCACCAAACTTCAGCCTCCATGAAGAGAGGATGCAAGTTACATTTAGGAATACAAATGCAATGATGCCTGCAATCTTTGGAGGGTGGCAGTGCTTGCACATCATCTGTCTCTGTTATGGTAGGTCTGCACCACAGAGACTTCATGGTCTGAGACCTGGAGAAGCAAAGAGGGGAAACAACTCATTCGAAGTCATTCAGGGAGCAAAAGATGATATTCCTCTTGTATGTAAACATATTTTCTCACCAGTTTACTTAGAATCTAAAATTTTCTTAAAATACTGCACACCATTTTCCCACTATTTCAACAACCCAACATATCACTGATGCAAATCAAGGATGAAGGCTCATGGATCAGCATGATGGAGGTAGCAAACAAGGGGCTAACATGGTGTACACACACTATAGACTGCCCAGACAAGAAGAGAAAGTGGATGAAACCTTTAAACAACTGGAAGAAGCTTCAGAATTACATGTTTTCCTGGAAGAATTTTGAGACATTTGCTGGTGGAACAGAACAGCAGAGTGCAGGAACTCTGGAGAGCAGTCAGAAACTTTTTTCCTGGAGGTTCTCCTTTAAGTAGTGAAGTTCCATTACTGGATGTTGTATGAATTAAGGAAATGGATAGGGACATAAAGGCTGATGACAGCCTTAGACTGAGTGACTGTGAGGGGAAATAATAACCTGAAATACTCAGGAAAGCAATGAAGGCAAAAAGCAGAATAAGGGTCCTGGATCCAGAGCAACTGTTTGGACTTGTTCAGGAAATTGGTAAGTGGTAGCCTTGAAGAATTCAATTACCTTAAATGCCAAGGGACTCAGGAGAAAGGGCTGAACTTGAAAAGCAACTTCTCTAAAGCACATGAACAGAGCGTGAAGAAAAAAGGAGGTAAAGCAGGAGCAAGTTTGGCTGAAGGGGTAATAACTTCTGAGTGGCATCAAACTTAAAAAGCCACTACAGAAGATTTTAGCAAGGACAGGATGCCAGGGAGGAACAGATGATAAAGGCACAGAGAGAGTTAGGAAGGGCACAGCTGGGAAGGGAAACCTGAAAGGGACGGGAAAGGCAATGGACAGCTGTCCAGATATAGCACTATATATCAGCAGCAAAAGAAAGCACAGAGAAAGCTGGTCCACGACAGAACAGGGCAGACCTCCTGAAGGACAAGATGCCATCCAGAGGGATCTGGACAAGCTCAAGAGGTGGGTACATGGGGATCTGATGAGATTTAAGAATGCCCAGTTCTGGTGCTGCACCTTGATCAGAGCAGCCCTGCCCAGAAGGAGCTGGGGGTGCTGTGGCTGAGAGGCTGGACATGCCCCGGCCATGGCACTCCCAGCCCAGAGAGCCAAACGTGTCCTGGGCTGCATCCAGAGCCCCTGGGCAGCAGGGGAGGGAGGGGATTCTGCCCCTCTGCTCTGCTCTGCTGAGACCCACCTGGAGCACTGCATCCAGAGCTGGGGCCCCTGCACAGGAGGGACAGGGACCTGCTGGAGTGAGCCCAGAGCAGCACCTTTGATCATGAATATGATGTAAGGGCTGAAGCACTTCTCCTCTAAGGACAGGATGAGAAAGCTGGGGTTGTTAAGCTTGGAGAAAAGTTGCTGAATAGCAATGTTCCAGTACCTGATGCGAGTCATATTTAGAAGAGGAAGAACGTGTTTTCACATGGACAGCTGCAGGACAAGGAGCAACAGTTTGAGACAAAAAGAGGAGAAATTCAGATTAGATGTCAAGTGTTACTCAGATGACAGTGAGGCACTGGATCAGGCTGCCCAAGAAAGTTGTGGATACCTCATCCATGAAAGCATTCAAGGCCTAGTTCTAGGTAATGCTTTTAATCTGGTCTAGAAGCATGTACGTGACCTTGGCAAAGTGGTTGGAACAAATAATGTTTATGATCCTTTCCAACTCAAACCATTCCATTATTCTGTAGGAAATTTTCAAGAGATACTTAAAATGTCTACATCAGCCATGACTCAAAGAACAGAAGTGGCCAGTTTCAACCACTAAATTCAAGACACTAATTTTTCATAAACTACAGAGTAAAGAAAAAATTGTGCAGTTATCACTTATATTGCTAGGAAACACCTGCTAGTACTTTTACTAGGTAGAACAGTCTACTGTTTTCTTTACTGGATTCCTGAAATAGGGCAATTGGGAATATTTAACCCACTACAGCTCACTGTGGACATATTTATGGCTTCCCTGGAGGGCTAACCCCTCCATTTAAAAAGTAATTTGGCTTGGTGCTGAAAGAAGTCCCTAAGGGAGAATACATTTTAGTTCAGAATTGTTTCTTCAGTCTCAGAGATTTACAGCAAGGCATGGTAAATCTACTTCTTTTGGTGGCTAAGCTTAAATATATCATTCACAAAGCCAACTAGAGCAGCTGAACTTTGCTGTGGTTTCCCCCACTTCACAGTCAGCTTTGGCCATCCTTTGGAAAATACAGCTTTATAAACAGCACCTAGAATTAACAGCATGGTCCAACATGCTCCCAGTAGTAGCAATCACACCCTGAAGATCCCCAAGTATCAGAAAAAACCCACAAACAGAAGCAACCATTCACAGGTTTTAGCATGTTTTGCTCTCTTCCTCTTCCATGGATCTCTTGTCTCTATGCTAGTAGTTATCCAACAGTTGTTGGAAGAGGAATGTTTTACCAGTGCTTTGGATGTCATTAAAAGCTTTAGCTGTTGTCTTTCTGCCTTATCAACGAAGGCTCTACAGAGACTGACAGCAGGTAACATGTTTCTTGGATGGAGTACAGTTGGGACAAAGTCCATGACCTCTGGTACACAGGAATTCAATGCAGATGTTCTTGCAATCTCATTTGGTCTGTTCTCCCTGTCTTTCTTGACCTTAAAAATCATCAGCCCTATGAATTGTCAGCTAGTTGCACTGCCACTTCAAGGAACAGCAAAGCCCCATCATAAACACTAGAGTTAATGCACCTCAATATTGTGTTTTGCTTTCTTTTTGAGATGGCTGAGCGCTGTTATTTACATCAAAGCCACAACACATCTCAGGAAGTCAAAAGGTGCTGTCAAGGGCAATCTAATTCAGACTTAACTCCAGTTCCCTTTAGCCTGCAGATTGCTTGGGTGCTATCAGCTTTGTTTGATAAAAACACTATCCCAGAAAACAAAATGAAAAGTGAGAGAAACAGAGAGATTATAGACTGCCCAGTGTCCAAGTGTCCCCACATGTAACTGCCTCACTGGAATTGTTCTTCCACTGTTTATCACCAGCTGTGCGTCCCTGACCTCAACCGAAGGTCACAGGGCTCAGTGTCACACGGCACATTCACACTTGGAGTCCATAATCTAAAGGCATGGGAAGAGAGGTACACATTACCTCAGGTAATGCAAAAATCCAGACACTGAACAAGTCCTGAGAACAGGAATACTTGCATGACGTTAAAACCTGAGATACATGTACAAGCATACCCTTCCCATAAAGAACTCACTTCTGAAAAATAAAACCAGGTTGGGAGGTGGGGAAGGATCTGCTTGGTACTAAGGCCCTGGGTAGGTAGTAATTATCACAGTATGACAGCCAAGATTGGCTAGAAATCTGATTAGGTTAGTCATTATTCAATTCATACTAATGTGTTTGGTGTATAGAAAAGTACCCACATGCAGCTTCTCAAAGTTCCCCCCTGCCAACACGAAGACCAGCTCCTGTTCCTTTTAGAACACTTTATCAGTTAATTCTCAGTATTGTGATGAAAAGTAAAGAAATAAGAAAAAACAAGCTGTTATTATATTTCTAGCTCTCCAAACAATGTGAGTACATTCACAACCATAGCCATTACAAGCTTAGTTTTGTTAAAGAAACTGCTCTTTAACAGAAGTTTAGCACATGCTGCCCCTCTGAGAGTTTTCCCTCTTAGTGACTTCTTTACTATCCTGTAATTGTTTGTGTAGGATGAGGTGAACTTTTTCATTGCCAAATGCAGATGGTCTCCCACTATTTCCCAAGCAAACCACCTCCTGACAGATTTCCTTGGAAGCTTCCCATAGCCAGCACTCGGAAGGCAGCATGGTGCAGCCAGACGGCAGGGGTTTTCTAAGAATCCCAGATTACATATTCTAAAAGCTCACCTTTTTTTAAGTAACTAGTTAATCATACACAGGCTCTAAACAAGGCAGATTTTACACAAGCAAATGTAAGATTAACAATGCTGGAAACCAGAAAAAGGTCAGCAAGGCCAGGACACAGCACAGGGCAGAGCAGGCTCCTTCTCTTCTGCAGCAGCTGCCCGGTGCTGCAGGAGCAGCAGGGCAGGCATGGGGCTCTCCATGCCCAGAGCTATTCCCCACTGCTCATCCAGGCCACCACAACTCCTGCAGGCACTCAAAGGCAAACAGAAGTGTGGGGAACATTTTTGCATTATAGATGTAAAAGTGGAAAAGATCATGCTGAGGACTGGAGTTTCAGCTGCAGTGTCTTCTCTCCTGTTTTTTTCCAAATCTGGTCTAAATCTCTCATCTGTACACAGAAGAAAAGGTGAAGAAAGAAGGCAGTGATACTGTTTGCACATATACCACATTCAAAAAAAACCTCTGTTGAACATTTGTGCACTGCACTGAAAATTTTAAAAGGTGCAAAAGGCTTGAAACTTTAAAAACCTGCCCACAACAAGCTACTAGAAAAGTTATTTTCATTTGTTCAGTCAAGCAAAACTGAAAATTTGATTTCACAGAGTTTTGTGAGCCGACGCATGGTACAAATTCTATAATAGAAGAAGGATCTCTTCACCTCTCATGCTAAAACCCAGCAGGATTCATGGAACAACTTCAATGCAAACTTAGAAAATCAGTAAATCAGCTCCTAATTTTTGGCAAAGTAAAAAAAAATCTAACAGTTTTTAAAAATCATCTTTACATCAGGATTGACCAAGCACCTAAAACACATGGTTTAAGATCATCAGAATTTAAAACTTCAGCAGCAGACTGGACCCACCACCGTAGCTTGCATGGTGCAGGTCAAGTGCTGTAACATGCAGACTGCCATGATCTTGTTGTGTATGTGTTTGCATATATGAAGACTGTATAGAATATTATAAATCACATAAATTAGCAACACATATAACCTTGTGTTTTATGCACAACTATAATTTGAAGACATATTAACTACCTAATCACTTGGAAATAAAATTAATTGGGGCAGAGTTGCAGCTAATGTCCATTACCCACACTCCACAAATGAAAATTCTTTCAAGTCTTTGCTTTTCTGTTAACTGTGCAAACAAATCTAGTATTGCACCTTTTTGCTCTGCAAGCTCACTGCTGTGTGTTCAGATGCATGAGAGATCTCGATCAGATTTTGCATTTTAGTTAAACACTAGTCTCAGAAGTACTGTAATACCTATTTTTCATCTTAATTTAGGGACAAGCAGACAAGAATGTGAAGGAAGGAAAAAGGGAGGAAAAAATAGCAAGAAGTATATCTGATTCTAAGCAAAAAATTATTGTGCCAGGAATAGTTTGGGGCGTATTTTGTTCCAGCACCAGCTCAATCTGTCTGAGTATGTCATCAACATCCAAGTCATATCTCCTGGGGCAATCAGAAGCACTAAAATTGTGAGCCAATAGCTTTGGGACTAGTGAGAGGCTGTGATGATCTCAGGCAGCTTTGCTGAGCCTGCGAAATGGCATCTGCCAACAGTGAGCACCATCTGACCATAATTCTGGTTCATAATCCAAATGCTATCATCGGCAGAATAGCCTTGAAGGACAGCATGCACCAGAGAAGGCTCCTAAAAAAGAGAGTGCTCATATTTCTTCCTCTCTACACACACAAAGAGCACAGTTAATTCAATGTTCGCACTCTAAACCAGCATCAAATTAGACAACTTCTTGAGCTTTTATTTGATTTACTTTCATGAAAAGCATTCTTTAATACTCTCAAACATGAGAAATTTCCCTTAAAATAATCGCCTCTGATTACACTGATATCTCTCTCGCCACCTATTGTATCTTTTTGGCAACATAGAAGGTTTTGCATACCTGATTTTGCCTTTCCCTCACCTTTTGCCTGTGTCCTCTTAGATTTTTTTTAATCTGACAAACACAGTACAGCTTTTTCCTAGCTCATGACAGCACTGATATCTACTAGCCTCAGTATAGTTCTTATTTGAGCTTCCCTTTGTATTTAAAAAACAGTAACAGTAATTTTAAAAACCCCGCAAAATGAAAAAGATGCAGTATTTTCTACTAAATCTGAGCATCCCTCCTAAACAGTTCTAGTGATCTTGAAACTGACAGAAACTACTTGCAAAGCATGTGTAGTTTCTGCATCTCTACTCATAATTTTAAGGCCAAGAAAAGGACAGTCAAGACGTGTGTCTGGTTAAAATGAAACTGCATTGCAAAGCCAGTGGGAGGAATGATCCTTTAAATGAGGCTTCCTGTTAATTTTAAGATCCCTACAAGACAACCACTGCCATTGAGATGGATCGCCACAAGGAATTTAAAAGGTAAGATTTTTCAGTTTTACAAATATCAAACTGTGCTGCAAGAACACCTTCAATGCAGAGAAAAAGGACTCTTCCTGCACTGTAATGAGTGCCCCAGCCATTAGTTTACCAGAACTCCAGAATGGGATTGTCTAAAGACAATATGGACAAAGTCTTCTATTACCACACAAGAAATCCAGGCTAGCTTTCTTTTCTTTTTCTCAGTCACAGAGTCTGAAAAACTGAGGGAAATCTGAACAGTTCACTTGATGCTTGAGGGGAAAAGCTGCAAAATACTGTACCCTTTTCTGAGTCAGTTTGCAATGGATTTCACAAAGAAAAACTCTTAAAATATCACTTAAAAAGCCGTGCATATAGACTTAGCTGAGTGACCACACCATGCCTGAAAGATAACCAAAATACTGCAAAGTAAGAGGAGTAAGAGGGAACCTTGTCAGGTGTTTTAAATTTTGACCACTGCCCTTGCTAGGCACCTTTCTTTATCATTTGGTTGCCTCAAATGTTCACATTGTTCTATGTTTGTGCACTGCTTGGCAGACTTGATGAAGAGCTACGAACAAAATAACTCCCTCAGCCAATCTGCTGAATGCAAGGCTCATCCTCTGAGACCAGGTGCTCTGAAAGTCTCTCATCCAAGGTCTCCTCAGCTATAAGCAAAGACATTGTAATGTTCAACTTCACGCACTCTAGAGGAAAATGCTGAATTTCCCTAGGATCCTGAGATAGAAACGGAAAACACAATGTCCTTCCTGCCAAAGCATTTTCTTCCTGTCAAACTCCATAGAAACATCCCTAAGGAGCTGAAGCCTTAACTTATAGGAATTCACCAGCTACAAATGATGAAATGGAGCACCCTCCAGCCCAGGGGTTCCCGCAGAGTCAATTTACTTCGCTGTAACTCAGGAGAACAGGCAACGGAATGGGTAAGTGGAGCAGTATCAGCACAAGGAAGCACACGTGCTCTTTCAGCTGGCCATAAATATAACCCCTTTGCCAAGTCACCACACCATGGTGTCACTGGTCTTCTCAAGCCCAGAGGCCTGAAAATAACAGCAGAGCTTCTGCTTTGTTACGTACACCACTGCTTTACAACATGATAGCCTCAGAAAGGTAACTACAGATTAAAAACCTTCCTAGGAGGCCTCCTCCACATAATCTGTATTTGTCTTTTACATCCAACTGCATAACAAGGAAGACAGTCTCATTCAAAGATTTTTGAGCGATCAAGCTGTGGCTTTCCTAAGCTGTCAGCTGCAAGGCCTCATAAGCCATCAGGCAGTGACCTATTCGGGGCTTGCTGGCACCCAGAGCCCACAGGAGGTGTCAGAGCACAACCTCCCCTCTTGCTGCTGCCTTCTGGCCTTTCAGCCCTGTCCTGCACCATGCTTTGCTGCTCAGATTCTCACAGAAGTTCTCCAGTCATGTTTAGCCACTGCAGACTGTCCTTCCCATGTATGGAAGATAAAAACGTGACTCTCTACACATCTATTCTCTCTTTTCTACTGAATGCAGAAAAGCAACTAGAAAACCTGAACACAGGTTCAGTGCCAGAAAAATAGCCTCCTCTTGTGAGGTGGAACCAAAACTGGAAGACAATGAGCCAAGAAGCTTTATAAAGGGAAGCAGCAGCAGGATGCACCCAGCTGGAAAAGAAGAACCCAGAGAGCAACTTCAAATAAAACTATTTATTTGGTCATTGCTAAATGGAAATATAAGCATAGGTGAGTGGTGTTTTTAGCCATGAAAATATATCTAAAAGAACAGAAAACACAGCAAAACACCAGACATATCCATCTCAATCAACAGACAGGAAACGGGATATACCTGGATGCTATTTTAGTCCATAGATGAAATAAAAACTAACCAAACAAATGAAAAACCATCACACTGTGATATAGGAAAGAATTACAAGTGCCACTGTTGGAAGAGTCTTAGCTAGGATTGCAAAATATCTATCTGCCTCATCACCTAGTCTATATCCTCACCAGCCCAGTGACATAAAGACACTTTTAATTTCATTTTGCAAACAGAATGAAGACAAGTAAAGACACACAGAATAGAGAGAACTTGAACTGTCAATACCTGTCTTCTACACATCTCTTCTACCATCACTAAACAGGCATTTTAAAGGTCCACATGATCAATCAACCTAGACTCCTGTCAAACACCTTGTAATGCCTAGCAATCAAATTTCAATCAGTTCTCCTTGCATTATTTGCTGCTAACATTATCCCGGCTCGATTCAACACAGCAATCAAACAAGCCACTACACAATATAGAGGGCTATCAGACATGAATGGAACCAGTTATGAAACAGTATTGATGCTATTTCATTTCCTAAGTTTCCAGCCTACAATCCACATCAGATCCCCAGTTGGCATTTATCAGCATAGCTCTAATGACCCATTACGCCAATTTAGACTGCTGCAGATCTGGCTGTTAGTGTTAGACTCTAGCATTAAAAAGTCAATGAAAAAGCACAGGTGGTACTATTGATTAACTGAAAAAACAGACAGATTATCTGTCCTTTCTCGAGTCTCAGGATACGTCTAATTTACACTGAACATGCTTGTGTCTTCAAAAGCAATTATTAGTTTAGCTGTTCATACTAACTCTAAGTAAAATACCATCATTTCACAGTATTTTCCTAATGTGTAATTGCATATTATCATCATCTTCTAACAAATTTCAGCTGTTTTCAAGGGTTCAAAAGCTAACTTTAATTCAGTAAATCTTAAAATTAGTAAATGCATTGTAAGAAAATTTTAAATAATCTGAAAATTAAATGGTTTTAGTCTTGCATATGCTCAAAAAAGTAGCCATGTCTTCTCTGGACATAATGCCAATGACTGCAGTCCACCTTGACTGACAGTGGTTTGGCTTCAGTGTGACACACAGCTTAGAAGTCAAAATATTGTTATCTGCTGTAATCCCACAGTTGGTGATACTGGTAAAGCTGAGGGTATTAGTAAAGCTGATTTGTACAGTGCAATGGTGATACAAGCACATATTCTTCCATGCTTCCTTTGAATTCTCAAACCACCTATTTGTCACCCTTTTCTTCTGGATAACGTTTGCCTCTATTACCTGCTCAGGAATATCACAGATGAAATTGCCTTAACATCCTCTTCTTCTCCACTTTTTAGCTCTATGCCATCCTGAATATTTTCAACCTACTTGCAAGGACTTGCTAATTTCTGACCCAGTTGTGTGAGGCTGTGATTAGAAGGAGACCCTTTTTTAAAAATCATTAAGTAATTCTTCAGTAAAAATACTCTGGCAGAGAGCCTCTCTTTGACAGTTGCACCTGACAGCCAAACACAATGGCAACTGTTCCACAATGCTGCTACTGCTGTTTTTCAAGGAGACAGTCAAACTTACACCATGATCAGTGGGATTTTTTTCCTCTCTACCTTTCCTCCATTTATAGACATACACATTAATTCAGCAATTTTAAATATTTTGAGTAACTCAGATATTTTGAAAAATAAAATCCTCTTTACTCATTTTAGGTTCAGCTCTACTGGGTAAAATAACAAAACAGCAAGCCACTTGCAGTTACCTTAAAGAGGACCAACTGGCAAGAGACATAGATCTTCAGGTAACTCTGCCTAAAAAGCTTTTCCACAGCTTTAAGGTCTCTCTTGGATACATCACTGCTCTCCTGCTGGGACATCACTGAAGCTGTGGGGTGTTGCCCTGAAATTATAGCCTTCTGATTGTGTTTTCACAGTTGTAGTCTACTTTCCCATGAATGTTCTGTAAACATAAGCTGGTTTCCACATTCCTTCTAAAAGATGTCATTTGATGGACATTTGGCTTTACCAGTGTGATTGGAAAGGTGGCAACCTTAATCTCCAATCTCTGGTCATGGTCCAGAATCTATATATAGCGAGGTCAGAAATAAATGCTCTCTTTTCCTGTTCATGGTGTTTGTGTGATTTATTCCACAGAATCACAGAATCACAGAATAATGAGGTTGGAAGAGACCTCTAAGATCATCAAGTCCAACATATGCCTTAACACCTCAACTAGACTATAGCACTAAGTGCCATGTCCAGTCTTTTTTTAAACACATCCAGAGATGGTGACTCCACCACCTCCCTGGGAAGACAATTCCAGTGCTTTATTATTCTTTCAGTGAAAATTTTTTTCCTAATATCTAACCTGTACCTTTTCTGACGTAGCTTGAGACTGTGTCCCCTTATTCTGTCAGTTGCTGCCCGGTGGAAGAGACCGACCCCCACCTGTCTACATCCTCCCTTCAGGAAGTTGTAGAGAGCAATAAGGTCACCTCTAAGCCTCCTCTTCTCCAGGCTAAACAACCCCAGCTCCTTCAAACATTCCTCATAGGGCTTGTGTTCCAAGCCCCTCACCAGCCTCGTTGCCCTCCTCTGGACACGCTCAAGCATCTCAATATCCTTCCTAAACTGAGGGGCCCGGAACTGGACACAGTACTCAAGATGTGGTCTCACCAGCGCCGAGTACAGGGGAAGAATGACCTCCCTACTCCTGCTGGTCACACAATTCCTGATGCAGGCCAGGATGCTATTGGCCTTCTTGGCCACCAAGGCACATTGCTGGCTCATATCCAACCGGCTGTTGACCAGCACTCCCAGGTCCCTTTCCGCCTGAACACTATCCAGCCACACTGTCCCCAGCCTGTAATGCTGTAGGGGATTTTTGTGGCCAAAATGTAGAACTCGACACTTAGACTCATTAAACTTCATGCTGTTGGACACATTCCATGTCCTCTAGCAAGAGTGGGGCATGTGAAACCAAAGTGCCCAGGACACTCCATCCCTCCAACCCACAGCTGTGATCCATAGGGAGGTGTAAAAGACAAACTTAGGACATAGCTTTAGTGAAAAACTCTTCATTGCTCAATTGTCATTTTTCTGCAATACTGAGCTACTAACACACTCTCCCCCATTAAAGGTGTCCTTGTAAGAAGCGTGACATAGGAACTAGATATTGTTGGATTTTTAACTGAGGCAGTGTTTGCTTCAAACAGACAATCGGTGTCTTCACAACATTCTCATTAATGCCAATCACAGACCATAATATCTGCACTGCCCACAACATGGAACTGCAGTGCTGCCCTTCAACCTGAAACCCTGCACGCCACGGGCAGCCAGGACCCCTCAGCACTGCTGCCAGTCCATCCAGCCAAAACCAGCCACCAGGGCAGCTGCAGAGCCTGGACTCTGCCCTCACAGGCATACGGTGCTCTAGATGGTACTGCAAGAACACTGTTCACCCCTTCCACCCTGGAAGTGTGAGCCATCAGACAGATCCCACATACAACACAGGAGGCCTTTTTGCAGAAGTTCATGTTGTGCTCGTGACAGCAAACCATTCATCCTCGAATGTAGCTAAAATGTTTAGTGTTTTGAAAAGGAAGTATAAAAATAATTGCATGGCAAATTGTTTCACACCCATGAAACACTTAGTCTGTAAATCTTTTGTTATTAACAATATCACTGATATATAAAGAAAAAATAAATACCCCTTGTCAGAGTGCATATTTCTAAATCTATTCATCAAAATTAAAATTTGTAGGAAGTTCCAAAATCTTTTCTACAACTGGCAATCAGCCATTTTTACATTAAGTTACTGACATACTTTAATTAGTTCTAATTCAAAAATTATAATCATTGTCTAAAAGAACTGCGACACATTTGTTATGAAGCAGTTGTTTATCAACATGCATTTTTATCAACATGCAGTCACCTTACTCTACAGAATTTACTATATGCAAAACAATAATCTTTTCCCATCATGAATTATGACATACCCATCTTCCACTTAAGTGCTCTGGTTTTCTGCAAATCATGTACATACTACTAGCTAAAAGCATTAAAATCTTTGTTCCCTGGAAACAATCAGGAAAAAAGGTAAAAAAACCCACTGCTTTGTTATAGAGACAAGCACTTTTCTCAAATACATTTCTAGAGGACACAGAAACTAATCATCAGTTCTTTTGAAAAAAAATTCCTGAGCATATCCTTCTACCTTTCTGTTCCCAAAGACCTTTGAGACCCTGACTTTTGGGGTTCTGTCTACTGCTGTGGGTCAATGACATCTAGGCTCTTCCAAATAGGATGGTTTTAAGCCTGATGGTGTTTAACATGAAGTAACACTGCTATTGAGGAAACACCATTTTAAAACTGAAATGAAAGATTTCAACCCTTTATAATAATGATATAGCTGTTGGTGTTACTGAAATTCGGGTCTCATACAGTTCTTCAGCATCCACAGTTGAATTCCAAGCATTGTTCCAGGCAGTTTTATTTGAGCTCAGTTTTCAAGTGCAGAGTTTGATCCATCTGCTGGATCTGCTAGGTGAAATGTACTCTTCCTGAAGCACTAATAACAAGAAACAAACATGGTGCACGTAAGTGCAAGCCAAAGGAATAATCAGCACAAAACCCTGAGAAGAAAGGCTTTCAAATTGCAAACTCTATTGTCTGAGAAAAGACTGGCAATACAATGCCTTCTATATTTGCTGAAGTGCACTTGAAGCACAGAACTTCTTGCTCCATGTGCTTAGGTACCTAGAAAGATAGAAGATACATTCCACCTTTTGTCTTGTTTTATCTTGCATATGCCTCTGTGACACAGTACAAATCCACATTAAACACTAATTGTTTCCTTCTTTCACAAGTCAGCATCCTTTGAAGAACTCCAGAAACAATACAGCTGAATTATTTGCATACAAAAAGCCAGATTTCATTGCACCGACTGATTTTCACCATCCAAGCAGAAGACAAGAGGCACAAACTCTGGACAGTTAATGACATAGTCAAGGATGGCAAGCCAAGTGTGAACCTAAGACCTAGACATGAGTTTGTGTACATGAACAGCCCATAAGGAGGGATAGGAGGCAATTTGTGCTGAACACCACCCCTGCTGCATGCTCCTTCTAGTGGCTGCACACAGGCACATCAACCAAAAGACTCCCCCAGCCTGTGCAGCAAGAGCAGCTGCAATGGAGGCAGAATCTGGCCCTCAGAGTAGAAGGAAAATGAACAGCGAGCAGAACAGCAGTTCCCACCCTCATGGCACCATTTAACAGTTTTGCTGGTATGTGACCTTTTGTTTGCCATCAAATCATCTCCCTAGCATTCAGATCATATGTTTTCTATTCATCAAATCCCCTGAACATTCAAACCACATACTCAAAGGCTGTTTGGATCCTTCCTGCCTCTATTGTGGCAGCTCAGTAACTAAGACAGGGAGCTCCCAGCTGGGTCTCAGCAGCAAAGAAACACTACACAGCCAGAGGGGAAAGACATGTTGGTAGAGCATACTTATATAGGGAGAAAATTAGAGTCTGGAAACTCACCAAAAAGTCATCCCTTTTCTTCTGGGTGTCATAAAAAAAGATGCTCAAAATAATTACTATGCTAGCGATGTTTAAATGTTAATTTGTACAGTAGTCTGTGGAGCATACAGTTCTGATTGACATTTTGGCTAGAAAAGGAGCCTTACTTAGCAATCTCTATTTGCTGAATTAAACCAATAATAGAGGCAGTTTTATAAAAATTATGTCACCCTATTTGAAACAAAGCCAAATGAAAGATATGCTTTTATGACTTTGCCCCTGCAATTGTATGGTGATATTTAGATCTAGAGACTTTCAGAATGGATTTGAATCCTCACCATTAAAAATTAGAAACTGGGAAATCACTACAAAATTATAGCACCAGAACTGTCTCCAGTTCTGAAGAAGTTCTGTGCGCAGGAGCAGCAATGCATTGGGTATTTACTTTCATCACACAGAACCACATTGACTTAGCTGGACTATGCTTGTCACACCAACTATCTCAAGTTGCAACCACTTAAAAATGAAGCGTCTTGTCTAAACTGGTCCTGGTTATCTAAATTCCTTCTGAGGTGAAAGAGAAAGAGACCTCTGGCGTCTGCTTACCTTGTTCACATATCTGTGACTAATGAAAATTAGGACACTTCATTAGTGAAGGTGATTCTTTTTCTCCCTCTTCAAATGAGGAAAGAACAGCTCATTTCAGTCAGCTAAAATTAGGCGAGATGTATCCCAGCATACATATCTCTGCTATAAATGAATGAGTCTTTAAGGGGAGTGAAAAATATCCCTTTGGTACTAATGGGCAAATTAGCGTCCTGAGAGGCTCTAAGTTGTACTTTCAAAGAATTTAAAGTCCATCTACACTGAATGTAGAAGTTTAAAATCTAAAACTGTACCCCTGAAAACCCCTCTGTAGCAGACAGCTAATGAATAGAAAGTCTTACCTCTTTTCTGTCTCGCTGAGGTCCAATTATAGCAGTTTCATCTGTACAGAGCAGCTTGAAGAAGGCCACAACAAGGAGCCTGTCTGCTTTGCTTTAGGTGGAAATTGGAGAAACTTCTACAGGGACATAATACAGGGATGTTTTTGTTACTGCTGGGCAGGGCTTATGCAGAGCCAAGGTCTTTTCTGCTTTTCATAGTGCCACGCTACCAAGGACCCAGCATGGGAGGCTGGGGGGAGACAGCTAGACAGGTGACCCCAGCTGACCAAAGGGATATTCCACACCATGTGACATCATGCTCAGGATATAAGGTAGGGGGAAAGAAGAAGTGGAGGGGAGGGGGGTGATATTTGGAGTGATGCCATTTGTTTTCCCAAGTAACCATGCCACATGATAAAGCCCTGCATTCCTGGAGTTGGCTGAACACCTGACTGTCCATGGGAAGTGGTGGACTTCTCTGTGTTGCTTTGTTTGTATATGTGGATTTTTCTGTCTCTTAAAAACCATCCCTGAGTCTTCCAGCTTTTACTCTTCCAATTCTTTCCCTTATTCTTCTAGTGAGGCAAGGAGAAAGCAGCTGTGTGGTACTTAGTGGCTGCCTGAGGTTAAACCATGACAGAATGGAGTAAGTCTGAAACAGCGCTTCTCCACCACAGAAATACACAGAAGCATACAAGACAAAAGATGATGGTGCTTCATGGGAAATGCTGACACAGGTTCAAGAGTAGAGGCCATTACTAAAGTGATACAGGCAAGAACCAACTCTCCACAGCTACAAGGACTCACCAGATGGGCAGACGCAAGCTGGGCTCTGAAACCAGGCGTGAGTACCCTGTGTTTGGGGTTGTGGGCAGGTAGGTGTGCACACAGACAAAAGGAGGAAGAGCCTACAAGACCAGAGTTGCTGCTACAGGTCCTGCAGAAACAACTCTAGGGAATTACACCTTTCTTCTGCATGTCTGCTGTATGTGAGTGGTATTGACACAAATGTATGTGGCCTCAAACAGCCCAGAGACATCCACCAGGACCCCCAAGTGCTCTCTGTAAGCTACGAGAGAGACAGAAATTCTACTGGGAGGAACGGCATACCACCCGTAACACTTTCTGTCTGACCAACTAAAATTACACGAGCCAACTTGGTATCCTCTCCCACCATGACATGAGAACAATACTGTGATGGTCAGTCCTTGGTGTACTGAGAGAAAGCATTTTTTGGAACACAGTCATCACAACTCAGGCTGGAACACACTCGCTGTGCAGACAGTAACACTTTCAGCTTTCACAGACAGAGCTATTCAGACTGCGTATATTCTAGACGGCACTAGTATTGCTGTCAGGTTTGCATTTTCTCCATTTCAGGCCTGGAGAAAGCTTTCTATATCTAAAAGTTTATCCATTTTTTTCCAATTATAGCTGTTGGCGATCAAAAGTTATTACCTTCCCTATGTGCCCAGGACCATCCCAGTCATAAGGAAACTACTTCAATACACTGAATTTGGTGTCTGAATGGAGATTGCCCAAAATGAAGAAAAATGAAGTCACATTACCAGTTAGTTCTTGAATTTCCACACCATGCCCAGAAGACCTATACCCCATAACCCCTAAGTATTACTCATTTGTAACTACTATATACAAGTAGAGAACTTCAAGCACTGAGAAATCATCTGTTTCACTCAGCCAGCTCAACTCCACAGGAAATAACAGAAACAAGAAAAGTGCTCCCAAACACTTAAACAATCATGAAAAAAAAACCAAGCATAACATAGCAAACCCTATTATGCTGCCAAAATAATCTGGTAATAGACAAAACATGGCGGAAAAAAAAATCTCATTAAGAATAAAACACCCACTGCCAGCAACAAATGAACCAGAAACCCTACAAACACATCAAGAAAAAACAATGTCAGAATCAACATCCTTGGACACAAACTTAACTTTAAGTCCTTAAAAAACTTCTTTAATTGAAGGAGACTTATAGAAACCCAAACCTCTTAAACCTTTAATATTTTTTGTTAACTGTAAGACCTGGTCAATAAACTCAACTGCCAGCTCTTAACAATACAGGTAACAACACCCAGCATCTGTGCTGGAAGTTTACATTTTCCCTCTTCCAAGTACATACCCTCTGAACTAAGGCTCCATTTTACAGATGGGAAAGAAATGACAGAAGATGTGTGAATTGTCAGGGTACAAAGGTGGCACTTTTTGGGAGGCAGAGCCCCTCTCCCCCAGACACCTTCACCAGCCCTCCCTGCTCACATGCCTGACTTTTTCCTCTGATATGCCATCAACATCTGAGGGGAGACACAGCCTAACAGGCAGCTCATGGTCCAACAGAAAAGAAATACATCTATAAATAAAATGCATTACACATTGTCAAATGTGCTGATATTTTATCTATGTGCATCTTCCCACCTGCACAGCACTGGAAATTAACATTTTCTTAATTTGCTTGAAGAAACACACAGAAGGTTGGCTCGATCTTGTGATTTCTATGGATTACCTGACTCGAATGCCAAACACAGTTTGGTATTTCCAAATATAGACCTTGCATGTATTTTTCTGAAGTGTCTCAGTAAAGGGTAGGACAAAATTTGATTTTCCTTTTTCCCAAAACTGATTATGCTCAGCGGCATGTCCACTCCTATATACTCCCTCCCCATCCCTCTCAATTCTCTCCACCTTCTGTTACAAGCAAAGAAACAAGAGGAAATTATAACCAGGATCAGATACATTTCAATTGAAGCCTGTAACAGCATTTTTCCACAAATCAGTTATTTCCTAAAAATTATTTATTTATGCACTTGTAGCCAAACAATGGTTTGTACCACAAATGGTGAACAAAATGGACAGATAACTATTCAGTTTCTTAATCGGGATGCACTCCTCCTGCAAAAGGTAGCTTTAGCTTTGCAGAAAACACAATGTAAAGGTACAATGGTGAATTGAAAGGTCAATCTGACCTTCACTTTGGCAGGTTTTAGACATTAAATGTTAATACATCCAGAAGATGCTAGCTCTGTCTCAAAATCCCTTTTCTAAGTACTCTTTAGTGTACAGAAATAATTTTTCTATATAGAATCACAGAATCATTTACGTTGGAAAAGACTTCCTAAGTCATTGAATCCAACAACATACATTGTTGGACTCTGAGCCCACCAAAGAGAGGCACAAGTACATGCAAAATTTGAAATGACATTTTAACTGGCTCCAGATAAATTAATGCAAGCCTGCCAGAGGACACCGACACTGCTGCACACAGTTCAGCCTGCAGGATGCTGTGACCACACACCGCGCCCTCCTCCATGCACTCTGCGACGGACTGGCGTCCCACAGCCACTTGCAGGGGGACGCACCCAGGTGCCTCCCACCCCTGCTGGTTCCCTCCCTGCCACAGACATGGTTTCATTAATGATACCTTGTAACCTCATCCTTCCTGACTAGGGCTCATCTACTTTTCCTTACAGATGCAAAAATTAGTCAACAGGAAGATCTGCCATTGCTAAAAAACTAAGTTGTAACACAAGAACCTAATTGGAATGAACTACATTTCAAAACCTGAGTGGAACCATATCATCTGTTGTTTAATGGCAGATTTTGCAGCTCTCTGTCACACTGAAGTTTCTGTATTTGCATTTGATACTACAGATACACTTTCCACCCTGCACCTCCTCCCCAGATATATATATATATATATATATCTCTAAGGTATTTCTAAGGAAATGAGATGAAGGGATCAGTTCAAAGACAGGTGGAAATTTGCTTCCACCAAAACTGGAAAGTTCTGAAGATAGTATTTTTATCTAGATAGTATTTGTGAGCCAGAACTCTGACAAGGACATATTGTAAACTCAAAAAAACCCCCATTCCTGTTCTAAAATAAAAGCAGTGCTATTTAATTACTGCACCGATTTCTCCTCTGGCAAAAGCATCAGCTAAGCAAATAAAATGTTTTAGTATAGAGCTGTGATTCCTTATGGCTTTGGCCAGGTTGACAAATAAAACTACCATAAACCTCAAAACCTGGGAGGCAAACAGTTATCTCATTAAAGTGAAGCACACTGACTTGCCATCAGCTCTGCTGCGTGCTGTGCTGTGAATAAATTAAATGTGAATTCAGAAGAATTCTGACTGTCTGTGGCTGACAAGCTTTATTACTGTGCATATACCAGCAATCATCTCACCAGTTTTCCAGAGAAAAAAAAAACAGAAAAAAACACAAAAAAACATTAAGGAGGTAAGAGCAAAACAGTCCAAGTTTGTTCTTCTGGCAGTGAAGTTTTATAAGCTAAACTTATAATGCCAGTGATGGCATCACATAAATGCTTTGATGGCAAATGAGTAAATGGAACCAGTCTTTCAGACAGCCACCAGTGAAGCAGATATTTTGGTGACCTACCATGAGCAGCTTCTCCTTGTGGGCAAACCTACTGAGACTCTGTGGTCAATGCAAATGCAATCCAAGCTCTCTCTCAAACAGAAATGCAACCTGAGCACTGACTGACGGATTTTGGCTCAGTCAGGTACAGGGGAGGCCACTGAATAATATATTTTCCTGGGGCAGTAGGAAACATTTCCTTACCTTCTGAACTTGTCCTTTTTTGTTGTAGTGTTATTTTATCTTGGAGCATGAAGAGGCTTCAATATGTTAGCTGTATTTCATCCATTTCAATGAGACAACACTTGACCATGAAAAGCAGGTATTAGCATTTCTTTTCCACTATATTTTCTTAAGTTCTATCTCACTAATAAAAATAAGTATTTGTGACCATCTTCATGTATTTCAAAATACAAACATAATAAAAATTAATGCATTTTAATGAGGCAAAACTGTCTGTCCTCGTTTAGGACAGATTTGGGAGGAAGCCTCCAAATGGGGTCCCTCCAGGGAAAAACAAATTCAAGCTGCCCCTCCCCCAGCTGGTTCAGGAAAAATATTTCCTTGAAGGAAAGTGGAAAAAACTATTTAACAAGCAAAATATCCACAAGCATAAAAATGGAGTAATATTAAACAATGACACCTCTCCTGTTCAAAGAGATGGCAAATCCAGGAAAGTCCTTGCTGTGAGGTGCAGCTCGGCTCGCTCAGTCCCTTCTCAGTCTCTCTGGTGCTGGAGAGTGCCGAGGCCCAGGCCCCGGTGGGCCACAGGCGTGAGCTCCTGGGGTGTTCTGGGTTTCCAGTGCAGAGCAGGTTTGAACAGATCCAAGGAAAAAAAAAGGAAAACCACAGTCCAGAGAACTTCCCTGCCCCAGCTAGCTGAAAACTAACTAAAAGCAAAGGAGAGCTCTGTCCCGCTGTCTGTCCATGCTGCAGACAACACAGTCCGGAAAGAGTTGTGGGGGAGTGAAGGCTGTTCCTGAAAACAAACTGCAGTTTCTTCTTTCCCCCTGTTTGCTCTCAGAACCAGTCTTAAAGGTGCAAAACTTAATATGTAACATAAATAGAACACACGACTGGGGATACAGGCATCATAAAGTCACCCCAGGACACCATCAAACAACCAAATCACAAATGAGGACAGAAGTGAGACAGCCATCACTTTAGCTGGCTCAGGTCTCCCTAGACACTATCAGAAATGTATTCAAGACTGGAAGCCATTGATCCAGCACAAAGAAGAAATGTACAACTACAAAAGTTTTATATCTCTTCTTATATTCATCAGATGTGCTCAATAATAATGTATTAATATATGAGCCATGAGCTCTGCCATGAGCTCTTGAAGACCTTATGGCTGCTTTAGCTCAATGGGTGCAACATTACGTGGTAAATCAAAGGGTATGCAAGAGCAGAATTTGGGACATTGGCACAACTACAAATAGTAGCACATGGGAAGAAAGACTCTGAGGTCCTAGAATACGTCCAGAGAAGAGCAACAAAGTGAAGGCTGTGGAGTATAGGTCTTGTTAGAAGTGGCTTAGTGAAGTGGTTTGGCTTGAAGGAGGCTCAGGGGGACTTCATTGCTCTCCACAACTCCCTGAAAGGAGAGTGTAGCCAGGTGGGGGTCAGCCTCTTCTTCCAAGTAACAAATTAAACACAAAGGAGAAATGGCCTCAAATTGTGCCAGGGAAGGTTTAGACCGAGTATTAGAAAGAATTTCTTCACTGAAGGGATTGCAAGCATTGGAATCAGCTACCCAGAGAAGTAGTGGAGTCACCACCCCTGGAGGTATTTTAAAGATGGTCAGACATGGCATTAAGGAACATGGCTTAGCCGTGAATCTGGTAGTTTTAGGTTAATGGTTGACTTAATAATTATTAAAAACTGAAATAATTCTATGATTTTCTTCTATTACGCAAAGCACCTTGGCCTTTGGCAAAATAAAATCCTGTAGCTCCACGCTCATTTAACTTGCAGATGCATTAAACCATATAATGTCAACAAGTCTCTTGGACAGAAGCACACTCAATTTCTAGCAGTTCAGACTGATGGGGAATTAAATATTAACCTTTTACTCATCAATATTTCAATGCCCTATTAGGTTCCATTCAGTAGAGAATGTCCTTAGCACACGTCCTTACAAAACAATCACAGCAAGGCTGGAGAGGGTAACAAGCATTTAACTGAAGAAATTAGAAAGGCATAGAATTTGCCTAAAGCCTCCAGAGGTATGGCCTGTTTCACTGCAAAAAGTTATGTTGCTTCAGATGACACAAGTTAGTCTACAGATAAAATCTGTGCATTCCATAGAAGGTTCCATCTGATGTTGGTCAGAAGTCCTGAAGGAGCTCACCTTGTCCTGACCACACAGAGACAGTACTTTCTCAGGGGATGTTTTAGTTACTAAGGAGGCTTGAAGGCAGAGAAATGGCCCTAAACTGATCCGTGGCCTTAAATCCTACATCACAAGAGACAAAGCATCAACTCCAAGTCACTCACTGGGAACATGTCTCTATGGGGTTACTGACCTCAAGTGTAATCTTGCATGTAAATTCAAAGCATGGGGATTCTGTAAGTGTCTGGTACCCGCCTGCTGCAGCAAAGTGGGTTGTACCTCTTACACAAAGGACTTCTGAGGAATTAAAGCCCCTCCACAGCAAAACACAATTCCCGTATCTAGTTTTTTTCTGCCTTACAGATTTCTCCAGCCAAATCAGACAGGTCATGCGCAGGTGTTGGGGGGGAATAAACTGAGAGAAAGGAAATAACTATCATATACCTTTTAAATCATTTTTGTCCGGATACTATTTGATCTGGTGAATGAAATTAACTTCTCTGGCATTTACAAGTGGTTAAGAGGTCAAGATATGATATACTTAGTAAATAATTTACCTCAACAAATATGCTGTTTTCCTCTGGCAAACAGTAAGAATCACTATAACGTACCTGAGCAGACACAACTTACACATGTTCTCTGAGATGTTCCACATGGGTTCTTGCTGCTCAGCTGCTCCAGCACTACCTGGTGTAAGGCAGCCATGTGTCCAACTGCCACACAGAGAAAAGAGAGGAATAGAGAACTGCAGAAAATGGTGACAATGTTTACTCTGCAAAAAGACTATCGAGCTTTTCAGGGTATCCTAAATAGACAGAGAAATTTTCAAAGCAGGTCCTCCTTTTCTAACTTGTTCATCTACAACTTGATCTGTCTCATATTCTTCGGGCAGCTTGCAAAATAAAGTTTACTTTCATCTGTTATGAACTTTCAACAGGGAGTTGCCACATGAAGGAAAAAAACAACAGAAAAATATATGTGCACATATGCAAACATGCCCATACACACATATGTATTGGAGTTAATGCAACGATTAATACACATCCAAATTATAATAACTACTAACCAAAATATTACATTAGATCATGTGAAACCTTGCTCTTTGTAAGTTAAAGGGGAAATCTGCTTTCCTGAGGAGGAGAAGTTTTCTCTTGTCTTCAAAAAGGTAGATTTCAAAACAATCAGGATTTGGCCCAGAAATAGATTTTCAGTTCCTGAGATCTCCCTCACTCAATGCCAAAAAGCCCAGCAGCCAATCCAAGCCAAGTGTGGCTTGTTGTCCTGTTTGGTTGTGGAGTGGGGTTTTTGTGGTTTTAATTACCCCAGTGTAGAACTTAAGTTTGCTAAGCCACAGGCAGTGCCTGCCCTGGACATCTTATAGTCTACAGGAGAAGAGATGGACACACAAAAAAGTGCTAAAAAGGTGGCAGGCAAAAATGGAGAGAAATTTCAAATCCCTGTCCAGGTTAATGTTGATTTGGCCTCCTGTACCCTGTGCAGGAAGAGTAACCCTCTCCAGTTCTCCTACACAGAGGGATGGTCTAACAAGGACCTGACTTGAAGTAAGACCATGCTCATCTCTGGCACGTATTTGCTTATGAAGATGCTCCTGCTTATTGCAGGGGGTTTAGATGAGATCAACTTTCAAGGTCCCTTTCAAATGAAACTATTCAGTGACACTACAATTCTAAGCAGCTGCACAAATTCAACAAGATTTAAAATAACATGTAACTACTCCTTTCAGCACATGAGGCCAGCACCCAAGTCCAGTGCAGATCTTTTATCTTCAAGCCCTCAAGTAGAACACTCAAGTTTGCACAGAGGTGAGAGAGGCAGATTGGTCCTGTGAATCCATTTTTAATGTGTTTCAAAGAGTTAACTTCTATAATTCAAGAAAGAAACCTCAGTGACTGAAGCATCTCTTTGTAGGAAAAGAGAGTGAGCTGTCTTGAAGCACAGATATGACTGATTCTATGACTATGACTGAGTCCTTTCACTCAGATTCAAGGAGGTAAGTTAGCCACAAAGCTCCATGTCCAGCTGGTTGATGAAGAGAGGGTTAATCTTTCTGGTACTTTTAATAACCACCTCTCAAATCAGTGGCACAGCTAGTGTCCAACACAAGGGTAAGGACACCCAGTATTGCCAGCTCCAATGAATCAATTAAGTAGTGATGAACTCTGAGAAGAAAAGCCATACTGTGGTTTAACCTCTTTACCCTGAAGAGCTGTACAGAGAGGATAATTAATTGAGCAGATCACTACAGGTGAAAGCCTAACTCAAGAGCTGGAAAAAGCCAGGAGGAATCAATGAATGAATTACATATATACACTCAGAGGTATGTACATATATATAGATATATAGGTGTGTATATACACACACACTCTAATATTAACAAAATTCTTCATACATATATACATATTCATACATATGAATTAAAAACTTTGCAAGAGTCCTTTGAATGTGCGCCTAGAGAATACCCCTGTAACATGTTGTGCTGGTTTGACATTAGTTAAT
>VWYI01004950.1:0-46117 GCA_013399455.1 Anthoscopus minutus | reverse complement strand
AACTGATTTAATTCCACTATAAAACACAACACAGAGATACAGAAGATCTCCAACAGTGTTTGCAATGAAAGCCTTAATTTTTAGGGCTGAAAAGCACAATAATATGCCTAGTTAGTTTTCCAAATTTGATAGAGAAATAAAACCCAGCGAAGTTGTATTTTTTGAACAGAATGACATGATATTAAAAAATAAATTTAAGGATTTCATCAAAATGGCAACCAGGGTATCTGGAAAACATGGCACACTTTGAAAAAAGCAAGTACATTACAAGGGACTGCAAGAGGGAGCTGGGACTGTTCAGCCTCAAAAAGAGACAACTGAGAGGGGACCTCATCAATGTCTATAACTGTCTGAAGGGAGGATGTCAAGAGGATGGAGATGGGCTCCTCTTGATGTTACCCAGCAACAGGACAAGAGGCAACAGGCAGAAAGGAAAGCACAGGAAGTTCCACCTGAATATCAGGAAGAACTTTTTTACTATGCAGTGACCACACAATGGAACAGATTGTCTGGAGAAGGTTGTGGAGTCTCCCTCAAAGGAGATACTCAAGAACTGTCTGAATGCCATCCTGTGCCATGTGCTCTGGGACAACCCTGCTTGAGCAGAGAGATTGGACCAGATGACCCACTGTGTCCCTTCCAACCTTGCCCATTCTATGATTCTGTGAAGAAAGCCACGTTATGTGAACAGTAAACAAGACAAAATTTTTATCTTTTTTGACGGCTGTGAAAAAGGATAAAAATTAGGAATATGTATTATCATAAATCTAGGTAAAGTCTTCAAGTGTAGAAGTTCAGTAAGTGCAATTGGGAAAATTTCATAGAAATTTTAAGCCTCAAAATCACGAAACCCACAAACTTGAATTAAATTTTTTGTAAACAATATTAGACATATGAATTTTAAAAAAAACCAACAAACAATCCTGTATAAGAGTTAAGGGAGTGAGGGAGGAATGGGGACAGAGCAGTATACAGCAATGACAGAAATCAAAATTTGGTGAATTATCACACTAGACAAAGAAAATAAAAAATTGTATTAATGTTACAGGATAGTCTTATATATAAAAATTGTAATCAATGCTTAGTTTACACTGACAGAAATCAAAATTTGGTGAATTATCACACTAGACAAAGAAAATAAAAAATTGTATTAATGTTACAGGATAGTCTTATATATAAAAATTGTAATCAATGCTTAGTTTACACTGACAGAAATCAAAATTTGGTGAATTATCACACTAGACAAAGAAAATAAAAAATTGTATTAATGTTACAGGATAGTCTTATATATAAAAATTGTAATCAATGCTTAGTTTACACTTATGCCATTGGCACTGAAGCAATAACTACTTTAAACTAACACTCTTTAAAATGAAAGGACGGGACAAAAGATGAAAACTTGGGATTTAAAAAAGATTTAACTTGAGCTGAATCAACATGAGAAAAGGATTTACCAGTTACATAGATAAAGAAGTCATCACAAAATGTATGCCAGACTTTTGTCCTGGTAGTAAAGAGTATTTGCTATTAACAAAACCAATACAACAAAACCTAATTGGAGAGCACAAGCAATGTAAAAGGAAGCGCTTGGAAAAGCTTGTGTTGACTGTATGACTTAGGAAAACGATGAACTGGAAGTAGAGAGGAAACTGAAGAAACATGCAGGGTAAAACATGCTAGATTTTCTATTTATTTTTTTAATTTAATGTCCAAAATAGAGACATTTCCAAATACTTTTGCTTGTCAAGCTAGATTTGAATGCAAGCTATTCTCTGGACACAGCTATGTCCCATGACAGCTTTTCCACGCAGCATCAGTCAAAAACTACAACGCCTACACCAATGGCTGTTGGGTGATCCAAACCAAGGGAATTCATTCAAATGCAAATGAATATGTATTGAATAATTAATTAACACAACAGCAAAAATAATTACAAATGCGTTCTAGCAGAGTGAAATACCAAATAGTACAAAAAATAAGCTGCAAGGCCCAGCACAGGCTTAGTGCAATGAGCACAACACTTGATGTGATTATAGAAACTAATTAATTTATTTCAAGTCTGAATTTAGTGTCTACACAACAAAATGAAGCATATTATTTCTTTATTTTTCTTGGAGAAATAAGTAACATGAATACTATTCTAAGAATTTTGAGACATTCAAACTTGAAAAGAATGATGACATTTTGACATTTATATCACATTGAATATGAAAACCAACAAAGAATAGGGACAGTAAAGTCTAATTCATATTTGAAACAGCAGACTAGGAGGGGAACAGTGATAAAACAAAACAAAACAAAACAGAACCTGCCAGTGTCTTCAATATTACCAGATCTTCATTGTACTTTTGAAGCTTCAGTGAAACCATTAGTACAAAGCTGTATATAACCAAAATTCTCAAATTATTGCCAATTTTGTAAGCTAAATTTCTTTTGTGCCTCTCTGAAAGCTTTTAAAAATTAGTTTAATTGTTAAGGACAGTTATTCTTCAGTAAAATGAGGCTTTTAAATACTTTATCATTTGTCTCAACATGTTGCTAAGCCGAAAATTATTTTCAGTTGCTTAGATTAAATGACTGTGCTGCAAAACAACAAAATAAAATGCTTTATCACTGTGGGCTTTTTATAACTGCTTCAGGAAAATAAGCTTTATGTTAAAGCCATGCTTAGCTTTTCCTTATGCACAACAGACCTCTGTGATTGCTCTTGGTCGTGGTTTAACACAAGACAGCAGCCCAAGAATACCTGGAGAACTCACCGCCAATGGATGCTGTTGTTGCTTCATTTTTTTCAAGAGGAAGATGGATGTATTTATCATTATTAACTATAACCAAGATGTATTTATCATTATTAACTACAAAACCACTTCTTCAAAGTTCCTAAACCAGAAAAAATAATTGAGAATATGAGAGGAGTATTGCCTATGTTTGCACACTGGTTTGGCTACTCTGTAGGCAGCTGCTTACAGGTGGAGACAGGACAGTAAGACACTATGGCTCTTCTTTTGGACATGAGCCCCAGTCTTCCAAAGACACCCTTAATTTTTCTAGAGTTCGTGGTCCCTTCCCTGTCTCCCGTATTGTTTCTTAGGCAATGGTCCAGCACCCCACACCCATGATGCTTCCTAACAGAGGAGGTATTTCTCTTACCCAGACTGCTGAAGGGTGATGGTGACCTTGAACTCAAACAGACCCAAGTCATGACAGCCACATACCTCCATGTCCTGACAGAGCAGTCAAAGCACACTGCAGACCTCTGCTCAAGCGGCACAGCCCGTCACCCGGGTCTGCAATTCCTCACTTGAGCACAGAGTCCCAGAAGAGAAATTGCTGCCATTCTTATCTTCAAAGCTCTTCAGCTTTCTGCAAAGTGCAAACTCAACCAAGGCCAAACTGAGCTTTCTGCCCAGGGCCTGGAACACTCCTCTTGAAGGAGCTTCCCTGTCACCCCCAGTTTTGCACACCTCTATCCCACTCAACCTAGATCCTCAAACAAAGAACCTACTCAGGCAGGCAACACCGGATGTTTCAAAAACCTGCTGGATCTCTCCCCATGCCACTGCTCATCCTAACTGGGTTTGGCTTTGCCAAACTCTACCTTTGCAGTACCATGGCTTGATACTGCCTTGTGAACCAGGTTCAGTCCACTAACCAACTCTGGCCATTTACTGATTCCACAAACTAAGGAATTACCAACCACATAAAAGTTTATCTTATCAGCAACAATCCCCTTACTCTTTTCCAAGAGAAAGCTGGGGCAAGTGTACTCTTCAGCAGAAGCAATACGTAAGAGGTGCAGCAGAGCCAATAACTCAGTCAGCAAGGACAGAGGGCCAGAGACAGCCTATTCATTTTAAACAATGGAAGAAATAGGGCACATGGGAATACTGTGCTAGGGAAAGTAAATAATAAAGTTTAACTTTATTATCAGTTCACATTAAAATAATTTTATTCTTCAAAAGTGGGTAAAGATTTGGGTGAAAAAACACCGTCCGGGCTCTAAGTTTTGGGTGACTAAAGTTGGGGTGTTAAATCTAATTGCCAAAGCCCAAGTGACCTGAATTTCAAAGACACAGAGATCAGTTATCACTGGAGTAGGCTGGAAAGCTGAACACCAGATTTTACAGCCATGAGAAATATTTCTTTGGAGAAAATATTTATTAAAAAGAGACATATCTCTATTTCTATTATTCTAGACATATTTCTATTACCAAGAGTTGGTTCATAAATGGCATCAGTCAGACTGCTGTCTAACTGCAAATCTCTTAGCTGTGGAAATCTCAGCCTGCCTGAGTGGCTTTATAAGAATCTGCTCAACAGCTTTTCTAAAAAAAAATGAAAAATTTTATAAAGACTGATATTTAGTACAATTGTAACTCATTATAGGTAAGGTCACAGGCAGCCTTCATCAGCAGTTCTACAGGATGTATCCTCATGAAAGCATGCAGTGATAGCTGGAAATTCAGCCCTCACCACAAAACCAGTCATCCATAAACTGTACAAGCACAACTGAAAACTTCAGACCATACAACCCCATCAGAACAGTGCAACAGTGATTCTTTGTCATCCTTCTTTTGTTTTTTATCCATCTGTGCCACAGGCTATATCAAGGATCTCTCTAGGGTAGGAATTGTGTTTTCATTACACACACAAGGCTTATCATTGTGGGTCCCTTGTCTTGCTCAGAGCTACATGTTCCTCCAACACATACCAGAAACAGCAGAGGCAGCAGTGTCTGTCAGTATTTGTGACCAGGCTTTCTCACACAAATACCGTCCTACCAACATCAGCCTAAGGTGACAGACAGAGCGCGTCCAGGACCACTGCACTGTGCATCCATCCTACACGGATGCACATCAACCAAGCTGTGTACAACATGGGCATCCAACTACTCTCCAAGCAGTGGACCAACTGCATGGAACTTCTCCCTGAAGAACTTGCAGAAATTCTTTTCAGTCATGGAAAGTTTATCTTGCAGGCCCTCTCACCTTCTTCTTCCTGAGTGGAGACTTACTTTTTGACTTGTTTTGCCTGTTCCTTATTTACTACCCAAAATGACTGTCTAATGTATTGCTTTACTTGCATTTACATGATAGTGTACTGATGTATTTTACCTTTTGGGAGGAAAATTCTCAGTATAATCCCTATTCCTGGCAATATTTTAAGAACCAGAACACTTGTACACGTTGAGAATGATGGCAAGTAACTACAGTCTGCTATGATCTTTGGCAATAGCAGCTTCTTTCGTACTAAAAGACAGAAAAAACACAGATGAATGGTCCTGTGAGCTATTCATCTTGTATGAAAAACATGTGGAATGATCTTTAAGGCAATTGCTTAAAATGGCAACAATACCAAAAGCTGCATTTTCATTTAGAGGATATAACATTATTTTCTACATTGTAGCTCATAATACACAATTCCCCATGCAGCACAGAGCCTTATTGTTCTTGTTTGCAGGCAGCCATCAAGGGTATTTTGCAGGGGAAGGTTTTGATGGATCCATTCCATACAATGGCAGTGGTATATTGTCTCACACCCTACAAAGCTAGCAAGCAGGTATTTTTAGGAACCATTGCTATTCCACTAATTGCTTATGCCTTCAAAATATCCAATTATTGTTCCAATAAAGCAAAACACTAATGATAAAAGGTAAGTAAAAGTTGTAATGACTGTAATAAATGTTGTCAGGCAAAGACACTGGTAACTGAGGTTATGCAGTAACATAAAGAGATACCACTACTGGTATGACAACCCCAAAGTCAATGGGACTTTGCCAAAATGAGTATCACCCTGTATCTCCACTCCTAAGCAATCACAGCATAAAGAGGTGCTTATTACTATTTTAAAGCAGTCACATAAATTCAGAACTGCAGATACATTAAAGAGTGCTGCATAGTTTAACACACAGATGAACAAGTAATTAGATTTATTTGTTTGCAGATTAAATGTCTGTAAAAGAAAAGGCTTTTGTTCAATCTGAGAAAAGGGGAAAAAATCACAACCGTTTTCTCACAGTTGCACTTTATGCTGCAAAAAATTAGACAGTGAGATTATGCTTTAATTTTCACTATTGCCACACCTGCAGGATTTCGGAACCTTACTGGAGAAAAACAAAATACAGTGCATCAAAACAAGATTTTTCAAGAGTGACTTAAACTCTGGGAAAAGATACACATCATTTAAATTTTCATGTTCTTCAGGAAAAGAAGAATATAATCCCATTCTAAAGAGGTGTATGTCACATTATAACTGCAACATCTCCTCCTTGCTAGATCATGTAAATATACTAATGAATAAAGCAAGGGATATTCCAATTCCTTGGCTTCTTCTCTTAAATGAGAGAAAAAAACTACTGACCATGTACAAGCTACAACCAATCCACCATCCTTACCCACAGACTTTCAGCTATCCACACCAATGGAACACACTGCCCTCAGTGACACTTCAGAGTCATGGACTCTGAGATACCCTCTTTTAAATTTCAGTAAGCAATGGGTAACATTTCCAGCAACATCATAAAGAGAGGGAAATATTTTTCTTTCTCACAAAATAAGTATCCATAACACAAACTCAGTTAGCCATATGTGAAGATGACACTTTATATATTGGGGAACAAATTCCAAGTATTATAATGGAGGCAATAAGTGGAAAGGCATGATATCAGGTAGACTAGAAATAAATGCAGACCCTCCAATTTCAATCCTTGGCTTTTTAATATTGATATATTTTCTTTATTTGACTATTGTGCATACATTTCAGTATCTTCCTCAGATACAGTATTTAATCAAAACAGAAGTAGGACAAAGAACATAAGCAGAAAGAGAAGTGGAGATACTCAGGGTAAACTTCCATCCTCCATTTACATTTCATATCATGGGTTTTGTTATACTACTAGTACAATCAGTGAATACTGTGTTTCCATAGAAAATGGAAATAAAAAATGGTTGAAAATGGCAATAGAAAATGGTTGAATATTGTGTTTCCATAGAAAATCCCAAAGATCTTAATACATAAAGTATATATGTGTAAGTGAAGGAAAAAAAATAAGTTTAGTGGAAAAAAACCAGGAAAGCAAGATGACAACAGAACAAAACAAAACACCTACACCACTGTACTAGCCACGATGCGCCACAGTGCAGTGGACCCCAAGTTTCCTCAGCAGTCTGACAAGACTCATTAGCATCTCATAATAAAGCAAAGAGTATCAGAAGCTCTGGAAAAACATCATTTAAATTATTTCAAATGAGTGAGTCATTTTATCAGCTCTCATTTTGAAAGTAATGAGGCTATTTCAGTCCAGCTAAAAGTGAATAAATCTCTAAGTGCCCCCAATAATCTTTCACACTTCCAGAATAAACTGCAAAAGGGATTTAAATGTTCCTGTCAAGACTATAAAGCCTCTATGGCTGCACCCTTTCTAGAGACATTTAATTAAGTATTTTTCAATTGCACAACTTGAAACAGGAGTGATTCTGCCTGCCTGCCCACCAGTGAGTAAAGCACATCACAGCCTGGCACAGAGGAGGCAAGATGAGAGGAGCTGCTTCCCCCACACTGAGCATTACTTGGTTCTCCCTAGGTCCCTATACTATACTTTTCCTTTGTGTTATGAGGACAACTTCAGAAAGCCCGACAACATAATAAAGCTAGGGAAAGACAACCCCACTATTACCACTGTAGAAAATAAAACACAGATTAATGTCACTAAGGCATATGTCAGAAGAGATAATAATGATGTGTACAAATGAACCTTCTCATTGGGCGCAAAGAATGTAAGCACCATCGAAAACTGAATAATAATTACATACAAATCAAAAATGACACTGCCAGCTGCTAAGCACACATTATTCTCCCAGATTACCAAAGGGTTTGTTTTCCACTTTTTCCCTTAAAACTTGCTAAGTCTTCCTTTTCTATTCAAGTGACAGAAATTATAGAGAAGCAGGTGCTTGCACTCCCTAGGAAGACAAATGCTAGCACCATCAGATAGCTTGCTGCTTGCAGCTCTAACTACCCATTGTGCCACAATGAAGGTGCAGATATGCTAGGAAGGCTTTTTTCTTGTTTCAGAAAACGGCTTTCCTGAGTAAAAACACAGAAACTGGTTATAAATTATGATAAACACTCAAGTTTCCACTTTCTGAAGCGTTTACTAATAATGTGCCACACACTTTTCATGTCGCTCTCTTAAGATTTGCATTTGTGCCTGCTACAACCACTGATGTTACAGTAAGATTCAAACACAGTGTGGTCAGATTCAATAAATACACAGCAGTCATGCCCCAGTCTCAGTCAATGAGAGTTTGGCATATGAAATCCTACTTTGGCTGTATTTCTCTGATTGCATTCCCTGACATTTTTGTAATCATTATTTCATCTTCCATAGATAGAATACAAGATCAAGTACCACAATTGCACACTTCTTGAACTGAGAATTTTATTATTCTTTTTTAACTTGAGCTCATATCCTGAAGATATAACTGAAGACAAGCACCAGAGAGCTTCTAAGCAAACTTATAAAGGCACGTAATCAAAAATATGGCATCAAGAAGATAAGACCTAACATAATATATAAAGAATCAATAAGTGTTAACTTTTACTGATACTACATGTTAACCAAAAATTTATTATCTACATTCTGTCTGTCAGCTGGATGAGACAAGATTTTATTACTGAAATAACACAGTAAGAGTTTGCATTAAGTAGTCAAGACGCTAGAAAAAGATTGACCACTTATGACATGGACTAGAGAAGTGCTTTTTCCTTTACATGTATTAGAAATCACTACAATCATCTCAATCATTTTAGTAGTCTGTAGGTATGGAGGTACATTAATCTTTCCTCTTTACATTTTATTGCACATGACCTATGAATTATTTCCTCTGTCCCATAACAATTACAAACTTCCCATCTATATTATTATACCATTCTAATTCTAAAGTACATATCTGTTATTTAATAGAAAGGATTATATTAATCAAGAATAATCACCACAAATAAAAGTTAAGTAATAATTAGGGTAACAAGTACATATGTAAAGTTTATTAGACAGGCAGACTAAAAATAGCACTTCTGGATGAATGTTAGGCATGCCTTTTTTGCCAGCAACACACAGAGGCATAAGATACTTTCATTTACTTCCCTCACAAGAATGCTGAATTTTAAATTCTTCCCGACAGTACTTAGGATGTAATCATGCCTTTTTTGACAAACTGCTAAAATCATGACAGCGTTCTTAGCAGAAATTGGCACAACAGCAAAATGAAAAAGAATCAACTCATTTTCTGCTGAACATTTATTTTCAGTTAGTCTGTAAAACCAAGATCAATTTGCTACTTACAATGATTAATAACTTCCTTGTCCTTGACAAGGCACTCTGTAAATTGTTACAGGCAGAGCAGTACATACAATACTGTTAAGGTGTCTACTTACTGTGTATTTGTTAATATTTTATTGTGGCAATCTCTTGTTTTACACTTGTGAGACATTTTTCTTATTTTCAATTGGAATTTCTCCTATTTGTTTCTGTTGACCTTTGCCCTGTCACCATGGGTGCTTGATGGCATCAATGAGAAGAGCTACTCTTTACTCACTTTAATCACATGCATTGATAAGACCCTATTGAGCTTTCTCTTATCCAGGTGGAACAGCCACAGCTCTTACGTTTCCCCTCCCAATGCCAGGTGCTGCAAGCCCATAATCATCTTCATGGCCCTTCCCTGGACCTGCTCCAGCCTGTCCATGTCTCCCTCCCAGTGGGAAGACTGGGGCTGGATCTGACACTCCAGGAGTGTCTCACCAGGATGGGCAGAGATCAGCCCCTGTCCCAGCTGGCAGGGCTGTGCCTGATGCAGCCCAGGAGGCTGTTTGCCTTCTTGGCCACCAAGGCACATTGCTGCTTCCTGCCCAGCTTGGCACCCATCAGCACTCACAGGCACTTTCCTACCAAGCTGCTTTCCAGCTAGTCAGACCCCAGAATAGAACAGTACATGGGGTTACTCCTCCCCACATGCAGGACTTTGCATTTCCCTCTGCTGAACTCCATGAGATTCCTGTTTGCCCATTCCTCCAGCCTCTCAAGGTCCCTCTGAATGGAACATAACTATGTGTTGTATCATCACTCCTCCCAGTATTGTGTCACCAGCAAACATGCTGAGAGTGCACTCTGTCCCATCATCCAGGTAATTAAAGATGTTGAAGAGTGCTGGTCCCAGTATCAGACTGTGAGGTACAGCTGACCTCCAGCTGGATGTGGTGGCGCCGATTACAATCCTCTAAGCCTCACAGTCCAGCTCACAGACCACTTCCCTAGTTCCTACTTCAATAGTTTGTGAGGATGATACAGAGGACAGTGTCAAAAGTCAAGATAAGGAACACCCACTGTTCTCTGCTTCAGCTTCAGCGGTCATCTCATTGTAGAAAATTATCAAGGCTGGTCAGGGATGATTTTGCCTTCTTAAAACTCATGCAGACTGCTCCAAATCACCTTCTTGCCTGTTAGATGCTTGGAAATGCTTTCCAGGATTATTTACTCCATCACATTCTCACAGACTGATGTGAAGTTAACCAGCCTGTGATTCCCTGAATCCTCCTCATGAGCTCCTTGCAGGCCTCCTGTCACAGAACCTTGCTCTCCTGAGGTCCAGGGTTGTGACCCTGCTACTTGTCTTGCTCCTTCCTTGCAGGATCCTGAATTCTTCCTTATCATGGAAACTGCAGCCAAGATTGCTCAACCTTCAAATGCCTGCCCTGTTCTTTCTCACTGGTAAGTGTGAGGTCAAGGAAAACACCTCCACTCATCAGCTTATCTATCACATGTGTTAAGACGTTATTATCATCAGTGCACTCCACAAACCTTCTGGATCACTTGTGCACTGCTGTTATTCTTCCAATAGATGTCTAAAGTGGCTAAAGTGCCCCTGAGGACCAGCAACAGCCTCCTGCAAAGCGGGAGTAGCCTCCTGCTTCTTTCAGATGCTTGAAGACATCACACACTGCTTCTTCCTGATGGGGCAGTCTGTAGCAAACACACTTCACAATGTCACCTACACTGGTCTGTGTGCTTTGCCTGATCCATAAGCTTTCAGTTGTCTGATTCATGCATCCCTGCTGCTCTCTCACATGGAAAGCTGAGCAGTCCCTCCTCACCTTCCCAGAATAACATCATTTGTAACTGCCAAAGCAATTTCTCTTGAAATAAATGAATCCCAAAAGTGTTTAATCTGGAGGGCTCACTAAATTAGCAATTCTTAAGAAGCCTTGTGATGCTGGTAAAACTTCAGTATTCATAATCAAATCATACCTAATACATATAATGGGCTGCAAGAGCTCTCCAGCACTAGGTAAGGAAAAGGTAAGTTTAACTCAAGACAGTTATAGCTTGCCTTCCTTCTCAGGAAAGAAAACAACTCATCAAGTGTTACCTGGAAATAACAATTTGGGGAATTCAAAGTAGTTCTAGTACCTGAACCAACAGGTGTTCTAATTATTTCTTGTTCCTCCTTATGTGACAGTCAGGAGAACAGATTCTAATTTGTGTGACAAATAAGACATTCTTAACATGAAGGAGGATATTACCTATTTCCATTCATCTTTGAGCAACAACATGTTATAAGCGTCCTCCTATATACAAAATTATACTTCTATTTCTCCACCAGCTTCAGTTTTCAATATTTAATAACCTTACCCTTTTAAGTAATGTGCTTAGGTCTTATGGGCAATACACTGTAATAAGACACTGTCTATGGACAACTGCTCTTGAGGGAATGAGGAAAAAAGAATTATTTGCTTTACATTTCAAACAGACCATTTCTGTGCTAGGGGACAATTAAATTTCTGATATTGCCTTCTCCAGCTTAACCTATTTCCAAGCCATGTTCTTGATGCAGTGTTTGTGAAAAGTTAGTGAGCCACCACTGAGATGCCTGGCAGAGTCCTAACAAGGGCCTCTCTCCACTTGCACCTTTTGGCTCAAATGTCCCAAAAGAACAAGGCAGATAATATATTATACAGACATTTTGCTTTTCTGGATAAGGCTTTTGGACAGAGACACTTAAAAACAAGTTTGGGCTCTTTCTCACAAAAAATATTCTAAACACTCTGACCCTCTTAACTGCTGAGGAAGAGATAAATTGATGCTTTTAGGACTGGTCTCGATATGACACTTGAAACACTGCAGATTTCAGTGTAATTTGCCACAACTCATCATTTGCCAACTGGCTAAACATATTTTGTCAGTATAATCCATCCTCCACTGTGCCCAACAACTAGAAAGAGCATACATGCAGGATACAGCCAGAGTAGAAGTCCACAGTGCTTCATATTTGCAGGCATGGTTCTGAGTACAGACAAATGAGTATTTTGACTAAAAATGGACCTGATGCAACTGGATAAAAGCTTATACATTTTCATACTTCAGCTCTCTCAGTCACAATAAAAATTTCATGCTGTCTCTGACAAACACCTTAAATGCCACATCACACAAACTATCTCCTGAAGTTTACATATAATCTTTATCTTCCTTTTTGCTTCAATTTAGCTACGACTTCTAGGGATACCTTAAGCAAATTTTCTTCAGTAGATTTATTTAAGAGTTGAAATTCCACTAGGTTGCAAAAGCTTTGTCTTTGAATTTAATGTGCATGGACAGCAAATCTGCAGGAGTTTCTCTCAACAATAGCAGGCTTATTACTTGCACTGTATTTCTGAGCATCACACAGGAAGATGATAGGGAAAGCACATGCTTATATGTACTGCATCCTGGAACACACAGCATCTATTAGACTTTCATTTGGGGATCTTCTATTCCAAAATCTCCTGTTTTCAAGCACATACCAGTCCATCATTTGGATAACTAAGTATTTCATGGGTCAAACACCTTGGGTCTTACATTTAGAGTATGAAGGTCATTTCAACAGTCTAGATGAGTGCCCTGTTTAAGAAGCCCACCTATGCTAACCCTGCAAAATTCAACCAGGCAAAGGATCCACCCCCATTTCCAGGCCTGCGGCCACACTGGGAGCTACAGGCACAGTAAGTTTCTTTCAAAAATATATCCAGAAAATCTTTTGACATTTGTGTATCACAATACCATTTGTTCTTTTTCTCAGTGTCAACTCAAAATGATAAGATTTCTTTTGATTTTGAGTACATAGTTATTTGAATTTTTTTCTCACAACACCTTGTCAAAGCACTGGCTTATAACACTTCCCAAAAATAAAAGTTACCATCATTTCAGCTGATAATTTTCTCACCTTCTCCCCTTACAGACTCATCTTCGATGTTAGCAGAGCTGAGTGCACAGCTTAGGGACTGTTCCTCCACCTGAAGATAACTATAGTGATCTCCTTTGTGGATGCTGCTGCTAAAACCAGCCTAAAGGAAACAACTGCGACTCATTAGGGAGTACTTTGCAGTCCACAAGAACTACTGGGATGCACTTTCTGCAATACCCAGCTATGCACTGTCTTGAAGGGTCATGCTCCTCACAGGTTGACAGTTAGAGAGGATGTTTGTTAACTGTGGGAAACGCACTGAAAAGTAGGTCAAGTACAACAAAACTACGGGGAAGAAAGATGTTCAAGAGGGAATTCCATTCTTCTAAGCATATGCAAATAAGGGCGTTAGAAGCTGTGATATCCAAAGACAGTGTGGAAAAAAGCAAATGAAAACAAAAAAGTAATCTGACTGTAGCCACAGAGGAATTTATCTGTTAGTATCTACTATCTGCACTTCCATTTTACAAGCTATCACAAAACTTCAGAGCTACTATTCCTACCTTCATTATTAAAAGCATGTGTATTTCATCAAGAATTTGTTCTCCAAAACAGACTTCTCTGTGACCTGAAGAATAATCCAATGACTGCTAAAAGCCCAGCTCCGGGATCCACAACAGAGGTAAAACACTGAGAGCAAAGAAAAAAAATAGTTTCTAACCTTTATGGGGAGTACTTGGAAAACAATTTTAGCTGTCCAGTGATCTGAAAGTTTCGTATTTACACACCTACATTGTATGTGTGTGTGTATATATATATATATCCATCTCAGGTCCACTCTGCTTACTGGCGGGGACAGGCACAGATTCCTCCCCCATGAAAGTAGTTCTGGCAGTAGCTATGTTTCCAGAAACAGACAGCACAAGGGAACAATCACTTCTGGAGGTATCTTTCCCATGTGGACCATTTCTAAAACTGCTATTCACCAAGGCTAGAATGAAATCAGGTGAACATTTAGGAAGATCTTCATGGAGATGAGAACAAAAACTGTGTCTGTCAGTTTTTACACATAGCAGAGAAGAAGAATGGGATGGGAATTTATTTTGGTTTATAGGTTTACTGCACAATTTGACCTGGCAAATGCAGAACATGACCCCATAGAGCTGGGGCAGCTCCCATGTGCTGTGGGGAGGTAGCTCTTTCTAGAGCACCAGTTAATATGCTGCTCTCCTGTAGCTTAATCAGCTCTGGTGACTCATCTCCCTTCTCAATGCCTGTATCTGAAATTTGGGAAGCAGGGACGAAGGCAACTGAAAGGAAAAAAAAGCTCTGAGGAAATGAAATTAATCCCAGAGGATTTCCTGACATAAGAGTCTTTCAAGGCACTTTGACATGTTCTCAGGGCAAAACTACTGTCACGCCTGGCAGTCAAGGCTCAAGCAGTGCCTTGGTGATGTTTCACGCTCCAGTGGAACGCATGGCTGAGCTTCTTGGGGTCTGGGCATGCAGCTGGCACTGCCTCAGCTCTGCCTGCTCCCTCTCCTCACAGGGAGAAAGGGGACATGCTGCCTTCTGATGCATTTCTATTTCTTACCTATTTTACATATGTATGTGTTGATAATATCTAGATATATGCAATTTATACAATTATACATGGAAGAAGGAAGACTAACAAGAAAGTGTCAGACTTCAGGGGAAACCCAGGGTACAGCTGCATGAACGAGAGCAAACAGACCCAAGCTCACCCTGCTCTGCTCTATCTGCCCTGGTGTATGTAACTTCCATTTTCACAGTATTTTGAACTCTCTCCTAATTTTACAGCAAAGGTTGATAAAAATAATGACAACTGAGGAATAGGTTATAAAAGAAAACTATATAAAGTAAATGTTATGAGTGAAAATAGAAAAAGGAAACTATGGTTTTCAGTATTTTAATCTCTGTTTTACTACTCTGACAATCTTTAACAAACATGAAAATGTTTACAAACATGGATAGTATTGTCAAATTTCAGCAGAGCAAAAGAAAAAGATTTTGAGCATCTTTGCATTATTGGAAACTCAAGTAGAGTAAGGCTTAAAAAAAAATTCCATTTTTCCTGTAATTTACATTTTAGGTTTTAAACAGGCACATTGCAACATTTAATTGTATCCTTTTTTAATGTACTGTGTTACATCCAGAGTTGAGACATTTTCCAGTAAACTAAGAAAAACATTTCCCATAGCCACAAAATGCTTTCAAATCCTCCAGTGACAGCACAGTTTCAGTGATAAAATAATATGGCTTTGTAGCACACAACTGACGCTAATGCATATTATCAATTCTTGCCCACCGACATAACAATCACTCCCTGCATTTTTCACATTTTAAAAAACCCCTCCAGAGTGTTACAGATATATACGCTACCCCCAAGCTCCTGTTTTTTCACTCTTTTATCAGACAATTTTACTTAAATTAGTGTTCAAGAAGCACTGAAATTTCCCATTCCATCTTGCAATATCTCCTCATTGCCATCAAAAGCTTTGATGTCTATGAACCTGCTTACAGTGTCCATCCCTGTGAGTCAGCATATCTAGGAGCCAAACACGAAGACCATGGAGAATACAAGGGAAAGAACTGTGACTTCATTGCATCTGAATCGAAATCCCCATCTTTTGCTTTGCTTTGGAGATGCTTCTCTTTAGCTTTAACAGCTGTTGGTTTTTCCTTATTCTTTGGGCCCTAAAACACTCCTTCACAATGGGTTTACTGCTGCAGTCCTGCCATGCATTCCAGCAGCCCAATGATACTGAACCTATGGCTCAGCATCAGTATACATCCAACCAGGGGCTCTGTCCCAGCTGCCCCATTCTCCAGGGGCCTCTTGGGCAAAGCCTGCTGGCTTGCCAGCAGCAGCCCAGCTGTGGTCCATACACATCTACCAGCAGGCAACAAGCACACACGGAATGGAAGAGCAGTCACCAGCTCCCCCAGAAGGGGGAAGTGGTGGGAGCTCAGTGTAACAGTCAGAACAAAAAATATCTCTGTATTTGAATTACATTTAATAAAAAAATACAAACTAATCTCTAACTTTGTTTCAATTAGCAACTTTTCAAAGCTCTGGGAAAACGATGGTGTGAAAAAACTCATGGTGTGACAGGATGCAGGCAGCTGTATAGTCAAAGGAATTCTTTAATTACTCTAGTATGTTAACTACCTGGATTCACTATGATCTTTGCAGAAGCAAATGCCATATAGCTTACTTATTACGTAAAGGCTTCTTACTCAGGCCATGCTTCCCTTCATGTTTTGTTGCAAATATACTCATACAGTACTGAAATAAGGTTGTGGGCAACGATGCTTCTAAAGAATCATACAGATTCCAAGAGATAAAAAAGTAGCTCTGAAATAATCATAGCCCACTCAAATCCTACTGCCTTATAATATACCTTTTTAAGGCTATTGTCTTTTTTGATGCTGGACTTCTGGCAACTTTGATCATTTAGAAGTACAGCCTCTTTTTTTCCCCCAAGACATTTTAAGCTGTGCAATTCAACCGTCATCTCTCACAAGAGATGCTATGAGAAATAACAAAAGAACACAGCCTGGCAGCTTACCTTGAGTGACTCAAGTCCTCAAGGAACCAATGCTGTCTACCAACTGGGAGTTTTAGGATCATTATGGCACGGATCCTCTAAACACAGCATGCCCGCTGCCCTGAGCACCTTCCCTCAACCACCAGTTTGAGCCACAAGCTTTTGAAAAGCCCACTACCAAACCTAATGTCCCAGAGTCCTTTCTGACCTGTCTACCCCATGATTACATGGCAACTACATTACACAAGTATTCACTACTAACATGACTTCTTTTTCAAAGTGCATGCAGCATGTGCCTCTGCATGTGAAGAAGCTGGAGTGTTTGGTGATTCAATGCTGCTCTAGAGAGCACTGCAAGCCACTCTAGACAGTATACTGTTCTGCATGTAAGTAGATTTTTGGGAACTGAGTGATTTCTTTCCTCCCAGAAGGCTGGAAGGTTTTTCTTGAACTATCTCAAGTGTGTGAATGTGTACAGCCACACACGGAGTGATCCACTGCAGTACAGGACTATCAACAACAGCACACAACTACAGAGAGACCTCTACTAGTGCAAAAGATCCGCTGCTTTTCCATGACCACAATCATGGAAAAACATGCCACAAGTTGCAATTTCAGTTTATTTGTATCACATATATCTTCTATTGAAAATTTCTCCCATTACCACATCACATCTGATGTCTTGAACAATCCATACACACTTGCACAATGTGAAATGAGACATTCTATCAAATCCTCCTTCACAGCATAAGCACACCTTGAATGACCACACGTACAGTTAAATGTGCAACTAGACACAAGAAATACACAGAAACCAGCAAGGTAAATTCTATGAGCCAATCTCCCTGTGCTAACCTGCACCTCTCTGCAATCCTGGCATCTTCCTTGCAACATCTGTTATTCCAGGAGAGCAGCACAGGGAATCTGTCGGGGAGTGACAGTGGGAATTGAAGAGCCTGCCCTGAATCTTTGGGTTCAATTCTGAAAAGAAGAAAAGCAACCTCTAAGCAAGATGTGGGTGTGGGTTAATCCATCAAAAGCACTCCTTATATCCAATGCTTGTAACAAAGTTCAAGCTGAAGAATCTGTAGTAAGAATGTTCAAGAGGTATTGCGCCTTCCCGAGCACCAGCATTACTACTACATTACAGATTCCACTGTGTTAATCATTAAGAGCCTGGAAACCCATGTTGAGAGAGAGGTATGACAGCAACACATGGATATATTCACTGACATTTAATATAGTCACTTTGATTAATTATTAAATCTCTAAAATGAACTTGGTGCTTGAAATGGCATTTCAAAGGGTCCAATATTCCCATTAGCAAATTAACTTTACTCTTAGCAGTTGGCAGTAGTTGCTTGGAAACAATTCATTTGGACATCTAAACACACTTCACTTAATCCATACACCCCCGGTCTGGTTTCCCCACAACCCTACTCAACAGATTTATGTATTTTTGGTATTCCATATATAGCCTGACATTCAATTTTCAAAAAATAGTATATTTGCAATCACAAAACCTACACTTAATTTTATTCAGTATGCTCAGCCATTTTCAAAGTCAAAAGCATGAAGATTGTTCAGAAAGACAATTCAAATTTTATACATTTTATATATTTTAAATACATATAAATACATTAATAAGTATTTCTCATATAGATATATTTGGAAACAAATACATGCAGAGGAAAATTTAAATATTCAAGCTAGGCAATCAGTTAGTACAGGAAGAGGTTGTACATCAAAACACCAAATACATCTAAGGTGAAAGTTTAATAATTGCAAAGTAATTTTGTTTCCCTTAATTCAGGAGATGTCTCTGAAAAAAAAAATCACACATAGTCAATATCTAGCCAGTATTAATTAGACAAGCAAAAACTCACTGCCACGAGCATTTTATGACTGTAAGTAAAGAGTAAATACATCTTGCTGACAAGAAGGATTAACTATTTTTTGTTTTCTTCCTCATTGTTTTCAGAAAGACTTCATTTTTTCTATAAATGCTTTAAATTCTTTGCAGGAAAGCACCAGTTAGGTAAGTTTAGGATCTGATTTGGCCCAAAAAAAGCTAAAAGCAGGAGCTGCTGCACCTATGAAGAAGATTTTCAGGAGAGGTAACGAGGGAGAACTGGGGTTGGGATGCTGCCTCCAGCCTACACTTCATGAGCAGTGCCAGGAAGCCCCACAAGCCCAAGTGACCCCTGACCTGCACAATCAGTTAAATGCCAGCACTCATGAATCTGGGCTTCCAGAAGTCTGTAAAGCTAGAAAAAAACCCAGCAGGTCCCATATAGTCCCTTAACAGACAAACAGAGGAGATGGCTGAGACATCAGAAGGAAATCTCTGGCTTTCTACTGAATACTGTTCCAGTCTGATACACCAGTGCTCTAAACATGGTATTTCATTTCTAACATTCATCAGTCTCACTTGAGGGTGTATGTGGGCCAATCAGATCAATTTTTATAGAAATAAATCTCATTCCCTCACATTTTTTGAGACTGGTTTCAAATCAAATAAAGTGAGGAAATAAAAACAAATTTTCAATACTTTACAATAGTGGTGGTCCCATGGGTGGCTTAATAAAAACAACTTTTACAACACAGAAACACTGACACAATATTTTTAGGCAACTTTAGTCTTAGAACTCTTGAAAAACAAGCTGCAGACAGGCTGACATTTTAAAATAATTTTGGACCTCTGCATCTCTGAATGACTCCTAGAGTTAAAGGTTATCCAAAAGTCACAAACCCTTTCCCCAGAGTACTCAGAGTAGACTCACAATCTTGAGATTGACACATACTGTTCTGTACAGAAAAAAATATGGAGGGGGTGGGGAGAAAATCCCATCTATCTGTTTCCATTTGTACATTTAATAAAATCCTATTTAGACAAAACTGTTCTTAGCCTTCACAAATTCACCACCATGTCAAGATAAACTGAAGCTCACATAAAAATCACACATTATTTTGTCTTCAGTAGGACTGTATATGATGTACCCAAGGAGAAGTTGGGCTGAGGCCAGATGTGATGCTAGAGGTATGTCTAGGAAAAAAGTACTTTTGCCTGCTATGGAGCAAGGATGAGCATGGGCAACATCTAAATTACATATCAGAATATGTTTCTTCAGTGACACTGTGAAGCATTGGAACAAGCTGCCCAAGGAAGTTGCGAAATCACCATCCTTTAAAGTTTTTGGAAAACCAGCTATATGTGGCCCTAGGGGGCATGGTTTAGTGGTGAGCTTGGCAGTGTTAGGCTAACAGTTGGACTCAATAATCTTAGAGGTCTTTTCCAATCTTAATGATTCTATGAAATGGACATGGACACTCTCTTGTCTCTGGAACCTCCTCACTCAGTACCTCTGCTCCCACCTGAAACTGAACTATCTAGACTACCAGTAAAGTAAAAAGAAAGATGACAAAAGAAGAAAAAAACCAAAACCACAAATTTTCTCCTACATTTCAGTCATTCTTCAAGAAATGACGGGGTAAGATATACTTCACAATTTATCAGCAATTAGAAAATAGTAGCAAAAGAAACTGCTGGCGTCCTCACATGCCAAGTGCTGTCCATCAGATCCAGAGCAGCATAGAAGTATCAATTCCAGGGGACAGCCAGGCAGCCTGCAGAAAAGCCTGGGAGGGAGGCATCCCCAACACACACAATACAGAAAAATATCTTCATGTCAAATAAATATTTACTTCCTTAAATATCTTCATGTCAAATAAATATTTACTTCCTTATATCCTATGGCAAAATACATAGTCAAGAAAATAATTTACAGATAAAAACCCAAATATGTTTGAAGTGGTTTTGATGTTTGAACTCTTGAGGATACAGGAACTTTGCCTGTTAGGTAGATTGCTCATTTTTTCCCCCTCCACAATTCAAACATGCTCACTGAGTAGAAATGCAGGCTTATCTACACTTAAGGAGCAGAATAAGGGGATTTTGTACATGCTGCTCTTGAAATAAGTGTAGAAAAGAGAGGAAGTAATTCAGAAATCAAAAATCATATTTCCTGAAACATATATATATATACACATATATATACACACACAGAGATATCTAAGTTAAAATATTTGAGTTAGGTATCTGAGTTGAAATTTCAGCATCAAGGATTTTTTCCCCTAATAGCTGCTCTCCCAGGAGAAGCTCAGGAGTGCCCATGCCTGTTCCCCCCCTGCCCCATGGACACCAACAGGACTCTCACACAGCAAGGGCAGGCATTAAGTTCTGAATTAGACTTTAGTCTAACTGCAGACACAGAGACCAAAGCCTTGTCCCTTTGATATTCTAGATGTAATATTGATGTTCTAGATGTAATATTGGTATTCTAGATGTATCTTTGATATTCTAGATGTGTATCACTACAGTGACTGCGCCTCAGAAGTTTGCTTTGCTGCAAGTTCTTCAGATCCTTCTTTTCACACATCTGGAGAAACAACACTGAGCTGCTCTAAGCAAAGAGATCAATATAAACACACAGTTCATCTTTTGACATTTCCAATTTTTCGTGCCCTACCAAAGAACCTCAAGCTGTCACTTACCCACCCCATGTGCATTTTCTACATGCATATACAGACGTGCTTAGCTCCTGTCCAAAAATCAGTCTACAACTACAGCATCCCCACTGGCCTCCCTACCAAAAGGAGTACACATTCATTTGTTTGGATTCTGTAGCAGCAACTGGCTTTTATACAGTAAAGAGCAACAGTCATATCTTCTATAAAACTCCGTATAAACCCATTTTCCATTCAGAGTGAATAAAAATGAAATAAATAAAAAATCACTGTACTTAGCAGGCAATTGAACACATTTAATATTTACTACAATACATCTATCTACTTCAGATTTTGCTCCAGTGGAACAGCATTTTAGGGTCAGTATCAAATTAAGTCTTACTTCTTGTCTTTTTTTTCCTTCTTTTCCCACCCTCTGCCCTCCAGCAAGCATTATACAGTTTAAAATGTTAATATTATTATAGGTTACAATTCTAAATTCTAAGTGAAGGTTCATGTTTAAAAGATATTGGCAAGAATAATTGCTTTTTTCCAAAGAAAAGAAATCAGCAATAAAGTGTATTAATCAATGATTATTGAATTCTCTGCTCTAGGCTAGTGGTTCCTGTCAACAGTGGACCTTCAGAACTACGTTTTCCTCTTCAGCTTTAATGAAATAATGCACTGAAATGAAATAATGTAGAACTAATCAACTGTCTTTGTTTTTGAAGTCTGAGCAATTTCTTTGAGAATCAAAATGAAACAGAACCATCATGCTTACAAATTCTCTTAGAGGAAACAATACAGAGACACTGATCTCTCAGTTAGAGGATGTTTTATCTCTGCCAGAAATGGGTATAGAGTACAGAAACACAATACAGACAACAGACACTGGGAAGAATCCATTAGAATTACTATTTTGTTCTACCCACACACACCATTTTCTTTCAGGTTCCCAACTACAGACTTATATTGAACCTGTACCAGTGGGACTACTCACACAAATGGGAGTTACATGCCTGGCATTTGCAGGACCAAGTCTTTGGTTGGCCTACAGCAAGGCACAGCTGAGACAATACAAAACCTGAAAAAAAATCTACCACTGTAAGCTCTGCAAATCTGCTTGATAAAATAAACACCAAGCAGAAAAAGTGCAATTACTGCAAACAGATTTTTGAGAGCTTTGTTTTCCATGCAGCAGCTGTAAACAAACAAATAAATCTCCCCATGCATTTTAAGATGCACAGAAAAACATATTAAAACCCAAGACCAGAACCTCTGACTAAACCAGTTGAATTTGCAGATGCAAAGGCTATTAGAACTTCACTTCCTCTGCTTCTTTCCCAGACAGCTTCCTATTCACATTTTTTTGACCTAGCCTAAAGTTTAAGGCATCCCCAGCAGCCTTGGGTCAAGCCAAAAGGCAGGACACATTCATCTTGACTCTAGACTGTGCTGTCCCATTTAGCAACTGCCCATCCCCCTGGCTTGCTGAGCAGCACACACCAGTCTGTTTAAGTAAGTAAGTAAGCAGAAAAAGAAGTTGGCAGCCAGAATACAAGTACCTTATGCTTTGTAAAAGTAAACCATGTACTGTAGTCCAGGAGACAGGCATTTTCTATTTTGCTTGAGTAAGAAACACATCTCCAAATACACCCTTTCCTCTCTGAATATGACCAGAAAGCCTTCCTTGCCTGAGGGTTTAAATGACTGCAGATGGGAGAAGTAGTTTTTTTCCCCTTTGCAACAATGGTTTGATTTTATGACAAAACTGCAAGAAAAATCTTTACTAGACTGCAAATTCAAGAGGTACTGTGTGCCATAAACTTTATTTTACAAGTACTTTAAAGGACTTCATGATACATGAGGAGAAAGAGGTTTCATGTATGTAATTCAGAAAATACATTAAATTTCCCCTTTGGAAAAAAAAAAAACCAAAAAAAACCAATCAGGAAAACAGGGTCACTCAGTCGCCCAGGGCCCAGCTGAAGAATTAAAGAACTCTATGCATCAGAAGAGAGAAAGAGGGTTGAGGGAGGATTAAAAACAACAACAACAACAACCCAAACCAACCAACCAAAACAAAAAGCTGCCACAGTGGACTATACATAACACCAAAATGTGTGTTCTTTCATTTAGATATTAACATCTGACCCTTCTCTCCATATCATGGTCGTTGTTACTATATTAGACTGGACTTCAAAACTGGCCAGATTTTCCAGATAAGCTGAATTTAGAAGCCTAATGACAATTTAGAAGCCTAAACTATTCAGTGATCTTGCTAACAGTACAATAATCAAAGGAAAAACTCAGGAAAATTCACCTCTTGACTATTACAGATTTTAAAATATTACTTGTTTCTCGGAGTCTTTTTTTCAGTTTAATTTAGCCGTGCATTTAAAAAATATAACTTGTGACCAAGAAAATACTACCTGTAATTTCAAGAACAATTTTAACTATTTAGAGAAGCAGTTAAAATGAGCAAAAGTGATCATAAATGTTTATTACTCACCTTCTGTAGGTCACTCAAAATCAAGTTACAATAGTCTCCTTATTTGTACACATCCCTATATCAGTTAGTGGTAGTTTACATAAAACTAAGGCATAAAGCTGCTGCTATTAACCATCCATTAATTAATCCTATAAGACATATTTACCAAATCATCAAGACTTAAAAGTCATTTTATCACAAAATAAGAGCTCAACTCACCAAAACTACATTTTCCTTACCTGAAAATCAACGGACATTTTACCAGTGCATGGAATGCCAACACATTAAAGCTGTGTAAGAATTAATTCAAATCAACTGCTTTCACAGAATTTTAAAAATTGTCTTAATTGCAATTTTGTGAGAAAGAGAGAAGATTTGAGTACTTTTCATATATTAAAACTATTTTCTTCCAATGGAGAAGTGTGTTACCTTGGCATGCTCCTCTACTCACACTGATGCAACCTCCTTAATAATTATGCCATGAGCAACATTTTTGTAAGAGACTCAAACCAACAGCTAATAAACTTCTTTCACTATCTAAAATGAAGAAAACAACCTATTGTGAATGGACATGTGGCTGTAAAAAGCTCAATTATCTGTACAAGACAAAGGACTACAAACTCCAGGCTGTAACTAGAACAGCCTTCAACTGTTTTGCTCAGTCTGTGGAAACAATTTGCATGACACAATCTGCCCTATAAAATCCACAGCCTTTCATATTGTTATAAGAGCTTGAGTTCAAAGGAGTAGTAAAGGGAAAAAAAGATACCAAAAAACCCAAATTAAAGGAGCACTACTTTCTACCCACCCAGGAACAAAACAGAAACACTGAATTGCAGCACACAGATCAAGTACCAGTTACAAAATAAAACCGTTCAGGGCATTCTCCATTCCTTGTAATATGCTTGGGAATGGCAGCATTTTAAAGAGATGGTTGTGCTCTTCCAGCAGACAAACCTCTTCCTCTCTGTTCTCCTGTAGCACAGGGCTGGGAATTCCCTGCCTGAAGAAGCCAGCCAAGATACATGACAATTGGGAGAGAAGCTGATTGTTTTCAAAACCTATCACATTCATAAATACACTTCTATTTTTGAGAGATGTTTAGTGTAAACCAAGAAAAACATAGGTAAATTGTAATTAACCTAAGCTTCAGAAGACTTTTCTCTTTTTTCCTGCCAGGGTATGGCAGAAGTGAATGCCAACAGATTCAGAAGTGCTGGGGATGCCTTTGTAATTCCTCTGCAAATCTGTGAAGCCCAGGTGAAATATGGGTCAAGCTACAGAGAGCATTTCAGAGACTACCAAAATGTCATTAAATTCACAGGGATTTCAGAGTTCCACCACCACGCTGCACTCTATTTAATTACTGATGGGCAGCTAAAACTGCCAGCCTGACCAGCTTTAGTTTCTTCACTTCAGAAGTCATTCTGGTCTCCTTTTAGCAATGAAAGGGAGCGTAGCATTTTCATGACAAGCCACGTGACATTCTACCACCACGCAATGGAAAATCCGCTTTCCTGCCTTCCAAACTGTAAATGCCACCAGACGTATTTAGATTTACCAACTGACCTGAGCACTGCTGCTGCTGCTGGCAGTGCTCTGCCATAGATCCAGGCTCTCTCCCAACTTCCCTTCACAAGCATTTTCTCATTTTCCCTAAACTGGGCTGTCAGATGCAACATCTCTATCAGACAGTGTGGCAAACATCCCTTTTGATTTCCAAGCATTCAGTGCTAATACAGCTGGCACCATAGCCTGCAGCTACTGCTGTGACTCATCCCTTGATGACCACACAACTGGGCTCTTAAAAATGGAGTGCAGGTTGGAGGTCATTAGGGCTTTAAAATATTCCCTACTCCAACCTGCAGAAAGCAAGGGTATATTATGTATTTAATACGCTTGCATACCGTTCATTTTTTACAGCGCTTACTTGTAATACATTGTGAATACTTCATTTTCTCTTTTAACAGAGATGCTACCAGCTGACAGAATAGGGACAGAGTGCATTGTTAAGTGAGGGGTTTTACCCTTCTGGGAGAGGGACAATGTTATCAAAATAATATAAACCTGAGCAGCCACAGAGCTTGTTAAACACACCCAAAGGAAGCATTTGCAAACAGCCTTGAAAACAATTTACTGAGTTAATACTTAACATTGCATCTGCACACTTTTGATTTCACTTTCTTTTTCAGTTTCATTCATACAGTATTTCCCCCTGAGCTGTCTTAAATCTCTCTTTTATCCTTTCTGCTTTCCAAAGTTTGGCTCTTCCCATGATAATCTTTCCAAAGATAGGTCACCTCAAGTGTCTCTTATCTGTTCAAAGAGCTCAGAGATAGCTAAAAAATAAATCTGGTTCCTCCCTCCTCTGCCCCACAGCTGCCTACAGTGTTCCCTCACAGTGTCAGCACAGGGACTGTTACTACAGAATGCACTGAAGTGATACATGTGTGATTAGATCCTACGGTCACTTATCAAAATTTACTTCTGCATCTTAACTCCAAGGAAACTTTCATTCATTTATAGCAAATACTACATCCTTCACATGTTGTTATGAAATTTCCATGGCATGCTAAACCCCAAGCAACTGCCAGCTCCATGGTCTCTACTGCATGCATGTGCACACAAAACATTAAAAAAGCAAACTGCAAGTTGCAGATTTAAGAATTTCTCAGCTTGGCCTCCTTCTGCATATGCGTTACAACACCATCTACTTCTTGCATGAGATCTCGTTTCATTTAATGCCCAAAAGAAATTATTTTAACTACCTGATAAAATATTTAAGACCTTGCTTTCCCCTCATTGCTCAAAATGTAATTTCATACCTTAATTCCCACCCACTATTCAAGCCCTTCTCTCTGGACAGACATTAATTTCTCCCCAAGTTCTTGTGTTCATCACTGTAGCATTTACTGGTTTAGTAAACACTCAATTTATTTCCACAGCACATCTGTGAAGGAGAGGTACCATTAACCCAGTTTCATAGGCAGAGAACCAGAGAACTGGGAGATTATCATCAAAGGTATGTAAGAATTGACAAGCTGCAGCCAGAGATGCATTATGGCTGGATTTTCAGACTACTGAGGCTTATGTAATTTTTGTATATACAAACCAAACCTCCCTTGGCTACAGCAGCTGGTGCCAGACATCTGCAAATTCATGCTTTCAAGTGAGGAAAACGAGGGATGAGCCCTGACAGGATTTGGTGCAGCCTCTGTCACACCAGCATTACAGCAAAAGAGACCTTCAATAAGGGCTCTTTAATGAGAGGTCAAATGAAGGTTCTAGAGGCACCCCTAGTTCTCCTGCCTATTAAATCTGGAGTATGTGTCCTCAGAATTCTGACTTGTGTATAATTTCCTGGGTTTCAGAAGGAAACTAGAAAACCCTCTGAACCAAATGTGTAGCATTAAGGTGCCTGGGTCATCAGCAGTGTGGTCATTGCGGATCCCCGTACCCAGTCACAGCACAACCCCTGTGCTTTCTGCTGAAAAACTACACAAAACTGCCCAATGATTTCTGTACAAACTATGAGTGCCACCACATTCATCTAACAGAAATACTAACTACGGTAAACAGGTGTGTTTATACTCATGATGATGATTAATGACAGCTTCTGTCATGCCCTGCTAACAAAACACAGCAATCATTCAATGAATGTTTATAATCTCAGCAGCAGGGGACTTATATTGTTTCATTCTTTGTTCCACTAATTGTTTCAAGTTTTCCATTGGAACCAAAGGCTGATATGAAAACTGACACTTCAGTAGTTGCTTCTACCTCTCTCTTTAATCTTAGTTCATAAAACCTGATACTTCATTCACGTCAATATCCAAGGGGAAAAGATAATCATATCACTACATGTTCATGATGTAAACTGACAAAGCCACGATTAAAACCAAGGACTTATACATCATTTCAGGATGTAGGAAGCCCAGATCTCTCTAAATTTCTTTGTCTGAATGTGAACATCATATCTTCTAGACACAATAAAATATAAAGGGTGCCAAATTCTCTAAAACACCAAAGTATAACCTTATACCAGCAGCCACTGTAAGAAGAGGAAGACCTAGAATGAGTAAATTTCTTGAGCAGGGACAATCAGGATCTTTAGTTACTCGGTGAAGAATAGGACTGGAAAGTAAATGAAAGAAAAGTTGCACAGAAATTGTAGCACATAATTGCTAGCAAGGAAAAGTGATTCCACTTCATGCAAAGAATTATATAACTCAGGTCTCATTATTTCAGTGCCTTCAAATAAATAAGCTGTTTTCCCTCAAGTAAGTCCAAAGCAATGTTTTACTATCCATGCTCTGTGCTGCTCCAGAAGGCTAAGGGCCACTTGCAGAAGAGTGACAAAGGGTCATTTTAAAAAGCCATCCTACCACTAACGAACTTAAAACTGGCTGTTGTGTCACAATTTTAAGGAAAAACAAAATGTGGCTTTTGTGGCCTGTTTCACAAATAATGAAAATGTTTCACCAAAACCAGCACACACCTGCCCCACAAAAAGAAATGCACTGCTCCAGTCCTGCAGGGAACCCCACAGCCTCAGGTTTAGGTGCCACATTAACAGACTGTGTGGCTGGGCACCACACCACTGCAGCACAACTAACAACACCAATTCATTGTATTTTAATTATACAAACAACATACTGCAGCTAAAGCCATTCTTCAAACAGACTAAACACCTAAAAACACAAGCCTCATCCCAAGACTTACATGTTTTAACTATTATAAAACAGAATAGGAGTAAAGATTTTCATATACACTTATTTCTTATGGGCTTAGAAAAAATAAATAATTTCATGGGAGGCTGAAGAGCTGCTAACAGTCTTCTTTTTACTCCTGCTCCTACTAGCTTGACTTGTCTATAAAATGAGGATAGTATGTAATTCTTCTCCTCCACTTGGGTCTCACTGGAAAGAACTCTTTCACTAGCCATGTAACCATGATAAGCAAGATGGCAGATAAATGGAATCATTTCCAAAATACACACATAGCTCAACAGAAGTCAAGCAAGTCTCTGCAAGAGGATGGTTGTCATGAAATATAAAACTGCACTAGATGCAATGACCAATTCTCTAAAAAAACCCCAACAGTTTTTAAAGAATTTTAATACCTATGTGTGTTGAAGAAGTCAAAAAAGCAAGAGAAACAGCATGTGGGTAAACCATTACTTAACGACTATGGGAATTTTATCCAAAATGGAAAATACTGCAGTTGTCACATGGAAGTCTTAGCACTGGAAGCAGAGACAACACCACCTGCCACCGCTTTTGTTTCATTCTGAAAACCCTGAATGGGGAAGTTGACACTGCCTGTCCCATCAATAAAGCTCAAATACTTCCTTTATCACTGTGGCTGGCTTGCAAACTGACACAGTATGGTAGCCCTGTGATGACAGAACCTGTCTGGACATGGGCATCGCACCCATGATGAACCTGAGGTGTTGGGGGTATACAGGTCTCGGGAAAAAGTGGTTTGTGAAAAACAGAAATACTCTGGACCTATCATACTCAGGATTCAGTCCATTAATGAAAATCTCCAGATTACAACCACCATAAAACAGTTATTAAGATGAAGGAAATAAGAAGTTCTAATAAATTTTAGATATATTTTTAATATTATTTTCATTGTGTTTTCAAAGTCTGCCATATCCTTTATTCATGTTACCAAACCTTTTTTCTTGTAGGCTTCAAAAAATACTTTAGTTTCTATGAAAGCTGAGATTTTACTGTACTGTCATGACAAGGCCTGTGAGATAGGTTAAGAATAACCCCCACACACATGTACATCCAGTTAAACTGCAAACTAGCAAAACATAATCATTGTAAAATGAAATGAAAATGAATGCAGTTGTCCTGCATTCCTCATTCTCAGGATCAATTAATATCTCTGCTGCTTGAGCAAGAGATACTCAATTCTCTTGTCACCACATGACTCATAAAATCATTAACTCTTCTGCAACCCCAATTAAATCTGTGAGATTGCTGCAAACAAGAACTATTTGTAACAATTTACAAAATGGAGAAACTCTTGACAAGAGTGATGCTGCTACTGACCACAGCATTAAGAAACCATGTGCATATCACTCCCCTGAGTGCTTTGTCTTATGTATTTAATACAATTTTAAAACCACCTTGGGTATGAAATGCAAAGATATTCTTAACATTTTGGTAGCTATGGTGTGGGAGTTTCTGCGCCATAACATTGAGCTGTGTTGGAGAATAACGCTCAAGTGGAGTTTTTCTGCTGACACCATCCCAAGAAGTGTATTGTATATACAATATTAATTTTAATAATTCCCAAATTTCAGTCAATAAAGAGGACATTTCCAATTCTGAGTCATATAAAACCTTTGTTTTTTTCCTTTTTTCCTTATTTGCTAGGCTAGGAGTCAAATACCTTCACTTTCCAGTGATGACACAGGCAGGGAGAAGGGCAAATCAATGGAAAGACCACCATATGTATTTAGGGAAAAAATTTGAAGAGGTTGATGGTCCTAAACTGAGGAACCAGATGATTCTCACATCAGAATTGTGAAATAATTAATAAATGGCATCAGAGAGAGAAATTATAAATTACTTCGCTGCAGATTCAGACTGTGGCAGATTAACTTGTCTAACATATCAATGCTCTTGTTACACAACATATCCTAGGCCTTGACAAAGGATAGAAAAAAGTTATTCATTGGACCCTGGTGACTAAATGGAACATTTTAAGGCCAAGGCTAAAATCATGAGATCTTTCAGGTTAGTGGGTGTTTTCTAGCAGAATTCTTCATACGTTGCTTTTTGTGATCATTACTTAATATTGTCATTGCATCTCCACAGAAAGTAAAATCTTGATGCCAACAGACTATGCTGTGAACCATGTTGAGAAGAACATCATAAGAACCACCAATGAGAAAAAAAGATCTCTCAGGAGATGGATGACAGACACTAGAATTAACATAAATTAAGGCAAAATTTAACAAGATGCGCACATCCTCTAGACCTGCATGTTTCATGAAACCTGTGAAGTTCCAAAATGAGTTGGAAGAAACCTAAATCCTTCCAAATATTTTGAAAAATAAAGACAGTGCTGAAATTATTTTAGGGCATGGGAAGAAGTGTTAGTTTCAGTCAGAGATGACCAAGTCGGGCTGGGTCCCACGATGCCTTAAAACCACACTCCCACTCAAGACTAGGCTGAAACTCAAAGCTCTTGGCACAACACCCTGACTTCAGCAATAGGATACATGTCATTTCTGGAAGCATTCCAGGAAGTTCTGCTACATAGTATTCCTGATGGTTTGCAAAGTCTTTGTAATAATATAACAAGGGCCTTTTTCATGCAAACACTTATTATAAAGAATAGGTTGAATGACCATGCCGTAATGCTGCTCAAGGTAAGTATGATGCTTTTTAAAGTGTTTTATACAATAAGCACAAACTTGTCTGAGTAGGTTGGGCAGCAATTTCATCACCCATTATGTTCACACTGCAAAGTCTCACTGAAATGAGTATGATGCCTGCATTACTAATGTCAATATGTGCTTGCATACCAAAATCATTACTTCAGTTTTTCTAGCATTACACAGCACAGACACTTCAGAAAGATAGGAGAGCTGGTGTTGCATGTCAAAATAAGGTCATCCATTAACTAAACACAAGTGAATTAAATGTCCAAGAAAAGACATCTGCTTAAAGAGATGGAGTATCTTTTTTTACCTAGGGAACTTAAGGCAGCATTGCACATTCCCTTCATCCAGCTGTGTCCCAATATCACAGCTTAAGTCTTCCATGGCAAAGCTTCGGTGGAATAAAGACAGTTTACCAAACAGTGAGATAAACAATATGCCAATATCCAGGCGCAGCTGGGCTGAGACAAACTAAATTCACCTTTTTCCTGTGATTCTCAGAAGTCTATTTTGGTTTTAACTTTGCTGTCTTTGTTTGATCCTGCAGTTATTGTAATGTGGTTTTTGCATTTTTCCATTAATTCTTCCTCCCCATACAATACTTTAAGCCATATTACAAATGAGGGGAGAAAGAGAGTAACAAGCTCATGAAGTGATTGTCTCAGACAATCTTTAAATGTACTGACTAATTGGATATATAACTCATAAATGATGATGGAGAAGGCATGCCTAACAACAGAGAGAAAAGAAACTAAATCTAAAAAAGCTCCAGCTCTGTTCAGTTGAATTAACAATAGGCATTTGATTTCATCAGCTCTGATATTCTAAATATTGTAACAATAAATGTAATCTTTCCTGTAAGCACACATTCTTCTAAGCAAATGACTGCAGAAGGAATGGCTGTTAAAAGCACTGCAATTACTCTAAATTTGTACTATAAATAGTGTAACACCAGACCAGAGTTAAATTAAATATAAAACATTTCATTGTCCCAAATCCAATTTGAAGAGAGTATTTGTAGTAGCACCAGCAGCGTCTTTTCAGATTTTGCACATTGCTTTAAGAAACTACCACACCTATCCACACAAAACACTGACACAAAAAGCACATGGAAAGACCAGACAAAAGCACTTGAGGAGGAATTGCACTTAGAATGGTATCTCTATATAGACTGCACGGCTCAAATCTCCTGTGACTGTTTGGTTTAAGTAACTGCTCGTGGATCCTGCTCCACAGAGCTGCATGCTATTCTGAGTTCAACTCAGTCTGAGTGCCTGAACACTGTAATAAACATCACTTCCAAATCTGACACACATTTCATCCAGTCTGAAACACTTAAGACCTCCACAACCTGAAGTGTATACTATTCTTTTATTTTCTAAGTAGAGTAGAAGGAAAAACCTATTCGATATTTGGCTCAATCTTAGTGCCATACATTAAATTAGGAGTTAATAATTTATTAATCATCATTCAAGAAATCCTTATTACATGTGACTGTTTTTGGAGGGGCTTTGCTTTCTTCTTTAAAGGACCTTCAACTACAAACAGCTAGGGAAATATTCTGACATACAGATTTGACGTGTTCTTTTGGTTTACATATTAAAGCAAGAAAAAGTTACGTGCTTGCATAAACATATATAATTTTCAAATTTTTCAGTGTTTAACAATGTTTAAAGATTTAAAACTTTTTGGTTCTTGCATAGTAGATTTTGTGTAGCACACTTAATGTCACTATGTTACCCATTATGACTGCCCCCAGTAAGTCTTTTTTTTTTTGCAAGAATTCCCTCTTAACAACATAGATATATTATATAGTTCAATATTATCAGCATGATGAATTTGCTTAAAAATGGAAAGAAAACAAAATTGTATCAAGAATAAGCCCAGTAAACAACCAAGCACCCTCCATTAATTCTCTCTCAGAGATAAGCAAGCATGGCACACTGGGAGAAAGCCAATAAAAGCAACTCCTTTGTTTCCTAATTTTCATAAGACAGCATTTCTCTAGTGCTGTAAGGCACAGCCACATTTATCATTCTATCTTAAAACAAACGGAACTTTATGATTTATTTCAGCTAAATAGAACTGAAGCAAAAAACATACTGACAGACACTCACATGGTACAGAGCAACAAAAAAGTGCATCAAACTTCAGCAGCTCAGGAAGGCACAGCTCCACTGCAAAGGTCCCATACCAGCAGCCAAAACAGCAGAAAGAGGCAATTTCTGCTCATGGCTGGTTCTGCTGCCACCACCTCATCCTGACAGTGCTGCACAAGACCCCAGGCAGTGGCAGAGTGTGGCTTCCCTCCTTCCCACCTTCCCTGTGGGCATCTCTGGGCACATCCTCTCTTCCAGAAGACCATGGCAGACAGGCAGCTCTGAAACCTAACAGGGACAGCAGACAAACTCTAAGAACGCTGCAGTGTCCAGCATACAGTTTGCACAGGGATTTCTGAGCAGGTGGTTTATTTTGGTTTTGGCAGAGCTGCTGAGTGCCATCACGTGAGTGTCAGCAAAAAAAATCCTCACTTAATTCTCCAGGAGGGGTCCTGGACCTGCAGTGAGGAACCAGCCAGCTCAATTTACTCACTACTGAAAAGACCAGATCACAGCAGAGGCTTAGTAAACTGACTCTACCTCAATACCAAACATTAATCATCAACTTCAACTTACAAATGAGTGCTTGCTGCCTCTGCAGTGCTTTAAAAATATCCACAGAGCCTTCCAAAGGCACTCTGCAAGGGCTACCGCCACTCAACTCGCTTCTCAACACAGTGTTTTAACAAAAGGTTTCCAGCAGTCAGACTGGATTAACTGCATCTGAAATCTCACCAGAGTCTGCAGACAGACCCTCTTTACTTTGAGAGCTTCTATGCCACTTCAGATGCTTTGTATTGTTAATCAGCAGCAGAGCCAGAAAGAGCTCTCACAGGAACTGACTTTTAATACATACATGAGGCTCAGGTTCTTACAAGGGAGGAATAGTTCTTGCATTTTTGGCATTTAAACATCTTAGGAACATAACATTTATTAAAGCCAAAGGAAAATGAGGTTATGCAAAATACTTACTTCGAAAGTGTTCTGAGGCATAATAGTACACATCCTCATAGCCCTCGTGGTAATCCTCCTCTGGTCGGTACTTTTTGCCTTTTCTTCTTCTTGATCTTCTTATCTGCTTGACAAAGCCCAAGAAGCGCTCCATCTCCTTCCTCACTCACAGCCCCAGCCAGCAGTCCCCTTCGCCCTCTCCTTCACAAAGAGCTGTCCCAGCATGAATCACCCGCAAGCACCGGAGCAGAGCTGCAGCTCCCACCAGCCGTTCTGCTACCATTAAACAACCCCTCCCTTATCTCAGCTGTGACTAGGAAGCATATTGTTTTCCTCCTTTTTTTAAAAAAAAGGGGACACACACAGAAACACACTTTATCAAATCTACCGACTGGAATATTTCAACCTGAAAATAAATAAAGGAGGAAAGCATTGAAACAAAAGGAGAATTTCAGGATTTCAAGCTGCTATTAAGCAGCAGAGGACAAAGTTGAAGAGACCTGCTTGCCAGCAAGGGGAAGCCCAGCAATAGAGCTCCCTATCCTGTGTCTCCATCATTTGAAGAGGGGCTGGGAGGCGGGGATAGATGTTAGTCAATGGACTGAACCGTATCTCAAGGCAAAATAGGTTTCCATTCGCCAGTTAAATGCTGCCCTCATATCTACTTGGGCACAGGCTCAGGAGCACGTTTGATTTCATTTGTTGTAAGAACAGGAAACACACCAACCCATTTCTGGCATCTCATACACTGGATGAATAAATAGCAAAGTGGTTCAATCCGTACACACAGCCCACTCACCGGCAAGTGTGCGCTGAATGTGTTAATTGGAGCAGCAGGGAGAAAGCTCAGCAGCTGTTAAAAAATGACACATATACCCACTGGGCATTAGTGTATTCTAATCACTGCTGGATCTAAACATTAAAAGGCACTCCAGACAGGTCTCCTACAGAGCTGGCCAGGGTAAATGGCAATAGGCAAACAAAGGAAGCGACATCACAAGCACACTGTGACAATACTCATTTCAAATCCCAGCAGAGTTCAAAAAACTTTAAAATTAAGGTGCGGCAGATTATCCTTTGCACGGGGTGAGAGAAGCAAAAAGCCTAAAAAGGCGCTGGCTCTCTTCTCTTGCTGCGTGCCTGAAACCCACATGCATTCCCTAAAATAAGGCTAGAATTTCATCAGTGTTTCTGATGAAGTTTCCAGCCCACACAAAAACAAAAGCAGTGGCGGCTCGAATCCTGTCATGTTGACATCTGTCAGACGTTTTTTACTATAATCATGTTCCTGCAAGCCCAGTGAACTCTCTAGTCCAGCAGGACCTCTCGTGTCTGTTGGCACAAGTCAGGGATCAAGCAGTCACCTCAATCAAACTGTGTGGAACTTGCATCCAGGCTCCCAAGAGATACTATTTTGCACTTAGGAGCATAAGGAAGTCAGAAAGTCTTCCTATAAAACAGATTTTACAGGTTCATCGTCTGGAAAAGAAAGAACATGCAGAGTTGGGATTACCTTCTGGTGATGCAGACATTTCAGTGAGTCATTTTGCTAAGAGTAAACCAGGGCACTGTTTTCAAAAGCATGAAAGAATTAAAGCAAAAGCCAGAACTGTAACTTCACAATTCTGTTTCAAAAGAAGTATGCAGAGATTGATCAGGATTAAGCTGGGATTTTCTAGTTTTGAAACACGTGAAAGTTTTAAGTAAAGGTCAGCTAGACCTGATACCTGAGGAACCTGAATAAACACACACGAGAAGATGGAACTGGAATTCTATTGGGCTTGTTTCAGCTTTCCAGGTATTTCAAAACAATATTGTCACAAACCCACACTCATCCGTAAAAGCTCAAAAACCCCTGGATGCTCCTGCCAAGCTTCCCACAGGAACACAGACTCATCCTCCTTGACCTCACCAGCCCTGCTTTTCCCACTGTGAAAATGCAGCCGCTGTCGCTAGCTGATGAACACCCCCAGGGCACCACCAGAACTATTTTTAGTGAAACTTCTATAAGGAGGTTGTGTTTCATTACAAGCCTTTTTTTATCACACATCTTTCAACTTTCAAATGGTAAGACCTTAGAGGAATATCACAGGCATATTACCAAAAATAAACAAACCAATAAAACCTCACCTATGGACTTTAGGGAGGGATCACTATGTGTTTTGAAGGTTTCAACTCGCATCTCTTCGGTGCTCTGCCACCAAGCAGCAAAAACATTACTGTCACGAAACATAAAAACCAAAGATGTAGCCTAAAGCAGAGGCAACACTCTCTCCTTTCAGAAAGAGAAATGTTGGTTTGTTGCCCCTGTTGAGGACTCTGACAGATTTGGAAAAGGTATTTGTAGGTGTCAGAAACAGCAAAGACTTGCAGCCATCACTGCTCTACGAAGTTAAATTATTAAATTAAATTAAAAATTACAAAGCTTTTTAAAAACACGAAAATGTAAAACTTTCTGGTTTTTAAACTGTCTTCTAAATGAAAGCTGAAAACTGGAATCAAGCAGACACACTTGGCTTTTATTAAGTAAATACGTTTTCCAGTGCCTCTGTTGCTCAACATGCTGCAGCAGAAACAGCTTCCCTAGTCCTCAGCACACGGTCCTTTCATTAACAAGACAAATACAGCAAATAAGCAGATAAGGGAGCAACCACATGATCACAAGCAGCAAGTGCAGGACATCAACTAACCACTAACCTGGTTAGTTAGCAGCCTAACCACTTCCTGGAGAGAACCAATTTAAGATTGGGAAAATTCTGAGCTTTGGAAAGTACAATATTACCTTGTGCAATGGACTTCTCCATCCCTCATGCTCATGAGGCGCGTCACACATAAATGGCTGCTATAGTAAAGCAGAAAAAAATGCACTAAATGGTGTTACTGACCAGTGCTCATGGTCTTAGCTCCCACCTAAGTTGTGTGTAAAGGGGCTGTGGAGGAGCACAAGCTCTCCAGATAAGCAGAGGAGGTTCTGCTGCACTTCAAGCTCTGCTGCACTTCATTCTGTCCCACCACCTACTACTCTCTACAAAGACCAAGCTCCATCTCCTACACCAAAGATGCAGAAGCAGGCCCGCAGTTTCTAACACACAAACTGACAATCCTGCCAGCATGTAAATCATACACTCATCTCCTTTTACATGAATGCAAATGGCAGACACACATAACTTCAGATTTTTTACCTTTTTTTAAAAAAAAATCATGGAGCAAGCTAAGCTTTTGACTGTATTTTCTCTGACCTAAAATACTGTGCTATTCAGGGCAATTTAAATAGAAGGAAATACCTTAACTGTGGACATTGTTGTTATATATTAATATGACTTTACTGTACTAGTAAGATTTCTGAAGAAAACTTTTGTTTCATATGCATTGCATACCACTGCTACTGTTTCCTGAAAATACTGGAGACATTCATTAGCTACTCCTCATGAACGTGTAAATATTTAATCATAGTCCTACTTTCAAAGGTATACACAGAAAAGTTTCATAAACACAGTAGTTAGAAAAAAAAACCCAAATAAACAGTCTAACTACAGCTTTCCCCATTGCTCAGGATTCACCCTTCTGCAGCTTCTTGTGATGAACTCATTTCTTAATGAACATGAACATGGTTCTTGCAACCTTCTGCTGGAAAAGAAATAAAAAAGCAGAAACTAATAGAGGCATACACCAGTCAGAAAGGCATATTGATTGTACAGGATGAGCAGAGAAAGAAACAAACACTGGCTTTCAAATTTTTAAAATGCAAAACATCAAAGATGACAATGAATTTCATCCTTAATGACAAAGAGAATAGGATAATTATACCCAGAGGGCATAAAATTAGATGTTGGTTTATATTCTGAAGCTGTCTCTGAACTAGAATTTGGAGAATCAATTTTCTGGTGTTTTAATGCCACAACAGAAAGCTGCAATGTAAATATGTCTGAAGCTCTCTGGCTCATCCTTTCTGCCTACTCCAATCAAAGCAAGCATTCTATTACCATTTCCAAGGGGACTCCTCAGATGAAGCAAAGATTGTCGTGCTGTCTCCAGCATGACCGGCATAACAAAAATTTTGCCAAGTGGCACCGATTAGATAATATTTGCATGTTCCATACTGATAATTAATTTGTTTAGGTTAAGGAGAAGCTCCATCAAACTGGATCACTCTTATGTCAGTGACTTACTGGAAAAGACTTCATAGCAATAATAAAATACACATAAATAAGACAGCCCTTTTAAAAAAGTTGAGCTGAAGCATAAATGCTTTTGCAGCCACAGATAATTTTCTAGAAGATAGATGTCAGCATTTAAGCTTTAACTTGTCTTTATACCCCATCCAGAGCAAAGATTATGTTTCTCATCATTTAAAATATCTGCATTTAACATTTTCAAAAAATTAGCTATATAGTTATAAAGGTAAACTTTCACAAGTTTATTATTTATTTTCTTGAGCACTTTTTCCAGTATTTGTTAAAAGCAGCAGGAAAAACCATCTTGGTATCCAAGGATAAGCCACTCAGGTAGTAAATATTTAACAAGTATTTCCATTTGAGTGGACTTGCAAACATGATGCTTTGAAACCAGAGCCTGTATATGAAGCAAAACTCTCTAATGTGTTGCATCATAAATACAGAATGGAATGGGCACCAAATATTAAGTTTGGGGCAGGTATTTTGCACCCTGTTAATCAGTACGTTTCAGCATTTAAAAGAATAGCTTAGACAGATGAACCCTCCCACCCCCGTGTATCTCCCTCTGCCTCTCTGGGCAGCCCCTAAAAGTCTTCTGCTGGGGGAAGGAATGTCCCTCACCGAGAGGCAACTGTGTAAGAGAGCACATGATGGCAGTTGCAGAGATCTACATGCTTCAGGTTACTCTTGTGGAAAAAACCCACAGAATTATACATGTGCAATACAAATATTAAGATTAATATAAGCAGCTCTTCAAGGCTGGCTGAACAGAGGAGATAGGTTTTATTGCCACTTCCCTCAAACCCCTAAGAATAAAGGTACAGCAAACCTCAATGGGAAGAACTGACTGTTTCTTCTCTGGTTCTCCTTCAACTGAGGGACATCTTCGATAATCTGCTGTCATTGCTTATGAAGACCAGCAATAATTAACAAAGGAACTAGTCCCCTTATTTATCTTACAGTATCATCTTGCCTGACTTTCTAGTTTTTCAAGTGATGTTTGTTCACATGTGATAATTGCTCATGTCAAGGCTGCAATTTTCCACTCTTTGCCCTAAGTATCTTGGTACAAAATGTGAGCTTATCGATTTCAAAATTATAAAATGCCTGTAATCAATAATCTATTACACTATATAAGAACATATGGCCCACTTATGCATTAGAAGCGCTGTGTACAAAGCCAGTACTGTTTGTGAGGAGCACCTAGCAGCAGCTAGCAGTACCTAGCAGCAGCCCAACACCCCCTGAGGTACCACTGCCCCACCCAAGACCCCTCTGTCAAGCCAGATTTTGAGCACAAGTTTTGTTCTCTTCCTAAAGACATCTGAAAAGAGCATTGAAGACATGGGACATAATAAATATTACACTCCATATCTCTCCCATTTGACAGTTCATATACATGCAGGATAACCAGTGCACTCTCACTGCTGCAGGAGAACTGGATGCTGATAAAATATTGCTGATCTGCTACTGCTATTTTTAAGACCTGGTATTTGTTATACACTATTAAATTATCAGTTTTCCCTGATTTTATTGCATTATATTCAGTTTCACAAGTCATACATTCTTGTTATTAACTGCTCACACAGATTCATAGAACATTTTTGTCTTCTGCTCCTAAATTAATGCAAGACTTGAGAGTTAGAGTTCAGTTTCTGTGTCACCTAGTTGCAAATTAAATTAACTGACAAATATTTTTTCATGTCACTCTTTTTCCTTTTTTTTTGCAAGTGAACACACACACGGTTTTAATACTTTGAAATAAATAAAATAAATAATTTGAGTTCTTTATTGTGTTTTATCACATATGTTATTTTGTATTAACATCCCCAGTGGTTTTGCTTTTTTGCAAAATTTTCTCACATAAAAGTATTCCCATAAATGTGAATGCCAACACAGAGATGAGGGTAAAATAGAACACAAAGGACAGAGGAAGAGGGTACTTTCATTTAGAGGGAGCTGGGGGACTGCTTGTGTGTACAATACAAGAATGCTGCCCCTCATATATGGAGAATGCCGAGAAATCTTTGTGGCGCTGTTTTGAAAGGGTCACTTGTCAAGTTGAATTTCATGCAGAATGTATGCTTCAGGGGAAAAGACACTTTTTTTTTCCCTTCCAATTCAGCTAAAGCCGTTTGCATACATTCTATTTTTTTCTCATCTTTTTATCCTATTTGGCTTAAAGTAAGTGACTAATTAGAACACACCAATATGCATTAACAAATGGTAACTTTACCACCACCAAAGAAATACTGCACAGGTAAAATTAAGTAAAAAAAAGATTTGAATTTCCTTAATGTTTTGTGACACCAATAATCATTCTACAAGAAAAGCTAAGCAGAGAACTATTCCAACCATCTGTAAAAGCCCTTCAGGGTTAAAGCAGTAGGGTGAAATTTTAAAACAGGAAAACTAGAACACAGTTCTTTGGAAAGTCTGAATTAAAGGTGTTTTCATCTTTCTAAAGGAACGTAGCAAATGGCTAGAAGGAACACTACCAAGATTTTGCATCGTGTGTCTGTTTTATGCACAAAGGATATCTCAAATCAACTATGAAATAAAAATGAAGAAATGGTTTAGAATATGGTTATTGTTTTTACTCCTCCCTGAGTAAAAAAACATTCTATTTCCCTAATTTTTGATTCTTCAACAACTGCACATTTCAAGTCTAAACAATAATTAAAATGCACATAGAGCACTGGAAACCATGAATAATTAATTTATTAAATTACAGCTGGCCAGAATAAAAATACTTAGCTAATATATTAAATGAAGTTCTTAAACAAAAGTATCAAAATATTTTCTTAAGCTGCACACCACAGGAGCTATAGCGTGCCATCAAACAAGGTTGCAGAAGGTAGGATTTCACAGTTAATTAACAATAGAAGACCTCTTTAAATATGTTGTGTCAGATTTAAGGTAAGTTACAGGAAAATCAATCATCCAACATCTCTTTACACGTTAGAGTTCATGCAAGAGCTTTTTGCTATGTTCCTCCTCTTGTCTTACCAATATTTAGTTGTGAAGTGCAGTAAAAGCCTTGCTATATTTCATTATTGAAAACATCCAGCAGTCAAATATTTTGCATTTCCCTGATGAACCAATTATTGCAACATGAAACTTCTGTAATTTGTTTAATAAACTGAAAGAGCAGTTAGAAGTAATAAAAGATGGGTAACAGGAATGTAATTGCAAGGGATAAATATGAAAAATCTGGAGGTGACTATGAAATTGAAGTAATGGAGAAGCACCTCTGGAAAAAAACCCACAGGAATACAGAAAGTTCATCTGTGTCCTGAGCTCCATGTTTTATCAAAGTCAAGATGCAGTAGATAAATAGAAAGATTTTATTGCAGGCGAGCTCTGACAAGAAGAAAATTCTGCATAACTGTCAAAAAAAGACTACTACAGAAAAATTCCTCATTATGATCACATGAATTTACAATAAAAGACTATGTAAATATATATGCAAATTAAACCTTCCATCTGGAGTCCACTGCCCTAGAGGCACAGGCCAACATGATGGCAATGAAGAATCCAGTTGTTCAGATAGATTAACCCTTCTTCTCTCTCAATACCCTTCACAACCAGTTTCAATTCCTGTTGTGTTTACACAATCTGAAACCGCAAAGCATACAAAGTAAACAGAACAGTAAAAAGACTTGAAAGGCAAAAAGGACAACTTCACATGTAACCTCACAGTAATGAGGCCCAAGTACATGTCCACAGCACTGAAGGATGGAGGTTTCCATCCACGAGCCCTCAATAGCAAGGCCCATTGAACATTAGTGTGGTACTTCATCTCTCTCTTGCCAAACAGCAGTTTGGGAAATGAGAGCTGCTGACATCTCTTTATGTATGAGGTTTCACTTCCCTTCTGTTCCCATTCCAAGGGCACAGAACAGGTTCTGCTGTTCAGTCTGTAATTTGTTTCTGAAAGTGTCCACCTTTTTCCATCCAGGGGAACAGAAAAAGGAAAAATTAAAAGAAGAAAAAAAAAAAAAGAGAGAAAATGAGAAAATCTGCTTAATGCTGCTGCTAAGATGTTAACAAAGGAAATAACAGACAAAGCAAATGCATAGATTCCAAAATTGTTTGCTCTGTCCTCCATGAGGACAGCATTCCTGTGTTTGAATGTTAAGAGGCAAACCAAAGGGAGAAAGAAAAAAAAAAAGCATCATATCCTAGGCTTCTGAATCTCATTTACTTCTGCTACACGGTTTGACATTTTCTGCTGTAAATTCACTCTTACAATAACAACTTTTCCATATAAAATTGTGGGACTAAATATAATCACTTCTTCAGTGTTGCAGTCTTTACAGGGTAATAATAAAGGCCATAACAAATAATTCCGATTTTACTTGTAAAGACTATGAGATACTTGACCTCAGTCTTGCTTTCAGAAGCAAGAGAATAATTGAGGTTTCTTCTCTTTGAAAGCTGATAGCTCCTGGACAAAAGGTTACTTGGAATTTACATTCTTGACACTCAGCAGAGACAGTCTGATTTTTCAAACTTCTCTTTAGTGATGCTTTGTATACCAAGATTTACTGCATCCCTCTCCCATGGCACTCCTGAATGGTAAATACAAATGCTTTTCAAGCTGTTCTCAAGAAGTCATCCCTAACACACCCACTTTACAACACTTATTAACAATCATTTTCATCCTTGCACTCTGCCCTGTGCTCCTCAGTAAGATTCATACCTTTAGGCATTGCTTCTGTCTTGGTTACAGTGTGGGAATTCACAACTCCTGGAGTTTTTGTACTGTATGATGTATTTGGTCACATGAGTAAAAATGTGCATATCAAGAAATACATAGCATTTCTCTTTGATAATTACTGGTCACAGAAAATTAATATACTGCTCAAAGAGCAACTTTTTTATTTCCTAACACATACATGAAGTGGCAGAACTTGTAACTAATCCCCTCAAGATTCAAGAGACCAAGATACTCAGAGAACCTCAGTTTTCACCAACTCACAACTCCTGGAGAAAGAAAATACTAGGGAAATTTTACACCAGTTAAATCATTATCAGTTAGTGTGCAAAACTGACACAGCTTACATTTTGCTATCCCAAAGAATTTCATAACTATTGCAAATATCCCAAGAAACCTTTTCACTCTTTTAGAAGCTCATAATACCTCTATAGTTCTAAAATATGCAAATCCAGACAGCATGTGTATTTTACAAACTGACTTGTTGATTATTGATATTTGGATTACCCAACCATTAACATTTTGCTCAGAAGCTCTAAAGCAATTCAGTAGACATGCTCATGCATTCTCCCTGGTTTTATACCAGTTTGTGCAGACTATCACATGATATTGACTGATAATTAAGAGTCTTTAATAAACTATTCTGCAGTTCTTCTTTCTCCATAAAAAATCGCTTTAGTTCTGAGTTCAATCCCTTAAAAAAAGGTATCTCAGCTATTTACAATTGACCACTGTAATCCCTACTCTTGGAGTTGTCTTTCCTGCAAATTACTTCATGCACTACTTATTCAGGTGTACATGACGCCATTTTTGTACTGCTATGATCTAGGATGTCAGTCTAGAAATCTTTCAGGAGCTGAACCTTACTCACTGTCCCACTGAGCTGAACATGATGCCTGCTGTAGCAAGGACTATGATAATGAGCAGCTGCTGCATCAGATGCTCTCAGCTGCACTGGCATTGCCTCATCCTAACTTCAGATGCAGTCATGTCACTAGTTTTGTTTTGCTTAAGAAATACATTTTAAAAATAATGTCACTCTTATTTAAAGAAGAAAAATTTAGAAAGTGAACTTTTCTGCTGGGCCTAAAGATCACACCCTGGAAGCCAAGAGTGATAGCTTGACATTTCATTTTCCAAGAAGTCTAAACAACCACAATAAATTTACAAATGTAGACATGCTGCACTGTTAAATTTCATTTCACGCTTAGTAAGCAAACATTATCAAACTATAAGTATTGTCATCCTCTGTCTTTTTAGTTAGAAATCTTGTAGCCAATAAAGGTGTGACCTTGAAATATTCCACAGATGGATGAAGTCACTTAATTTGCTAGTCCCTTTGTTACACATTTTGCAGGACTGCAAAGTTAGGTCATATTTACTCCAAGTTCACTTCACAATAACTTTGCAAACTGCATCATCATTAAGAGTCACTAAAAGTGCATTAATGATCCATGTGTCTGAATGGTCATGAAAAATTTGGTTTTGAAATTAAAAATGCTGAGAAAATGCAGAACCTAATTTCTTTTATATAGGTAGTACTCCTAGAATTATTTTTACTGCCAAAACATAAAAAGTAAAACCTGTATGCTATTTTTTCTAGTAACACTGACAAAACCAAAAGTTTTCTGTTTATGAAGCCAATGAAAATAGATGGCCTTGTATGAAAGGATGATGAAATGCTACAGAACGCAAGCATCAATTCATCAGGATTTTTCATGTGGGCTGAATCTGTTCTGATGTTTATGTTAAAGGGAAACCTAAAGGAAAAATTCCAGTGCTGTTTTCTTAAGGGATAGCTATTGTTTTCTGATACCCCTACTGCATTTGGTATACTGCAACAGAGTCACTATACCAAACATATAGACAACAATGTACATTTTTTAATGATTCACTTACCTAAAAAAACCCCGTTCAGTTAAAAGACATAATGATTCATTACCACTCAAGATCTTACTGAATATATCAAATCACTTTTTTTTCAGTCCAATTACCAAATAAGAAGACTAACTGAATAAGAGTTGCAAAACTCTGAAAAGGACTTTTGATCTCTAATGAGTTTCAAACTACTGCAAATAAACAAAGAAGCTGAAAAATAAGCATTTTGCATCCTAAAAGAAAAAAAGGAAATAAAAAGCAAAGTTAATTCATACTACTGCTTAGCTGTTCCTAAGTACATTCTGGTTTGGTTTTTTTTTTGTCTCCCTTCTGAAAGATCCACCATCTCCACCTCACCAATATATACCCAAACAACTGATTCCCTATAGGGATAGAGCTGCTTTGAAATCAGAAAGACGCTGCCAAGAGTAAAATCTATCTCCACACCACTACGTCTGGAAATAGACATAGCTTCCATCTAAATTGTACATGGTTTGGTTTTGGATTTAAAATGCAAAATATTCTCTCTTGGTTGCTATGTTAATTTTTAAATTTTGTTTACTCATACTTTTAAAAACACCTTCTCTGAATACTGGCACCTACTGGGAAAAACTTTCACTGTCTGAAGCCGATGCCCTATTCCTGCAAACGTTCAAGGTTGGATGAGGCTCTAGAAACATTATCTAGGGGATGACATTCCTGCCCATGGTGGGGGAGTTGGAACTATATAATCTTTAAGGTCCCTTCCAATCCAAACCATTCAATGATTTTATGACTCAGAAGGAGGGGCTTTTGTCCGATTCTGATTTCCAGCTTTAGTGGTTACTTTACAACAACCAGAAGGAAACGGTAGCATGAAAGAGTAGGTGGGGAATGACCCTGTCTTTTGCAGCTCACATCCTTGATGTCATCAGCTGTTACTCATGAGTCCTAAAGACCTGGCAGGTATCTGCAAAACCAAAGCCTGGAAGAGTTGGAGTTAAAAATCCAACTTGCATACCTGGCTTTAAGATACATCAGTCCTTTTATACAGTGTATTTGCACACAGAACTGATGCCTGCTACAGAGACTTTTCCCCCCGCCCTCAAAATGAACATAGGAAT
>VWYI01004944.1:0-57486 GCA_013399455.1 Anthoscopus minutus | reverse complement strand
TTATGTTCTTTTAGGGCAGGAACATAAAAATTAGAGTTAATTCATAGCAAGAACTGAACTATGAATGTTTAGTTTGTACAAATGTCTTCTATCACTATATTGAAAACAGGTCATGTTTCCTTCTTTCTTTTTGACAATAAAGAATAAAAATTGGTAGTACTTGGATTTTAAAATTCAGTGACTAATTTTGGAATTCTGACCTTCTGAATTGCACTTACTGCTCACCAATGCTTATGTCATTAGGAATTAATTAGGTAGTCAATGAGGTGGATCTTCAAAGCTTCGCTCTGGATTTTTTAGTATTTTATTTTGCTTATAAAATTACAGAGGCAGTTAAATGGTTATATTCTGTTAGCTCATTAAGGGTTTGCTACTACAAAAAGCAAAAGGTGTTCTTACTGCCATCTTGTCCATAGTTTATGCACTTATTGGGGAAAAATACTCTATTATGTCAAAAATTGCTGCACCAGACCTGAACATAATCCCATTATCTTGCTCTTCAGATGCAGAAGGACAGCAGGCATAGTACATCACCAACAGAACTGAGCTAAATTCCCTACACATATATTCCAGATAGTCTAGGGAGGAGTAGTTCAGAAAACTGGCACACCTAGGAGTGGAAGTATGTACCAAATGCTGTTTTTTTTACTGTTGAAGTACCCACATTTAGTAGCACAGTGTATTTTGAGTATGGAGTGGATACATCTGTGATAATTCACATTTATGAGTGCGTGGCTAGAAAATGTTCAGCTTCTTAGTGCTTGATGTTTTGGGTAGGATTTCGCACGTATTTAACTTATTTATTAACACAAATCCCATTGACTTGGGAGCTGAAGACCCAGAGTAATTCTCAGCATCTCTTTCTGCGTGGAGCAGTTGCATCTTCTCAGGCCTTAGCTTTCCTGAACAGATAGGTTCAGACTGGTTTCCAGGCCACAGGGCTGAAGCAGATCCAAGCTGTCCAGGTTTATTGCACCCCATTCCAGGGGTCCATACCTTCATGGACTCTAACAGTGTGACTGCCACCTGAGTCACATCCATACCTCTGCAGCACTGTGTCCCAAACACTGTCAAGGGCAAGAGCCAACCTTGAGTGTAGTGATACTGCACTTTGAAATGCAAAAATAAGAATTGGGGTAGACAAGACTATAAAGAAGAAGTCTGCCAAGAAGTCTTCCTAAAATCTTGCAGTTGTGGAGGCTCCACCATTCCTGATAGCACTTTATTTTAGTCTTTTGCCTTTTTTAGCATTATCATGTTTTCCTTAATATCTGGCTTGAATCTGCCTTGTTGCATTTTAATCCTGTTATTTTGCATCAGTACACCTTATTTTATTCCTGTTTACAGTAGCTTTTTATACCTGAAGATTCTAATTATTGCCTGCATCTGTTTATTTTCTTACATAAATAAATTATCCCAGTTCTCTCTTAAGGGAATAAGTTTTCGCTTTATTGTTGTTGGAAGAAGTCTTGTATATCTCACACCTTTCTTGAAGTATGTTTTGCAAAACTGAAGTCTCATTGGTATCAGAGCTGACTTCTACCTTCAGTCTTAAGAGGCATCAGTAGAGCAGAAGGGCTGCATCAAGGCATGTGTTGACATGTAGATACCTGTTTCCATTTACACATGCCAGTTTATTTCTTGACTTTTTCACAATAACACAGAATTTTTGGCTTGCGTTTACCATGTGATATGTTACAGATTCTGAACAATTCTGAAAAGCTGCTCTCAACTCTCTCTTCTCCCTCTTCTGGATGCAGATGACTGTCTTTGTGTGTCTTTGTCTTGATTTCTTTTATGAAATTTCTCCAGCTTCTAAAGGATGTTTTGAATTCCAGTACTGTCTTTTAATGTGCTTACTAGACCTGTAAGGCTGTTTTGGTCGGCAGGTCAAAAAAGCATTCAGGTTCTAAAACATTACTGGAAGCAGAAATAATATTGGGTTCAAAAAAGGCCTGTGTGAGATCCTATTCCTCCACTATGGGAATTAAACAGGTTATGATTCTCCTCAGTGAGTTTTTTTTGAATGGTTTTGTAACCACTTTATAGTAATTTTGCAATGTTTGCAAAATGCTGAGTTTGCCTATGAGGAAGCCCAATTAAAATTTGTCAAATACTTATTAAAATCAATATACAGAGCTTTGACTACTTTTCCCTATCCATGTGCACTGTTTTCCTTTCACAGAAGGAAATTAGTCAGGTCTGACAGGATTTATTCTTAATAAATCTATTCTGGCTCTTAGTTATTTCCTTTTTACCTTCCACACAGTTTACTTGATTAATAATTCTGAGGGTTTTCTGCAGTTAAATTATCTGTACATTCTTGTCTTTTCATGGACAGTGTTGAGGAACTACATAATTCTGATATAAGTAGTAAGATGTACATGGATGATGAAATTTTGAGTGGAACTACAGCTGGATCAGCCATCCAGCCGTGGCAGATGTTGGCATTGCAGCCTTCAGCCCTTCAGCAAAGACATTGCAACTGCACCAGCTGACTCATATCTCATCAATACACACCTGTTGTATTTAAAGGATCTGTACTCCATGGGAAAAATACTTCGGAAACATTATTTTGCAGTGGAAAGAAAAGATCCAGATTTTGAAGGTCGGTTTTATTTCAGGTTTATTTCTTCTATAGTCTGGGAATAAAGGGTAGCAGTGTGTTGGAGGAGGGGCAGGACAGGAACATCTAGACATTAGGACACTAGCTTTTCAGGACTTCTGATTCTCCATATCTGGAAAAAAAGCCAGAAGTGACTTGTTTTAAGTGAAATGAAATATCAGAATAAAGAAGAAAATTAAAAAAAAAATTGAATAGTTAAAAAATGTGGCTATTTCAATGATATCTTTGCCCCTGCACCACTGAGTCTCAGAAGAGAGCTGGAGCAGGTTCAAAAGAGAAGGCAAGTAAGAGCAATTCCCTCTCTCACCTGCTCTCATCTTTGTTTCTCTCTTCTTTCAGGCAAACACAACCAACACATTTGTGGAAGCTTTTAAACCTTTCTGGGCTAACTCCAGTCATGACCTGCTGTAGATTAGCAGTGGCACATTCCATTCACCATTCATATGTAACCTGAAAGCTGAGAGATGTTTTGCCATTTCCAGCTGGGATCTCAGATCTCAGATTTGGAAGCTCTTTATTAGCTCCTACACAATCTCCCTGTATTTGGATAGGGTCATGTGGATAGGGTCACACTCACAAATTGGGAAGCTGTTTGACAAGGATGGGGTTCAGTAACTTGCATATTACTACAGATTGTTGTATTTTCTTCAGGAAAAAAATCTTCTGTTACCTCTCTTACCCAGTATCATCATTCATTGTGGTGCCTATGCCTTGTAGTAACAATAAGAAACACTTAGGAAAAAAGTTAACTGGAAAGAGAAAAGAGCTTTAGTCTGTGAAGAGCTAAGGCAGACAAGCTTCTTCTAGTGTGACAGATGTAGCAATATTCTTCAGGGTTACTTGGGATGTCATCAGATGCTTGTAATAGCAATGTCAGAGAAACAGGCTTCTGGGCATTGATGAGAGTCCTCTATTTTATAGTACATTTTACACCACCAAGAAAAGGTCAGAGTTTCCAAAGTGTGGGGACCTAATTCACCATGGCTTCCCATTCAACCTGACCTACCTAGAGCTGCTGCCACTGACAAAAATACTAGCTGTGCCACTGCCTAGAAATTCCTTTAAATCTGTGATTTAGCATGCCTATTAGGATATTAGCAGGAATCTTTAAACAACTTTTGAAATTGTTCTTTGATGGGTCATTACCTGTACAATGTCATCTGCATGAGACATCTGCCCTGTGTGGGCCAGAGATAAGATATTATGGTATTTCCTGTGCTGCCCTGACATTAATTCTTGCTCTAGTCTAATAATTCCCAGAGATGCTATGCAAATGCTGGTCCATTTCTGCAGTCCTGACATTTTCCTGAGTAGCACTTTAAGGGATTTGAGCTTGGAAAGCATACCCCGCTCGTCCAAGTACACGTGTGAACTCTCTGAAAGTAATTTTGCATCCATTGCCATTTCAGTTTTTCTCTTCCTTTGTTGCTTGCCTCTTTAGAGCTTGCTGGAAAGCGATTGAGTCTCACTGACTCTGAAACCTATTGATCGGATTTGAAGAGTATAAAGGGGAAAGATGTAACATTGATGAAAAGTAGGGCAAAAGATTAACACCAACACTAGTTCGTAAGCAGGAAAGTCAGGAAGGTACAGCAAGAGCCATGTGCGTTCTCTTGTTCCAAGGTGATAACAGAGCCAGTAAAGATAAACATTTGGGATGAGGAAGGAATATTTCCTCTGATTACTGCTGCCAGGTGTAAAAAAGAGCAAAACTGTGAGTTATGCTGTCAACACCAGGTCACCAACAGCCACTGATGTTATTTAGAGCCTGTGGATATGGTTATGTATGCTCATAGAAAAAAAGCAGGAGGAGCAAAAAGGAAAGATAGAGATGACAAGGAGATACCAGAAGTAGGAAGAAGATGACAACAGCTATTTAAGAGAGGGATGGTTAACAAGTGCCATGAGGACTGGGAATGTGTGAAGTGGGACATTTAAGTGGAGCATGAGGACTGTAAAGCATTTAATCTGACCAGTGAAGATGGGGCGTACTGACTGGCAGGTCAGTCCAAGTGAAGCTATTTCTCTGTGTCTTTTGTGAAGAAATTGGAGCTGTAGACTCAGGTTGGGTCTCTCAATGCTTATCAGGTCAAGCACTGGAGAATAAACTCCAGTATTCAGAGTTCAGACACTTGAATTAACAGAAAACATGGTAGTCTAGACATTTGAATTACCAGAAAACATGGTACTCTGTTTCTGGAATTCCAGTAAACACCCATCGACTCCATTTATATTCATACTGAGTCTATGGAACCCAAACCAGCCCTGGGACCATTTTATGAACTTTGGGAGTTTTGTCACAGAACGGGCATGTGGGGTTTCTTTTGTTTGTCTGGGGATTTTTTTGTTTTGTTTTTGGTTTTTGTTTTTGTTTTTGAATGGGAAATATATTGATACTCTCAGGTCAACACTCAATCCCTGCTTCTGCAGCAAATTTACATGCAGAGGTGGCCAACACCATGGATATTGGATGTCAGGCATTCAAGCATTGTGAAGCTTTAATAGATTTTCTCAGAAAAGACTATACGGCGTTTTCTAATAAGCAAAATTCTTTCTAATAATCATCTAAACCGAGATGTTATTCATTTCACATTTCTGCAGGAAAGTATTAACATAGTAATGCTTTCTGATCATGTGTTAGTTATTAGGTTCATAATGAGTATAATACCATCTTAGTTGCAATGTCCATTAATACAGCAGAAAAATACAGTATATTAATGTGTGTCCCTTCAAGATTAGCTATGGAAAGTGAAAGTACATTTCTGTGCTAAAACAGTAAAAATCTATTAAACCTGTAACATTTGAGCATAGAAAATGAATTATTTTAACAGGTTTGTTCCATTAATGGTTATTTGTTTAAGAGGGCTTCATAGTATCATACATTTTCTGATTGAACACTCAGAATTTTTTTCCTGTGGACACATCTCTTTTCTTGACAGGTTGTATTATTCTAAGTTACAGGGATTATGACATTATCTTGAGGTTTTTTTTAGAAATTATACATGCAGAGTGCTTTGAGTATATAATGGAATTTCATATCAAATACAAACTTGCTGGCTTACCATAACAGGTCAGTTCAGGTCATGGTCCAGATTCTTTTTCCCTTCCTAAAAGTTACATTGCCACAACAGAGGAAAAACTATTGTTGCTACTGCTTCTCCTTCACCCAGTTTTTCTCTCAGCAATGTGCTCCAAATCACCTATTGCAAGGAGCTTCATCTCCCTCTCTATTTCTGGGACTGGTTATAGAAACAAGAGCTGTTTCAAGCTTTCTCTTTCCAGCTTGATCCATTTTTGTGCTGCACTGACTTCCCCTTTTAGGTGTGCTGCCTTCTGTTAGTGTAGCCCTGGGCGGACATTTTGATCTGAAACCATGCATACTACCGTGAAAAGGTATTATTTTGGTGTAGTACACTAACCGGAGGAAGAGGGTGCAAGACCATTTGATTCCCTGCACTTCTGATGCAACAGAGGAGGATCCTCTGCACTGAGGAGGCAGAGGAAGGGGTTAAGAAGAGAAGTAAGCTTAGTTCCTGTATCTTCAGTCTCTTATAGCATTGAGAAAAGAGAACTGAAATTGATGTCTTTTAGGGGTCACATAGGGTTCCCACTGGTTAAGCGGTTTGGGATATTTTCTCGATCCCTGTCAATAGGAGCCATAGAATCTGATGTTTATAGTTACTTCCTTTTGGAAACTGTGTATGTGGGAAGTTCATACTCTTTGCCACATCCTGTAGTAAATGTTCATATCAGTTCTTTCCAAAAGATTGATTCCTAGCTTGCTGCAGCGCAGTTCATCAAGTCCTTAATACAGAGGTGAATGGATGGTAGTCTCTTTTTCATCCAAACAATTGTAAGCCTGCATTTGGCTAGCAGTTATGCTTGTTGGATGAAGCATGACTGCTCAGTATTCATTTTGCTTGCTATTGCCAGCAAACAATACGCTGGCGAGAGTTTACACTTTCTTTCTCTTGCCTTTTTTTTTGCTTGCTATACAAAACCAAGCATGGGTAATGAGTGTCCAGAGTGTGTATGCTAATTCCTGTAGAGACCTAGATGTTAAAGTTTAAATGGAGAGCGAGTCATTTGAGGTCGTGCTGTTATCAAGTGTTGCATTCTCTGCACTAGTTTGATTTTGCCTAGCATTGTTTTAAGTTGCTGAAGAATATTTGCAGCTGACTCCTTCCCTTTACATCTCCCTCTTTTTTTTTCCATTTAGATTTGTCTATCCCTCTGGTGACGTTAAAGGGAAATAACCAGGTAGGCATAATTTTCTGGCACAAAAAAGTAGTAAAGAGCCTGAGAATGCAACGAGATTTGGCTTCTGAGCACATTCCTTAGTTCCTTTGTAAGCCTCTGTCTATATTAATGTATTGCTGCACTTTGCAGAATAATATACTCACACGGGCTTCATAGTCATCTTTCTCTCTTCATTCTGAGGACCAACATGTTAGTTTTTCAACAGCTGTAATCAGGAAAATAAGAGCTTTAGAGTTTGCTTCAAACCCTGTATCTCTAAGCAATCTGCTGCTAGAAAGCTACTCACAGAGTTAGCATGAAACTATTCTAATTCTGTATTAATTGCTGTAATTAGGTTTTTTGCGTCATGATCAGATCAAGGAAGCCTAGAGAGAAAAAAAAAAAAAAGAACCCTCTTTATCCACAACTCTCCTAAAATGAGGCTCAGTATTGCCATCAAAGGCAAAGGCAATGCGAGTCAGACTTTCCCAGCTGGGCAAAAGCCCTCTTTTTCAGGGATGTCAGGGGCAGTTTGGTTCCAGCAGAGCTGGAGTCATTCTCAACATGCTGTCCTGCACACAGACCTTCTGATTATTTTTGTCCCAATGGGATCTGTTTGGTATCCCTGATTTGTTTAGATCTCTCAATTTTGGAGGGTTTTTTTTTGTCTTAGCTACTTACAGGCGGATTTGTCCTTTCCTTGTATATCCCATGTATGCACAGGATACCCTGTGAACAGTGACACCCCTCAGATTTCTCTTGACCAGTTTTGAGTGGCAAACTGTTCACAAAAGCACCTGGCTGCAATCTGGGGGAATTTCCCAGTCTGAGTCTTAGGCTTCTATCATTCCGTGTGATGCAGGATGAGCATTCATTTATACTGCTCTTTCCCTTTACACAGCTGTTGTTTGCTATTTCCCTGTTATTAAATAGTTGCACAAGAAAGAAATATAAAAATGCTGATACTTGCCATTAACTATTTTTGATGCAACAACTAAGTCTGCCAACTGCATGAAGTGAATGCATTTTGTTAAGCACATCAAAAATGCATTTGTAAGAAAAGGCTCAGTGGGTCAGATAAGAAGGACACAGAGTAAAGTGGTAGCAAAGTACCTTGGTTTCCCATCCACAAATTGCATTTTTCTTCCTTTGGTCCTTTGTGTTCTTGAATTATTTAGACTGTAAACTTTTTGTGATGGGAACTGCCTCTTAATCACAACCTATTTATACAATGGCCACACATTAGCCAACCAACCAATTCTTTCCCACTCATTTCTGTTGTAGATCATCCCATCTTTAGCATGTATTCTCATTGAAATTTGGAGTGCTTACATGGCAGCCTTTCTGCATCCTGTTCCTTTCCATTCTTTCTCTCTTCTCCATCATGATCTTCCCTAGATGGTACATCTGTAGGGAAAAGAATGGATTTAGAAAGGGTTGGTTTTCTTTCAATGGGAATTAAACTGCATTAGTTTCTCACCAGTGCTTTATTTTGGGAGAGGCTAATCTGCTAGACCTGGGCAAGAAATTGTGTTTCCATGAACTTTGGAAATGTAAACATTTTCTTGACTTGAAATGTTAGCATCTCAGGAATGTTTTCAAAGTCCAAATCCGAGGAGCTGTCAGCCTCAGTGGAGGCAGGCTGGACTTACACTACGTCAACAAAAACACACTGTCAAAATGCTTCTGACTCTTAGATTCCTGTTTGGTTTTTATTGTTGGTTTGTTTTATTTTGTTTTGTTTTGTTTTTAATAAAATTCAACAAATTCAGTTTCTTCCCCCCCAGACTGCCTTGGTATTTTTATAAATATTTTCATTGGAAAAGGCTTGAAGAAGGAAGGTGAATTTGACTGAGCATCCATATTTTGGCTGAACAGGTCAAGATCATCTTATCCCTTTATATACTCTCGATTAGCACTATCCCTGTATGTCCAGGAGAACTGAGATGGGACATGAAGGAAGGGAATGCAGCAGTGTACTGGTGACCATTCCATTCACCTTGTCTGGTAAAATCTCAGATTTTCCCTCTAATTTAATTAAAAAAGGGAAGAGTAGGCAATATGATTCTATCCAGATTTAATTTTCCATAAAGCTACAGGTCTCCCAGCTACACAAAAGAATATTATTGGTGATACAGGCAACAGAGCAGAAAATGAAGCTTGAAGTGTCGTGGTGTACTTGTTTTGGCATGTCTGGAAGGAGTACCATTGTTGAGAAGTATCAAATTTTCCCTTTCTCTAGTAAGTGACCATCTTTCATGGCAGCTGCCACTTCCCTCTCACCCTTCTCACCAGAATGGCACCAATACCTAGGGTTATTTATCATTGTTCCTAAATATATGTTGAATTTTGTTCCTATATATATGTACATGTTATGGACCTCTATGGGAAATATACTTCAGTGAGAACTATGGGATTGAGTTATTAAATATTAATAAGCAATGAATTTCAGATCAAAATTATAAAAATACCATTCCCAGCCATGTGACAGTCACTTATCCCTTGCTCTGCATTTTTGGAAGATGAGGAATATGATCTTTTTCATGTTAATTTGTGATTTTACCATCAGTTATTCTTTGAATGGTAAATTTTATTACTTAGGTCTCTGCATTAGAAGAGCTCCGTTTGTCTGTTGGTTTTCCCATACCACAGGATTTGTGGTGCAGTATGAATCCATTAGATTTATTTTACCATCTAGTACAATATGTGTAGGAGGTATAGCTCCTAAGAATGTGTTTCACAGATCACTTATGTATGGAGATGTTGGAAAACTCAAACATTTTTTTATCTGAGATTCTCCTTGCTCTTCCTTTTAGAAAAAATCTAAGCAATGATGCAAATAAGTTTTCAAAAAGATTGCTTTATGAATTCATGTGCTATACTCAGTCTTTTTAAAGAATAGAAATCACATAAATGACAGTTCCAGAAACTGTAGATTTATGACTTTTTTTAACTTTCCGATTATGCTGGCAATGACTAAAAAAAATAAAATTTTGTAATTTTGAGGAGAGAATAATGTACTTTTTTATTAAAATAGAAATGACACACTGCTGCATATCTAACTTGATTTAGTGTTTTTATTAGTTATAGAACTGTTTTAATACCTCACTAACTATTGCTTTCTCCCTCAAGGTTTTCATTGTTCTCATACCCTAGAAACAAATTGATAATTCTGAAAAAAATAAAGTATTTCTTAGTTGTTTGCTAACAGCAGAATAGCAATCAGTCACCACAGGGTTACTACAATGGGCATCATTATATCTGGATCCTTATCAATTTCACTATATGGGTAAGTATTATTGCTGCATACCGGAACTCCTTTGGTGTTATTGCTTAATTTTAATTGTGATTGTAAAATGTGAAAAATGTGGATATTTAAACCACAATTAAACACCTGCTATACTTGTTGTGCATTGGCATTTAAAGATATATTGAGTATTTAAAATCTGCTGAATCAGATATTATATTGAGGGGGGAAATAAAAAATAAAAAATCTGGGATTGGTTTGAAAGCAAATGTTTGCTTAAGGAAACAGTTGCCGGGAAATTTAATTTAGCCAACTACATGATACAACATCTGAAGCTTAAAACATTTTGAAGAGTAAATGTTGACATCATGCTGTTTCTCATGCAGCTTCAGAGGCTGCCAGTCCCTTGCAGCTTCCAAGAATCCCACTGTCCTATGTGTGTCCCTCTGACATCCTGCAAATGGAAAATCCTGCTTTGGGAAACACCTGCCCAGCATTAACAAGATGTAAATGGCAGGAACAGCAGAATGTCAAGTTGCAGAGACACAAAGAAATGAAGGTTTTTTAGAAAAAGCCTCTGCTGACTACTCCCAAATTCTTAATTTCATTCGAGAGTGAAAACATTTCTAAATTGCTTCTGGTTGTGTGGTGAGAAGCACAGAAAAACACATGAGCACATGATTTTTGTTGGGCGTGTGAGTAATCTGAATGAGTTAGAGCTCAGCACATGTGCTTTGCTGCCTTGGATGTGTTAGTGGTGTAAGGTGGTTTAAATCTAGCAAACATAAAGAGAGGCAGCAGCTCTCAGTACAGTTAAATCTGCAAGCAGCCTCTACTGCACAGCCTGGCTCATGCACCTTTCTGCATGCCACCTCTTTCCCCTTCCTTAGAAATAGATTGAAAAAAATTGTTTGGTCTGAAAAATAACAGATTTATCCTCTCAGTAAAGCCTGTTTTTCTAATATTAGAGGGAAAGTTTACAGGCAATAGCTTACAGACATAAAGCTTACAGGCATTAAAAAATTAGCAGTATTTTACATCTAACTTTTTGTCTATTGTTTTGTGTTTAGCCACTTGTAACTCAGAAGAAAAAAATCTTTGTATCAACCCTTCCATCTTTGCATATATGGTGGAAATATTTTCCTGACCCATTAGGTAGTTGCCCATTCTGGAAGAGTGCTTGGGGGATCTTTTGCTTCATGATTTATGATCTAATCAGGTATGGATCTAGAACTGAATCCCTCTCCCTTGCCAAACTAGCAGCTCTGGGAGAAAAACTGTTCCTCTATTTAGGAGAGGTAACACCAGTTTTTTCCTTCAGCTGTAGAAGAGAGCTTGGTGTTTCTTAATGGTCTGCTGAAAGGCATCCTTGGTGGTGCATTGATTTAGGTTTTATTTCCTGCAATCTAGACTCCTGGGAGGATTCCCTGGCTTCTTGCCTCTCTACTTCTGTTGAGTTTGCATTGAACTTTGAAATGATTCAACATGATCTGCTGTCAGCCTCCTACTACACAGTGGGCAATTAAAATAACTCCCTTCCCCTTCCTGGGAGAGTAAGACTCCCAAGGGCACTTGATGGTCCTTATCTTTCCCTACTTGCTAGTTTAAAACCGATGATATCTGGCTAAGAGTTGTGAAAAAGCAAACACTCTTTTGATAACTAAAGCATGCAATAAATTGGCAAGTTCTGTATTTCAATTTTTTTTCCCAAATTGTTGCCTCAGTTTGGAGGTAGAGTACCCTGCTCCTTGCTGTACAGGCCAAACAGCTTCTCAAATGCCTTACCACAAATAAATCATTTAAGTATTTTCTTCTTGTCTTAGAGCATGTCTTGGCTACCAGCACACTTTCCTGTCAATCTTCAGTAATGGCTTGTGTCAGGTGGAACCTCCTGGGAAAGAAATGGTTTATTTTGAAAAGTTTATGAGAGCATCTCCTATATCTCCAATGTGTGTCATAGAGAGGGATTATTAAATATAGAATAAATAACAGACAACTGTATTCCGAGGCTTTAATTCCATTGAGGGTTTCCATTTTTCAGAAGTGGATTCAATGCTCATGAAAGCTGTCAGGTTGAGGTCCTTGGAAGCCAAAATAGTCCTTTTATTCCATAGAACAGGTGTGGTATTGGCAAAAAATATGCAGGCTCTCCCCCACTGTCCTGACCTGCAGCACCTGTCCATGCAGAGCAGGTAGAAGGGCAGGTCCAGGAAGTGCAATGAAGTTTGGTGTAAGTAACCCAAAATGAGCTCTGAGAAGGCGGGTACCTCCACACGTGTCAGTGGTGTGTACAGAGGCATTACGCAGGGTCCCAAAGCATGCTGAGCCCCTGGAGCTGTGCAAGTAGGTGCACACAAGCTCTCAGCATCAGGCAGGCACTGCACCACAGGGGAATAAACCTACAGCAGGGAAGTATCCAAACCCCACCATTTGCCCACAGGCAAAATGGTCTGACTCACAGGACTTATCTCTTGATAAGGTAACCCATAGGGAGCCTCGTGTTCCTCAGGCTCTGCAGGATGTGTGGCATATTGAGGCTTACATTTTAAACCTACACCTTTATAGCACAAGGCCAATCAATTAATTTACCTACTCTTGTGTCAACTTTGGCAGCTTTATAAATTGGAAAAAGAGATTCATGATCTAAATCCAGCCCCTCACTCTGTGATGCGTTGATGCCTGTAATTCCTCATAGAAAATATCTTTCCTGAAGTCTGCAATGTGTTATAATCTCTAATTATGAATATGTTCACAGAATTTGTTCATCTCAAGATGCACTTGTGCATCTGTTATTTATGCACTATACATTAAACTTTACATATAGCTTTAGAAATATTTCTGCAGATGTGCACTTGTGCTTAAAAGACCATAGAAAAGGATATGTTAAGCTGTGTGATGAGGTCCTTGGGTATGGATTATAAAGTATGGGAAAGAGCATCATCTTTTCCCCGTGGTGGAGTTGTAACTAGAGGTAGACAACCCTCTGCTGAAATTTTGGAGTGGAAGGGCATCTCCAGAGTCACAGCTCCAGGTGATGTTGCAGCCCATCTCTCGGTTGCCTCGCAGGCAGTCTGTTGGCTTTGTGTTTCTGCTGCCAGGCTCTGTGGGGTGGGGGGTGCTCCTGCCTACCCTGGAGCCCAGGAGCAGTGTTTACTGTCTGGGTCCTCATGGCAGACAAGCCCGGTATCAAGGGCATCCTCAGGTCACCCTAAGAAGATGATATAGCAAGAAGCCAGAGTGTTTGTGAGGGCAGGAAAGTCTGGCACTGAGCAAGAGAGACTGTAAACTTATTACAGAGGCTGAACTTTATGTTTAAATAGCACATAATGCATTGGGGACTGGTCTCTGCCTGGCACTTTTAATTGCTGCTGTAATAATAATACAAGAAACAGAGCCACTGTTCTGTACACAGCCATACAAAAAATGATAAATTGTTATTCTGCTTGTATTCCTATTGTAAAGTAACACTGTCAGTATGGAATTAATTTAACTGGAAGGTAAGTCCTCAAATGATTACCTTAGAATCTGAAGGGGGGAAAAATACAATTTAGCACTAGCCACTATGAAAAAATTAGAATTAAAGGTAATATGGCTTGAAAAACCAAGCAAAAAAATATCAGAGGGCCAACAGATGCATGATGTACAAAAATCTTGAGCACACCTCAAGATCTTCTCAGGGCCTTGCTTCCAGTCAGTCCCAGAAGGACGTGAATGCCACCTTAAAGCTGTGACTGCTTCAGGATCTAATGCTTTTCTAATAGTGTGCTGCTATGAAGTAAGCATTAACTAATAGGTTTTGATAGGGAGAGGCTACCAGATTTTTTATATGTTAGCCTTCCTTGTGTAAGGAAGTTTAAGGTGCACATGGTTTGTGGAGATGAACCCTGAGAGATTTTGTTTTTGAAAGGCAGTGAGGTTCTTTCATTTCCACTGCAACTTAATCAGGACTCTGTGCCAGAAGGGAATACAAATCTGTTGTGTTGGCTTGGTTTTGGTTTAGTTCTCTTTCTCTCTTTTCTGTGTGTGTGGACTACTGTGCTTCACAAACAAAAGCTTTTTCTCCATGAAGAGAAGACACAGACATATCTGTATAATGTGCCCCAGCATCTTCTCAAAAACACATTTGCTTGTAAACCTAGAAAGTAACAGTGTATGAACTTGAGTGCTCTATGTTTTCTTTTCACCCTACAACACAGTTCTGCTTTTCATGTTTTTATGTTGTGCTTAATAATAGGAGTACCTGAAATATTTGACAATTGATGGAAAAAAGTATTCCTTGCTTTGCCTTGAAGCACCCTATCTTTATGGAATCATAGAAGCTGGAGATTGTAAAGGCCTTTTGGGTCATTGGAACCACCCACATGCTGACACTGGATTGACACTCTTTTCTTTTCCTGTGAAAGCTGCTTGTGATATGGTGGTGCAAAGAAATTTGCACTTTAATAGGACGCATTTTCATAAAAGCTCAACCTGATTTTGTCTCTGTTTATGGTCCAGATATATGCAGTGCTATACAGGCCATATGAAATTACAGCAAGAAGTTGTGAATGATGTAGGAAATGAAAAATTCATCACAAAGAGCAAGGAGGTAGCAAGCTGTGCTGCACTCTACCTTTTGATATTAAACTCAGATATAAACCAGGCAAGGAAACAGGACTCAAAAGATCTGAAGCAAATATAACCCCTATGGAAGAAAACTGAGAAAAATAAAAAGGCTAATTAAAAAAAAAAAGTTTTAGTATAGCTTGAAAGCATTTATTCTCTCCTATTATAAAGACACCCAAACACTTCCCAGATGAAGAGAGCACTTCTAAACGTGGCTTTGTCCCAAATGAAGACAAATAGAAAGGACTTCTGACAATTCAGGGTAGTACTAGAGTATTCATACCAGAGGAAGCTGTTTTTGGAGGATTTTTGGTTTGGTTGTTTGCTTTTTTCTGCAAGGAGGGTGGAATCACTCATTCTAGGGCTGGTAATTCAATAGTAGCACATATAATAGTAGCACATATAGAATTTAATAGTAGCACATATGATAAAAAGAAATTTTCTTACTACAGATGGCCTCTCAAAAAAAAAAATCAGGTAAAAGGCTCATGCTCAGCACATCATTACTGCAGGTATTCTGACCTGGTTTACTTCCACCCCATTGTGTAAGGATTCTATACCACAGCCGTTTGGGGGAATGGCAAATATTTATGTATTTGTTTCTATAATGTGTTATTCAATTCTTCTGCCTTTGATTTCTGCACACAGATTTCTTAATCGCTTGCAGAACCCTTAAAAATTATTTTTCTGGTGACAAGGAATGCATGGACTCCTCCTCAGGCCAAGTCCATGCAGCACATAAGGAGGTGCATATCTCTCACTGCTTAAAGCCAGGTGCGTTCTTCAACACCTTGCTGAATGAGATCCTTAATCATCATCACCATCAATAGCTACTGCTTGCACACTCTCCCTGCAAATGTGACTTTTTAAACATGCAGCCCTGGGACTTCATGCTGGTCAGCAAAGCAACCACAATGAGTGATGTTCCCTGCTCTCTGCATACACATGGCTTAAAATTATTGCAGCAGCTCCACTACTTAATTCTTTTGCCAGTGAGCACCTGCATTGTACATGTGAGAGTCTAATCTTCACATGTCAGATGGCCTTGAATAATTTTTGTGGGTTTTACAGGCAATTCTGTGGTGATCAAACTACTGAAAAGAGACCTGTTTCAACACATAATTTCCGCACCCCCCATTTTCACACGTATAATCTAAGGTTTCCCTTGTGGGTGGCCCTTCTTTCTTTTGTGTCATGGTAATTTCTTCATAGGTGGTACCTGACAAGTCCTTTTTTACCCTTAGAGTTTTTTGTTCAGAACCCATTCACTTCAAAATATCATTACCATTGCAAACAAGGAAAATGTGTTTATCAGAAACTGCAAACTCCTTTAGGGCCTCATAGGATTAATCACGGTTATAAAGTTTTATTAAACACAATTTTTGTTTAATGACAAGCTCCACCAGTCCTTCCCATTCCAAACCAATCCTGTCCTTAGGGTGTATCTAGCACAGCAGATTGTTTTCAACAGACTCTCAAGACAATCCCTATTACTTTGTCATGCACAGAGATATTTTTCTTCCTGGATAATTTGAACTTCCTTTAAAATCACATCTGTTTCATACTTTATTTATTTGTAATTTAAATCCTTAAATTGAATCTTTCATTACTAACATCTGGGCTTGAAATGCAGCCCACTTGAAAAAATACAAATTTTATTTTATTTGTAGTTACCCCCCTTCACTCAGTAGCATTGGTACAAACATTCCCTGGCCAGAGGCAAAACAGCCGGGTATCTTAAAGCTGTGATGCCGTACCACGTGTAATATGGCTCACTTGAATGTCCCTGAAGTGACTGGCAATTTGCCCAGAATTAGACTGAATGCAAGTAATAAGCTGTAGAAATTCCACAGTATTGACAATTAGATATCTCTATACAGCAGCAGCTGTGTATTGTTCTCATGGTATATTCCTCTCAAAGCACCTCCTAAAAAAGGGGGGAAAAAAACCTGGCAGAAGGTTGCAGGCAGCAGAAAGGTAATATACATTGTATGAAATATCTCAAATTCAGATTAATAGGAATGTTTCTGCTAGCACAGTTTTCTACATCAGGAATAATGGCTAAGGCAAAATGCTGAGGAATTTTCAGTTTATATTACCACACCTGAACTGGTAAATCTCTAGATTTTAATTTTTGGGGTTTTTTTCTGAAAAAGATACCTACCCATTCTTTCCTTTCATCATGAAAGAGAGGAGATGGGAGTATGGGTTTGCTTTTGGTTGCTGCTTGATTACCCCCAAAACAGAGAAATACATTAGTGTCCTGCACAATGGGATGTCCCGAAGATGTAGCATTGTGGCCCAGAACAGAAAAGTGAGGTTGAAAGAAAAGATTTCATTTTTCTGCCTGATTTGAGAAAATTCAGATAGCTTTGAGGGACTTTCTGGAATAAATACATTTATTTCCTATTAATTCTCAATTCCCTCATGTTTCAAAGTTTATTTGTCAGTCTTTCTACTGAAAATGTGTAAAATTAATTCATTGAACATTTATTTTATTTTACTCACAAGAAGCAGCTGCCCACAGTGAACGGATTCAAATTTTATTTTTTAAACCACACTTTTGAAGTTTACATTATGAGCTATTCATCTTTGATATTTTGCCCAGTGGATATCAGTGGAGCTTGTTTCTGTCAGCTACTAAGCTTGTCAAACTTTGGTTTTGGTATCTGTCTTTATTGTAATAGAAATTATCAGTTTTTAAATAAACTGCTGTTTGGTTGGTTTGTTTTGCTTTTTGGTTTGTTTTGTTGTGTTATTTTTTGGTTTTTTTTCCAGAAGTACCATAAAACTGAGGGAACAATAAGATGTCAAGTTTTATATTGCAGATGCTAATTTATCAAGCTAATTACCAACAAAATGCAACTAAATTGCTGATAATCTTGAGACTGATTAATTCAGCAACAGAGATATTGATGAGTATTTAAAGGTTAGGAATAGGAGCGTTATGATGCAGAAGCCCCTTCCTACTTCGGTGCTTACCACAGAAGAATTATCTCAGCACCGCATGGCATACACAACATTTTGACAGATACGTGTGCTGTATGCCAAACAAATTTCTGGAGAAAGGAAAGGCCAGTTTGTGCATTTCTCTGCCTGGCGTGACCACGCTGAATGTTGCTCAAATAGAGGGAAAGGTTTTGCGTGGCACTGTGAATTCAAGTTTCCCTGTCCTGATGTCTGTCACCCCAGATCCTGCCATTTTCATTTGCTCTTCTACATTGCCTGCTTTTATGCAACTTTCCTGCTTTTTTCCTTCTCTCTCCTGGGAAAAAAACCAAACCACTCTACAAAAGCAATCACAATAAGAGATTGTGACTCATAGCCTTTTCCGGCTGCAGGGGAAGTGAAGATGATGCCTGAATCCATCACTCCTTTGGTCAGAGATAACTTTTCCTCCCTGGACAATGGGAAAAGTGTTTCCTCAGGCTTTATCTGAGCGCTGTCTCCTCTCCTCCGGGTGCTGAGGCTGCTGAGTCAGTGCCGAATGAGGTCAGTCGTGATGCCCATTTCTGGGAACTGGACACTGGCCTGAAACGTTCTGAAATGGCATTCCTTGGGTCCTTTTCCTTCCAGCAGCACAACATCGGGTCCCTTTGGTCCCAAATGTACTCCAGTAAAGGAGGTTAAAAAGCCTGTTCATTAATTGACTCCAGCACTGAGTGAGTCCCTTTTATAACCTGTGTTATCAGCAGAAGTACAAGCATGGTGTGGTAAGGAATGTGATTACGAACGAGATTTCCTGGGAGAGGAATTAGCTGGCTCTGGTGGTGATCTCCGTTATAATGAGCACGCTGCCATCTTTATGAATGCAGTTATAGATGTACTCCCATAGCCCTGGAAAACGCCGAGCTCCTCTGCCTCGCTCAGTAGCACCAGCCAGTCTCTCAAAGGGTTAATCTGCAGTTTACTATTGAATAACATAAAATGAGCTGTAAATAATGTAATGATATGTATTGTTAAGCTACATATACTGTACCAGGTGCAAGTACTCCCACTCCTCACTTAGATATAATCTGGGGCAGTCAACAAACACAGATGTATTTTAACAAAAAAGAAAGAGAGAGGGAAAAAAAGATGAAGAAAGTATGAACAAAAAAAAATTAAAACATATGTAAGATAATTTAACTGAGATAACGATCCAGGTAAAACCTGGCCTGTTTTTCAGAGTCACTTTTACTGTGCCGTGTAAAATACAATGGCATTTTGACTTGTTTTTGGAACATGCATGAGCCAAACACGTGTGGAAACACCTTGACAAGCCTTTTGTATAACTACAAGAAAACTGATAATCCTAAATCAATTACATGGGGGAAAATATGAATCTTTGAATACTAGTAATTATAATGGTTATTTTTCACTTTTGTAGCACCTGCAAATGATGCACTGTATATATAACAATGATTCCAAAAGCTCTAATTAACTGTTTATTTTTTTTCTTCTTGTTTGCTGGCTGTAACCAGTCCACATTAATTGACAATTTATATGTGTGTGTGTATGTGTGTTGAGATATGGATGTATATTTTTCCCGCCAGCCCGCAACCCCCCCACTATTTTCTATTACTTACGACTGTCTGGAAATCACAATTACTGAATTTGCCTCCTCTCAGCTGGTTCTTAAAGCCTCATCAGAGACTTTTGCTGAACTTCCAGTAATACTCAAGGGATGGAAAAATGTGGTAGAATATGCTGGGCTGATCCTACCTAGTGGGGACAACTGCAGTCCCTTCTGTAGTGCTGTGACATGGCTCCCGACTAATAGTGCCAGTCAGAATTCCTAACTGCTTCTACCAAATGCGAAAGAGCTGATTTTGGAAGACCTCCAGCCACAGCTTTCCACTGCTGATAGATTACTCTGGGCTATTCATGGAGCAAGATTAGCCTGACCACCATGAAGAAAACTCTTTGTTCCGTGTCATTACCTAGGACGGGTTGAACCGTGTTAAGGCAAAGCTGCATTGGTGAGCTAAATTCATACAGAAATTGGATCAGCGGTTATTCTGAAATTATGCTATTATGGTTGAAAGGAGTGGGGGTGGTGTATTTGTCGGGGTTCTAGGTAGGGAATGTGAAACACAGCAAAACTCAGTGTAGAGAGAGGGGGGACAGCTTGCAGTAGGCACTGTAAGGATTTTTAATGTGGGTGCAAGCAAGCAGTTGCCATAAAAGCAAAGCACAGCAGAGCTTTGTATTAAAATGAAAATACAACTGTGCCTAGGCAGCGGCCAAAGGGTGCCGAGCCTTGGGTAGGCACCAGGCTCTGCGGCAGCTCCAAAGGCACCGGAGCGAGAGGGCCGGTGCCGGCGAGGAGGCACAACAGCGCCGCGCATTGCGAGCGCAGGATGGCTGCTGGAACCATCTGCAGGACATCAAAGTCTGCTGCCTGATGGCAAGTGGGCTGCCAAAGCTTCTAAAGGCTTTGGCGCCTGCATGTAAATCGGATGCAAACTGTCCATCTGCTGCATGGCACAAGTGACAGCTGATTCTTTTTGCAGTCCGTAAGATGAACTAGACCTAAGCCAATCCGTCCCTGTTCCTAATCACACAAGGTTTGTCCTACCAGTTTCATTAGCCAGACACACGAGATACAGTATGTGGTTTTTCATTTTGCTCTGTACGTGACACTATAAAAAACAATGCCGGGGATGGGCTGTGAAACCAAAGGGGACACACTGCTGCTACTGCAGAGAAAGCATATTGGCAATGTTCAAAGCATATTGGGGCATAACAGTAGTCTAAAAACCCCAATATGGATTAGGACAGCTGACCAGATGTCTTGACTGACATTTTTTAACACGATTCAAGGGTGTCCCTACAGTACATAAATGCAAACTATACATCTGTGTACTTTTTTTTTTCCACTGGAAATACCATACATGGATGTTTGATTGTAGCTGACAGCTCCAGTGTGAGAGAGCCATTCAATGCTGCAGCTCTGGCCTTCTCCTCTGAGAAGCTTGCTGGAAAAAGTTCGACTTGGGCTCCAGTGCAAACAGGCAAGAGAGATGTTGTCTTCAGCAGAAAGTTACCTACCTCCTTTCCTCATCATATGGGTGGTGGGAACTTGCTGGAATGCTGTGTTGAAAGTGGAGGATGAGATGTGATATACTGTTATAATAAGGGAATGTTGTTCTTTTCTAGACTGATCTCAAATTTAGAAAATTGGATTACTATCAAAACACGATTACTCAGCTGTGCAATTGTTTGTGAGAAAGGAAGATCAGGAATGGTTAGGGAGGGGAAAGCACTGCAGGTATACTGAGAATCAAGGAACAAAGAGGGTGAAAGAACAAAGTAGTTTCTAGTTTCTCACTTTGTAGTTTTTAGAGCAAAGGTCATGTATTAAATGTAGACTCTCTTCCCTCCCAAGCCTGCTCATCTAATTAGACATGGCAATGGTCAGTTTGAACCAGCACAGGGTCTGGTCTCACTAGTCTCACTAGTGTGAGCCCAGTCAGCATTCCTCCCTCAGATTGCAACAAACACCTCGTCTGCATACTTCCACTCTTCTAGAAACATGCATCAGTACTTTCCCCACTTCAGACTCCTTTACATTTCTGGTACAGGATTAAGAACTCTGCTGGGAGGAAGCCAATTTTCCCACCTGCCTGTCTAGAGGCAGCTTGAGGTATGGCAAAATACCTTTCTCAGCAAATAGAGTTTATTCCAAAATACTATTCTTTGCCTCTACCCGAGCCTCAAAGAGCAGGGAAAACTGATATTTTGCCTTCTTCAAACAGGGAACGGTGTTATAAGCTAATCTCAGACTCTTCCCCTGTCTCCCCTGGGCTTCAGCATGGAATTTGGTCTCCTCCACTGATGCTCCTTGTTAGCATCTGAGGAGCAGATTGATAGTGTTTGCCCATTTATAACCAAATAGATTAGTTTGTTTTAGCATGTTCTCTCTAGTTTCCAGGTAAATGTAAAACAGTGCCTAAATTTATGTTTCCAGTTTTTTCCTTCATAAGTCTATCACTTTCCCAGCAACCATCTCCAAGCTTCAGGCAGAAACAAAAGATATCCCTAAAATCAAAAGGTCCTGTATTATCAGGGAGGCCACAGATAAAGTTATACACTGCATCTGTATGTACATTTTTTTGTGGTGCCAGCTGCTTGGCTTACACTATATGGATACACTTAGCACTTGTAAACATAAAGCTTGTGCCTTTCAGTGATAAATCTTAGTGGCTCTTAAGTTCGGCTTTTATGTATCCCTTCAAATTTGTAGCATAACCTTAAAAAAAGCTTTATCCTGTGACATCAACTACCTTTGTGCCTATAGAGATACTGTGTATTTAACCCAAATTTAGGCCCGGTGTCTTAGGTGAGTAAGTCTAGGGAAAAAGAGTTTCTCTGAGGAGCCACTGAATGATAAAAGCACTGCTCCAGCAGGTTCCCAAGGACTGGGGGACTCCTGAATTGACAGCAATTCCTACTTGCTACTGCAGCGGTGCCATCAGAGGACCTCACACTGGCAATAAACCCCCAAAGTCCCTCCCACTCACGTCCCTGCCTACAGGTGTTCTGTGTGTGGCCCTGGAAGGCTCTCCAGTGAGCAGGTTGTTGGTGCTGCTCTCATGGCCAGCATCCTCCCAGGCTGATCAACCCCAGGGCAGAGAGGCTGCAGGTAACTCCAGCTGTGCATAGCCTGCTGCTGGCCAGGACAGCTCAATTGCTCCATTGAAAGGATTTTCCTGCTGTGCAGGTGAATGTTTGGATGAGTGTGCCAGAGCAAATGGCCTGTGAGTGCTCAGTCTTGTTCAGGAATCAGCCAATGGCTACTAGGTCGGTCACCCATATTAGAAGGGTGGAAAGAATGAAAAATGAGGTATATGGGGTTTAGAGAAAGCAGTGCAAGCCTAAGAAACACAGCTTTCTATGTTCCTGTGAATGGCAATCAAGAGAAAACTCTATTCTTGAACGCAGAAAATTGCTCTAGGCCTGTGGGGTGAAAAGCACCTATGTCCCTAAAAATTAAATAACACTGCCAAATTACTGATAATGTGCTAAACATGACTTTTAGGCTTATATTGTTAACTATGAAACTGATAATACAAAGTGGAACATGTTAAGAGCATAACACTGAACTGTAGAGTTATACCACAATTCATTTGTCTTTCCCAAAATGACCTTCCTCCTTGCTGACTGTGGAAAATTACAGACGAAAATATCCTGGATGAAACTAATGGGAATTTTCCTTCTTTTTGGTACTGTGCATGTGCTGTGACTTTCAGAGAGCACCTGAGATTGCAGGGTTTTACTTCTAAGATTGTAGGTTCTATTGTAAATCTGCACTAAACAGACACACATATAAATTGCTATCATGCTGTTGCATCAGTAGATCAGCTTACAGTCCATTTTAGATTCTCTTTGTCTTGTTATTTTCATTCTATTCAGGAACTGAGCATCAAGATGGATATTTAAAATACAGCTTTCGATTTACTGATCTACAAATACACTTCTGACCTCCACATCTAGGCTATTAAATCCCACTGATTTGTCTTCCTGGATTTTTCTTATTATTATTTCCATGAAAAAGCCTATTCCTGAAAAATGGATGGGGATTTTGAGCCAAAAAAACCTCTGGCCTGGGAATGTGCCTGTCACCAATGGTTATTGGAATACATATTTGTTCATGCTAGACTTCCAGCTCAGCAGCTCTGCAAAACAGAACATGTTACAACATCTACTTCACAGCAACTCTGAGTCTCTGAAAAGTACAGTTTCCCACGTGCCTGAAAAAAAGGGTTGACACTACATCTCAACGTTAAATTCAGAAGCATAAATAACCTGTTTGCTAAGAATGCTCCATTTGTTCTCCATGCCAGAAGCCTTACTTACAGCATGAAGAAGGGAAAAGAAAGTCACATACCTCTTCCAGTGAATAATGTAAAGTGAGGATACAATATTGAATAAGCAGGTGGTACGCTGTGACCCAAGGGCTGGGTGGAAACAATGGGAAGCAGAGGTACACATTCCTGGTTGAGTGCAGCTCTCATTGCAGACTTTCCTTGAATCCATGCCAACCATGTTTGAGCAGAGGGGCCACTTAGCATTTTTCTCCCTTTTATTACAATGAGGCTTAATGCAAAAATGGGGGAAATGGCTTTTAACAATGTATAGGCAGCATTTTTCCTTTTCTTTGATCTCAGTTCAGATCTATTTTTCTGACAAATGAAAAAACCGAGTAATCTATATTTTATGCTCTGCCATGACAGAAAAGAGACATTCTGCTTTTCACAGTCCAGTAGTTATGCGTGATGCAATAAATACAGAGGCAAGGTCAAGCATTTAATAAACATGTAGTGAGATGTATATATTTGTTAAAGCCTGAGTACAGTGGTATTTTAAATGAAATCATCCATCCATCCATCCATCCATCCATCCATCCATCCATCCATCCATCCATCCATCCATCCATCCATCCATCCACCCATCCATCCACCCATCCATCCACCCATCCACCCATCCATCCACAAGATTATCTCTGGTGGTACACAGTCCTTAAATTCTGCAGACCATCTCTCTGGCACCTAAATAAAGGGCCAAATCCTATTGTCTTCACTTGGTTTCATTCATATGACCTCCCTCTCTGTGGCACCTCTGCAACATGATAGAGATGCAGCGCAGTCTGCATGCTGGCCCCAAGCTAGAACACATTATTGCTCAGGCTGTGGAAAGGCTGATTTGGATCCGTTCTTTGCACTGCGGCAGTTCTGTGTGATCCTTGCCTGGCATGAGCTTCTCATCTCATACCAGCTTGTCTTTTTCAAGAGTTTTTGTGCAGTGTTAACATAGCAGATAGTTTGGGGATTTTTACTGTCTTTTTGTGGTTTTGTTGGTTTTTTTTTCTTGTGAAAACAAAGTGACTCCTGACAAGATCAGGAAAACATTTGGGACGCTGCTCATTGACATTTTACCTGAGGAAAAAGAAGATTGCAGGATACTCAAAGTAAATCACGCAGCAAAGGGAATGTCCTCATTTTAGACTGCAGAGCAGAGCCCATGTGCTGCAATTGCTAAGGTAATGGTTGCTGCTGCTCAACTGTTTCCTTGAAATGCAGCCACTCTGCCTTTTTATTTTTGGGCACTTCTGCATGCATAATGATAGCCATCCATTTAAAGGCAAATGTCCTCTTAGTTTTAATGGGCTTCTGTTCATGGAACATTGTCAGATACTGTCTTTACTTTAGTGGGGGTTTTTTTCTTTCTTTTTGTAATTTGGAAATAACCGCTTCTTTGTCATGACTCTCCTGGAAGCACAGGATACCTGTGCCCTTCAAGCAGCTGCTCAGACTCTTCCAGAACAGGGCTGCTCTATGTACATTGTGGGAAGATATAAATTTTTATGGTGTAAGTGTTTTTACAATGGATTTATCACATAAATAAGGAATGGAAGAGACCTTGCTAGTCTGTTAATTTACCTCCCTGTAATATTAGATTATTCTCCAGAGTGCATTTTCTAGATCCATGGACAGTCCAATTTTAAATGTTGCATAGCTTCTTGGAGGTGAATTCATAGCCTGTATGGCCTCAGTCACCTTTCAAATATTTACATGTCCTTTTCTTCCTTACTTATATATTCTGAATTGACATGATGCATATATGCATTTTATTTTACACTTTCGTTCACTATTGTCTCCCTACCTAAAAACATTTACAAGCCTTTCCAAATTCCCCTCCTTCCCGCCACTATAATTTCCTATTAATTTGTTCTCTCACGTCACATTCTTTGTATTTTTAAGATGCTCTTTTTTCTCTACTATCAAACTCAGCTCAGTCAAGAACTGCCTAATGTTGTCTCTGCAGCATTGCAAAGGATAAGAAGGCATATCTGTAAAAGAACTGAATCCTTTCCAGGTGTCCATTTTACATACATAACAAATTTTCTAGGGAAAAAATGCGTTGGAGAAAACACAATTCTGAGAAACAAAGTTTCAAGTAATTTTTAAACAGATTTAGTAACTTCAATTTTTTTTTTCTAAATTAAAGCAAGACTTTCCTTTTCATTCATTGTGTATATATCTACTCTCTGAAGCTACCAATTAAACATCATGTGTGAATTTACCACCTTCTTCAGATCATTAATAAATTTTACTGAGTTAGATTCCAAACAGGCTTTTAGGTTATATGATGACTGTAATACTTTATGTTATGGTGCATCTTCAAAGCTGGATTTAATGAGTCACATAGCCTACCTGTAAAATTATGTCTGGAATGAGTTGAAAGGGGAATCATATTTTTTTTAAACAAAAATATTTTTTGCAGAAGCTCTGAGTAAAATAAAAGACAATATTTCTTAAATCTAGCTATCTCCCAGCTCTGCCTTTTTGCATTAATTTTTTATTTAAAAGTTTTTTATTCCAGTTGGCTTCCAAATCTTGTAATAAAGTGCTTCTAGGATCAAAGGAAGTTATTTTTATAGTATTACCTCATTTTCTTTTATTAAAATAGAGAACAGCTTTAAGTTATACACATATTTGGTCAAAATGATAGGAGCTCTAACCATACTTCCCATATTTTTTCTAAGACACAAAGGATAGTCTAAGTTTTGGGTGACAGTCATTTAGTGGGACACAAGACCTTATCTGGAACAAAACAATGCTGTTCTTCTGTGCAGTGCCAGAAACTCTCCATGGCATTTTCAGAAATCCCATCTCTTAAGCAAAAGCAATATTTTCATAGATGTAATTCCAAAATAAAGGCCTTTTATTTCATTTTGTTCATTGCAGTGGAATATAGGGTGCTTAGGAAATGAAGGCCAGGGCCCTAGGTAATAGTCTATTCAGGTCAGGAAGGCTAATTAATATGCAGACACTAGCTATGTTTCCAGTGTTGTGTTAGAAGACATGGTTTATTTGGGCAATGACAAGTACAGTGTGATGGAAATGAATCAGCCTTTGGAACTGCAATATTTACTTGCATGTACTCATGCTACAGGATGAAAATTGTGTCCTCTGTTTGTTTAAGGATAGTGCAAGTTTTTAGAAGAGCTGTAGCTGAAAGAGAAACAATCCATACTATATGCTGACCTAAACAAAGATGAAGAGATATGTGAAATTTATTCTATCATTCCTTTACAGATTTCCCATTAGAGTTTGCATAAGACTTGTAACCCTTACAAGTCATGCTCTTCTGTAAAAGGTGCATCACAGCAAAATCTATTGCAGATATGTGTATGCTTAATGAAATTTGATGAAAAGGGAATATAGCAATGTATATCTTAGAGACCTCCATTTATTCCTTTTGGAAACAAAAATCTAAAAGTCACACAAGCCTTTTTGGGCTCAGAAGACAATCCCAGGTACAATGTACCATGACAAATCAATCTCAGATAATACAGTAAGATGTGGGCAGGGGTCTTTGTGATTAATATAGTTCTTGATGGTAAAAGTTATGCCAGTGGTTACAAGTTCATTCAGGCAATTATAGCCTGGATCTGCCTACTACTCCTGTTGTTTACATGCAAGTGTGCACTCATGTGCCACTGCAGGCCAAAGTCTGAGGCACATGTGAGTAGAAACACTTCAGTCTGAATACCGTGCTGAGCACTTCCTCTCAGCTCAGGTCCATTCTCTCTTTGTGGATTTGGGTTGGGCACAAATCAGGATAATATGTTGAAGCCCAATTCATCAGGAATCTGCCAAGACTGGCTTTTCCTGAGCAGAGGGAATGATTTGAACCTTAGTTATAGCTAAGCTAGCTGTCCATGATTTGGATGTGGAATACATTGTGGACCTGGCAGAGTTAAGTCTGATCCCTGTTCTATGCTTCTGTTAGCATCACAGAGCTCATAACTGCTGAGCACAATAGCAATTATAGGTACCCCCTTATTTAAATGAATAGGAGGTACAGGTCTGGCCCAAAGTTTTTCTGATAGATGTTACAAAAGTAAAAAGGAACTAGAAAAACAATTCTGATGCATGAATGAGAAATCCACCTAACTTATAGAGTTAAATCTACCAAAAGCAGCATTGATTGCAGGTAATGCCGTAAGATGTATCAGTGTCTCTAGCAATCTATTTCTGGAAGCCACATCACTGCAAACCATTTGTATGTTGGTCTCATCAAGCTACTTGTGGATTTATAAGATGTTATTCTCATTAATGATATATAACTAACGTGAGTCAAGACATTGCTTGTCACTTTAAAAGAAGTCAGTGGCTTGTCTGAGAAATGTGTCTTTGGACTGTGTGCAAGAGGGTACATAGTGAAACAGAAAAAGGATCAATGAGTTTTGACCATTTTGGACATGAATTTACAGATAGCCTTTTGTTTTAAAAATAAGTCAAATACGTAACAGGTAAAAGTTCCAAACATTTTACTTTTTCTTATCATTCACTGGTTCTAAAACATGGCAACAGAATGACAGCCTGGGATGAAACAGACAACAGGCTGACCAAGGGCTCTTAAGCATCAGTGGAAACACTTCTATTGACCTCACTGTAACTTGGATTGGTCCCCAAATTATTTTCATTTTTGCAGTTTAAAACTGCAATCAAGCTGAATTCTGGACCTTATGCTTCACTAGAAACAAAAAAATTGTAGTGACCGTGAATATGAAAATTCAGTATTTTCTTAGAAAACGAATAAATAGTACATACATATTGTGTTATTAATTTAAAATTCTTTTATGGTTAAACATTGATGCTTCCTCTAATTTTTATACAGGTTTGGGTTGGTTTTGGTTTTTTCATCTAGAGGTAATAACAGGACAATAAATATTTCTCAATTCAGTGCATCTATAAACCAGATTGCTATAAAAGTGACTTTAATTTAGGTTTATGTACCCCATTTTACAAAGTAGAAGTCATTTCTAGTTATATACATTTTAGAGTTAAGACTACAGTATCCTGCTAAGGCAAAGCTTTTGTATTTTTTCTATTGTTTGAGCAGGCTTCTTTTTCTGCCCTTCTTTAACATTTCAGAATATAAATTGATCAGGAATTCTCTGAATTGATGGAGATTTTCTGCTTTACTCTTAAAATTTAGCTCTTGAAGTACATTTTCCTCTGCAAGCTTCTGATGGATATGAGGCTATGCTACTGTTAATATAAATAATGTCTGCCCCTGGGAAGACACATATTTATTTACAATAAAAGCTGATGTATTAATTATTTCATTCAGTAGACAAGAATCATCATAAAGACTGGGCTTATACAACATAGCAGGCATCACAGCAAAAATCATAAATACTGTACTTCTGTTTAGCTTGACAATGGCAGGTAATAGACTATGGTTTCTGTTCCCTTAGCTACTGCATCCTTTTCTATCCATCATTTTTTATTGTTATTATCACACTTATTTCTGCACTCTTATATCAGCAGCATTTAGTGATATTGTGAAAACATGGTTCAGAAAGGCTGAACTTTTAATTGTTATGAGAAATAAGTTAGCTTAATTATTCTATGTAAGTAGAAAAGATGTGGTTTGTTCTTCTTCCTAAGTCCTTCCTTCCTAATCGCAATTCAACACCCTTTTTAAGCATTGCTATGTATGAACTTCATGCTGCTAGACAAATAAATTCTTTGGAAAAATGCACATTTTTATTTGGAAATAATGCCATCTCTTTGTTAGGTTTGCAGCAATCCTATTTTGCCTCTACTGTTTTTAAGTCGAAAATGAAAAATTATTTAGAAGATGTTTGTGCATCATATTGTGCTGAATGGTATGTAGGTCAGCATGCTGCACCATAGCAGATAAGGCACAGTGAACAAGTGTTCTATGTACTTACAAGCAAATATCAGTCATAATAGAAGTAGACAGATCTACAAGAGCGTTTTGGCTTAGGAAATGTTTCTTGTCATTAGCATTTAAAAAAAGCTATGAGATTCAGGCCTATCAGCACCGATTCACAGCAAAGCCTGGCTTGCACAGGTTGTTATCTGTTCAGTACAGAGGTGCAGCTGGTTAGCAAATGGATTTGCAGATTTTTTTTTTTAGCAGGGATGAGTAAAAAGGCAAAGAATCAGGTACTTACAACCCATTCAGAATATAACAATTTTGTTTGTGTTATAAACCAAACCTTCTGTTTTTTGCAAACTGCATTATTTTTAGAAACAGAACCAAGAAAAAACGGCTGATTTAAAAAAAAAATCTTTATTCATATTCCAGTTTCCCTAAGGGCTCCAATATCCATGAAGTAATACCAGCAAAGGGAGCAATGAAGACTGCAGACTTCCATGATTCAGTTTACGATGCTGCTTTATTGTGTTAGCAGTCAAGTCAAAAGGCAATATCGAATATTTTTAATTTTTTATTTCTTCCTCTATGTGTAGCGGAAAATATGACTGATTCACTCCCTAATGCTATGGCTGAAGGTTAGGGTAGTTTTTATTTTATATGGAAGTAGAATCATTCCTCATGAAGATAATAATCAGGGCTGATACTGAAAGTAGCTCTGTCATGCCTGAGTTGTAGGGTGCTGTTCTGCACAGCTATTTGCAAGGTGGACGGGATGGGTTTCCTTGGGTTTCCTTTTTAAGGAAAAATGCTGTGCATGAGCTAATGGAACTACTTATCAGGTATGTGAATGCTGTTCTTTTCTGTATGGCAGAGAAAAAGGCTTTAAAGTGCATGGAAAAGGTCCTCTCAGAAGGCTTCCTTGGCTAAGGAGGGAATGGTGAAAGTGCAGTGTTGGTGCATGTCCTCCTGCCAGGCCTGCATGTAAAGGGAGCGGCCAGTGCAGTGACCCAGTGAGGACCATAGCTTCAGCCTGAGCTTCCATCTGAGTTTGAAAGGACTGTGGTATGATTTTTAGCCTGTCTCCAGTATTTGTTAGCTGAAAAACAGCTCCATAGTGTATGAACTTAAGGAAAACAGCTATACACAGAAAAAAACCCCAAAACAACAGACATGGTTACAGCCAACATCTTTCCATCTTAGAATCATACAATCACAGAATCACAGATTCATAGAATATGCTACATTGAAGCAGAGTCATGAGGATCATCAAGGCCAACCCCTGGCTCTGCAGAGGACACCTCAAGAATCACATCATGAGCCAGAGAGTGTTGTCCAAATGGCTTTTGAATTCAGACAGACTTGGTGGTGTGACCACTTCCCTGGGAAAACTATTCCACAATTTTAACTTAGGCTTCTGGACTTGGAACAGCTCAAACATCACAAATAGTAAACACAAATGGGGCCAGTAAGTCACTGATGCTCCTTAACTTGATTTTATCAAATGATAAAATTGCTCCAAATTTTAGATCAGTGTTAAAGGTATTTCTCCTACATCTGAACCAAATGTTAACATTTTATGGATACCAGCTTTGGACAGTGTCCAAACAGGAGGGTACTAGAAATGTGTACATTAAGGAGTGAATTACTGAGTCCCTGTAGGCAAAGAACCAAAGCTTAGAATGAAAGGAATAAATACTAGTGAACATGTATGAATGAAAGGATTTGATAGAATAAGTAAGGACTATACAAGTACTGAAACTATGAGGTGAAATATACAGTAAATATTTGTATTGTTGACTTGAAAAAGGGAAAGAAGAGATATTTATGGCTGGAAAAGTGAGAACAGAAAGGAGTCATAAGTAAAGGGCCGTGGAAAATAGTGCAGCTTAATAGGCTTTGATTTTGCACAGAGAAGTGCTGAAACCAGACATATAAATGCATCATGTGAATATAATTTAGAATGGAGTGTGTAGCTGAAGTTCTGCATTTTAGGGTACTGCTGTGTTCAATGTGTTTAAGATGTGAATCCAATGATTTGCAAAATTTGAATCTCCTGACAACATTTTCAGGTGAAACTCAAAACTAGAGAAGAGGCTCCTCAAATTAAGTTACTTATGGTGTCTGCTAGTCTACTGTAAAATTAGCTCAAATTTGCCAAGTCAAAATTATGTTCTGTTTTTTCTGGTCTAAATTTGGGTCACTGAATTTAATGGACAGTCTATGGGTGCAACAGAGAGCAACATTTGGCTCAGAAGCTATGAAGAGAAACATCTCCAACACAATTTTATTATATTAGTATCTTACATTAAGCATCTTACTGTTGATTATAGTAGCAGATCACTGCTTGTGCATACTTGCCGTTGATGGATAAGAGACATTTATAAGCTATAGCATTGATAAGATTCTCACATTTATTCATCGAAGATGGGTAAGATTGCCTTACTTTTATGTATGTTGAATAAAAATACATGATCTATTGGATAGAAGGAGGTAAAGAAAATCTTATGCAGATTTTTTGGAGATGTATATCCTACAGTATAACCATTTTTCATGCATAGCCATGTGGGAGTGTTTGTACCATTAATTTAAAATTTACTTTGCTCTTTGCTTAATGTTAATTTTTAAGTATTCATATCTTTATAAATTTTGTTATTGTTAATTTATTGCCCACCTTAACAAAGTTTATCTACTGATGGAAAGCAGATCTCTTTACTCTGAAAAATCCAAAGTAGGAAGCTATGGTTTTCCCACCATGACTGACATTCATATATTAAATAGAATGGTGGCAAACATACTAAACCATCTCAACAGAGGTGTGAAGACTTAGCACAGGTGACTGGGACATATATGTGAACTTCAGAATGGGTCCTGCTCCATAAATAAAGCATATCCTGCATGTCCTTTTCCATTGGCACTACCTTTTCCTGTGCCACTACCTATCTAAGCAAGTGAGAGCATTTAAAAGCCTGGAGTTGGGCTAGACTTGCCTAACTCTCATTTTTCATGTTGCATACAGAAATCTAGGGTCTCACACACATACAGGGAACGTTGTTTGAACAGGAATATATTTATACCAAATCATCAAATTATGAAATGTGCTTCTGTGGTAAAGCACAATTTAAAAGTATGCAATAAGAAATGTAACCCTCCTCAGGGCCAATTTATGGATCTAATAACATCTCTTTTTTTTAGTAATGGATTGTGCATATAAATTTATAACTAGTATAACATATCACTGAAAAATCAAGGATGATATCCTAGAAATCAGTGGAAAAATTCCCATTCATACAAGGGGTAGATTTTATGAAGTGAAATTTCCATGTAAGCCAAAATTATCTTTAATATAAATAAGCATCTTTAATGTAAAGTAAGTTGGACATTTTCAGATTTTTGTGGAAGAACACATCTGAGGCACATTAGGAAGAGAGAGTTTAGTTGTAAGGTCTTGCATTAATTAAAAATTTCATGCTTATAATATCTATTACCTTAACAAGAGACATGACAAAGTATCCTTGCTAAACTCAAAGTGTGACTTAATGAAATGCCACTTAACTCACACTCTAAAACAAGTCCCATCCCAGGAAAGTAGATGGGAACAGCAGACTCAGGGTGCATTAGTAGAGCCGTGACCATGTGGGCACTGTTGCCTGGAGCATGGGCAGCAGCAGCACCTTGTCCAGACTGCCATCTGTGCTTAGCCATTGGGTCTGCTTGCTCTTCAAAGCTTCCTGGCAGGTGCTGCTCTAGTGATGGCAAAATGGGGCAATGCCACCTGTGAGGGGCAAACAGGACAAGTTCATTGCCTCAGCAGCTGCTCCCTGCACTGAAGAAATGCGGGTCTACTGGAATAGAGTGAGGTAGTGTGGAGATAATGCAGGTCAAGGCATCCTCCCCGTGGGACACAGAGGAGTGAGTAGTTCACCATGTCTCTGCCCTTAGGACTTATTACCTGCAGTCAAACTTAAGTTATCCAGCCCAATTCAAATCCACAATGTCCTCCATACCTTAAGGAGTGCAAACCTGTGCGTTAACCAAAGAGCAGCCATCCTGGATGCTGAGATAGGTGCTTTTGTTTCTTGCATGAGTAAGTTTGGTAAATTGTGATGTAATGAAGAGACATTGTTCTGTGTGTCAATAATGGTGTAAAGTGTTTGCTTCTGACTTGCCCTGCTTTTGCCACTTATATGTGTAATGAATGAGGAAAACATTGTGGGCCTTGTTTGCAGCAGCGTTTAACTGGCTATCTCTGTTTGGAAAACAGGGGTCAGAACATCAGCAGTTGTAAAACGGTGTTGTCACTGCAATAAATTGAGTTACAGCAATTTAGACCAGCTGAGGACTTGGAACTAGATTTTTAGGAACATTTGATTAAACAATATTAGAGCAAAACTCTATCTTAGGCAGTTCCACATTTGCATCCAGTAGTGACCTGTATCCCATGTATCAGAGGGAGAAAAACAACTAAAGCAACAAAAGCAGTACACAATTAATCTGGTGAATCTCATGCATTGGATTTACAGAGCTGGACAAATAAAGGTGTGTAAAGAGAAATCTCCTGATTTTATAATTTCAAAAGCAGATAAGCAGAACTTGATCTTGCTTGCCCTGCTGATATCTTTGAATTCAGTGACAGCAGGGCCAAAGCAGAGGGCTTTGGCCATCATAGGACTAAACACAGCCTTACAGCAAATGGAAGAAGGAGTGAGAGTTGATAAGGAAATAAATGTAATAATCTCATTTTAGGTTTCATGTTATTTTTACTGAAGCTGATCTGAAGCATGGTACTAAAATCTGGTAAACCAAATAGCCCCTCTAAGACCTGATGCAAGGCACCCGTTTTTTCTGTATTATATAAAAAACACCAAAGAAAAAAATAATGAAACAAGAACAGCTATAAAAAGGTAGACAATGGAAAATGGCTGTGTCAGGGACAGAAAACAAACATCAAAAGACTCATGTATTGTACAGATGAAAAATACTGTATATATTGTTAGAAAGCCAGCATATATTCCATATTATTCTTTAAAACGTAATAGATCAAATTTTTAAAATCCTTCCCAGCTTCCTGTTGACTCTGAATGTATTGTGATTTGCCTAGCATTAGTCAGAAGCAGAATTTTAGGATATGTCTGATCTTGGTTCTATTTACATTCAAAGCAGAGATTCAGTTTCTTAAGTGTTCTCTGAGAGCTGTTAGTGGAGTTTACCACATTGGGATCATAGACAAAGAGGCCAATTTTGAGCAAATAAAACCACTAAAAACATGATGTGCAATTGCTTGATGGCAAGGCTATAGCTATTAGTACTCGAAAAACTGCAGATACAATTAATGGAACATGGCTGGGACATCCCCTGAAAACCAGATCTATTGCTGTGACTTGACAGAATGATTCCATAAATGTCTAAAAATAAGGAGTGGGTAAGAGAATAGGCTAAGAGGAGAGGAATCCGAGAGCTTGAAGGTGGTGAAGATAAAATGTGATTAAGTAGGCTAATAAATTGCTGAGGAGGGAGATGGTGTAGACACCCTTAGTGGGTGAGATTTATAGGCAAAGATGTATCATCTAGAAGATCCCAGGAGCAAGACTGATTCCTATGCTTGTAGTATAGCCTTGAAAAAAACAGAAGGGTTTCAGCCCTTTGTTACCTTGCCTTCATTGGCATTTTAATCTACCTAACATTTTAGTCACACCAAAAGTCCCTCATCACAACCTGATGCAGTCAAGATGTAGTCTTTTTGTTTCACCAGTAGATCCCATCCTGGTAGCACTAAAGCAACATAGAAAATTTACTGTAAGGTCTCATAGTAATCCCTTCTGGTCATAATCAGCATCTAGAGAAGTCCCCATAACTGAACAGAGCTCCTATGTTAAAAGACATTGTAGAAACAAAAGCCTTCAGTAGATAAGTAAGTGGTGCATCCAGCCCTTTTGTAGGCTTCTTCCTCATCTCAATTATTTTTGGCTGTTTGCTCACATACGAACAATAGAACTCACTATCCTGATTTGACACAAAGTAATGCACTTATTTCAGGAAACAACGTGTGAATTAAATAACTCTGCTGGATGGCACATGTGGGAAAGCACATATATATACATGTGTCCAAATACACACCTTTGGAAATGCTCATTTGGCAAATTAATAGCCTAAAACCTTCCCAAACAAAATAAACATGCAAGTAGTGATTTATATAAAGAACATTTCCTTCTGATTAAAATGTCTGTTTGGTGTAAACAAGGCAGAAGAGGGTTTTAAAGAGAAGGTTGTGAACCCCTTCATCACAGTGCCGTGCTGCTCCTCAGCATGCAGTGACACAGGGGTTCGTGCAGCTACTTTTTGTAGTAATTACTCATGTTGTAAAACAGAGGCTTACAAGCTGGGGCTTTGTCATTTGGTTATGAAATTAACTGATTTGTGCACGTATTCCTGTAGATTTGAGTATTTTATCAGTATGGAGTGCAAGGCATGAAGGCTATTCCTGTGCCACAGCTGTCTGATGTGTATATATGAGGTAAACAAAATGAAGTGAAAAAGAAATTTACGTACAAAAAAATCTAAAAAAAAGAAGGGAAACTGTCCTTGATGTTGAAGCTTGTCTTGCTTTATGTCGGAATTCTGTTGCTACTTTTGAAAATGTAAAAGTGGTTCCAAAGCACATTGGCACGTGTGTGAAACTGCAATACTCACTTGGCACTGCCTGTTCCCAATGCTGGCAGTGTGGCACATAGACCTCTTTAGCCTCTTCCTCTGTTGTTTTCTGCACAAGAGCCAACCATTGTGGCTACTCATGAGGCAAGGCTGGCAGCTGAAGAACCCAGATGCCAAGCTCTGGATTGTCTGTCTGTTCAGTTTGTGGCTGGTCTCTTCCCTGGCATCTGCCCTGGCATTGCAGCAGGCTGTGTAACCGTCTGTGGATTTGGGTTCAGGATTAGGCTTCTGCTGGATAGCATGCTCTCCTGGTCACTGTTTGCCTTTCGAATTACCCTTGATTATGAGGAATGCGTTTCTCTTCTGCAGACTCCACCCAGGACAAGTGTGCTCGTGCAGTGAAGCTTGGTGGAGAAAGGGTGGGTGCTCCTCTCCCTTGGCACAGCGCAGTTTAAGCTTTAGAGCAGAGCATGGGTAATGTCAGCCCCACAAACCCAACCATCTCCTCTCAGCCAGGAAAATTTTCAAGTTGAATGTGATAACATCCTTGTATGTCTTTTATGTGACTGAGCCCCACAGGCCCTGGCCTGAAGAATGTCATCTCTGGTTTGTGTTAGCCCACATGCCTACAAGACTATGCTTAGTCTAAAAATCTGGCTGATTTTTAATCCACTGCAAGTGTCATAGCTGAGCTAAATGATGTGGTTGTTTCCCTTTAGGGGTATTTGTCTTTGACACCCAGAAAGTTCAGCAGGCAATTCAAGTGGGGAAAATTCCAGGACAATAGAAACACTGCTAGAGAGTGCCTAAAGGAGTAAAGTGTGTTTTCTTGTAATTTATTAGCTTAATATTGTTATACATTGTGACTACAATGCTTAATCATTAATATATGTTCTTCTGCCTTTCTTTTCTTGGGTTTAGAGAATACCAACTGGCCAGAACCTATCACTCTCTGGGTCAAACTTCTTTGTCACAGCATCTGCCTGATGCTGGGGTGAGCAAGGGAAAGGTTTCCCATATTGAGATCAGGCTATTGCCCCACTGACGCCGCACTCATCTGAAACCTTATTTTCAGAGGACATTTCTTTCCTCTAGAGTCCTCTTCAGCTTATACATGGATTGGTACAGCCCCAGGTCACTGCACCCACACGTGCATATGTTGAAAAAGGAAGGAAAACAGGCTAAAAGAGCTCGATGCAAAATCTGGTTTGAACCTTTCTAATATTGCAAAGTTGCATTTATAGATGTTATGCTACAATGTTTCTAAAAGAAAGAATTTTTAGTGAAAGGATAGATAAAGAGATTGTTTAGCAGTCTGCTGGTGAGTAACTCTGTAAGGAATATAAAGGATGTGCCCGATTCAATATTTGTAGATGCTGGGCCAGTCAAGGCATCAAAGAATCACAGAATAGTGTGGGTTGAAAGGGATCTTTAGAGGCCATCTAGTCCAACTCCCACTGTGATGCACAGGGACACCTTGAACTAGATCAGGTAGCTCAGAGCCTTGTCCAACCTGATCTGTATTGTTGAGGGTGATGGATAACATGAGGGCACATACGTTATCTGCATGATAAATATTATAAATATTATAAATGGTAAATATTATCTGTTATGAGACTTCTGAGAAGAGAACACTGGGTCAGACAAACCATTGCTTGTCCCAACTGGACATCTCAAGCCACAGAACACCAGCCTGGCTGTAAGAGTAGCTGAGAATGAAGGCGATACTGCACTACCTGCATTTGCTTTTTTCTCTTTTAGCTCATTCTTCAGATGTTTCATACCTCCAAATATTTCATACAGCTTGGAATGCAGAAGTGCAGGAGGGAGCAGCACAGTGCAGCTGTGTGGCTGATGCCCTGTGGGCACAGCCAGTAGCAGTGGTGTGCTCTCAGCGCATCAGAGGCATTGTGACCCCATCTATCAAACCTGCCACGAGCACTGCGTTGCCTACCCAGGCACTTGACCACATCCAGAGCTGTTACATATCCAGTCCATCTCTAGTTTTTACTAGAAGTTACTTTCAAAAACATTCCTGTTTGGAGCTGGAAACACTCTGAGAAAGGCCAGTGTCCATGTTATTCTTTCTGACTGGAGGCAAAGAAAAAGTGGCTTTTCGACAATTCATCAAATTCTGTTTGGACCCGGGAACTATACTATGGTATTGTGCCAGGCTGCAATGCCAGCTTTCAGTAAGATGTCAGAAGATAATTTGCACATAAATTTCATAATCAGAATACTATTGAACAATGCCTTTCCCAATCTTTTAAAAATTAAGATAATTTATAAACCTCAGAAATATAATGGCACATCACATAGTCATTAGCATTTAACAAAAATCTTTAAATTTATTTTCGAGTTAGTATCAATTTTAATATTATTAAAAACAATTCCCTTTGTTTATAGAATACATTTTTCCTATCAGGAGGAAATGGAAAAATTTCAGCCTCCCAAATTGATCAAGTTGTTTTAATGAACTCTATCATAAGAACATGTTGGTGATTTCTAACAAGTAAATTTCTTTCAGTTGGAATGTGAAATACGTCAAAAAAATTGAAACAAAAGTTAATTTTCTAAATATAGTTTGGATTCTATTTCTACATTTGACAGCAACTACAAATTTTTCCAGGAGTCTGCACAAATAAACGTTTATTACTTTGAAGTGGCATAAAAACCTATAAACTAGTCATAAGTCTCTTGTGTAACCTGGATTGCTAAAGTTTTTTGTTCAAGGCTTCTAACCTATGAAAAAAAATCTATTTTTAAGGTATTTCATGTCTGAAGCCTGTGCAAATGACCACAGTCAGAGAACATACAGATGTTGGCTGTGCTGGTTGTGGGGAGCTGATGTTCATAGTCAAGAAGGTTGTGACTACTTAGCTATAAGTGCTCTCCTGCCTCAAAAATCAGGGTGATGCTGCAGCATGGTTCAGGATGTTCTGTGAAGTGGTCTGAATTGTGTCCAAGAAGAGAATCAAAAGATTTTCATTTTACCCTTAACATGCACTGCACTTATTTCACACCCCTTTCATGCGCTGGCATAAATCTGCAGAGGCAGATGCTTATCACTTCTTACATCAATAAATGCCTTCTCAAAGACTAAAAAGATATATGAGTCATCATTTGTTTTGGAAATCCAAGTTAAGGAAAAAAATAGGGAAACATTATCATTATTTGAAATAATATTTGGACAACAAATGACAGATGTATGCTGGTGTTGCATTTACCTCTTATCTTTAATCATGTAATTTTACAAAATGTGTAGTTTTTTTCTCTCAACCCTGAATAAGTTAATCAGCAATGGTTGGACCATGTAGATAGTATGTAGTCAATTTTTTTGGTACAAACCCCTTTAAGAACAAGTTGGCAGAAAAAAATTATTTAAAACCTCATTAAAAGGAGCAGCTAAGGTTTGGCACAAACAAATCTCAGTGTGGGAATTAATTCTTTTTCACCAAATTAAAAAATATTGGTTTGTTTGTTTTAAAATTATATTGGTGCAGCAAACCCCCTATACCTCCTCCCCCAGAATATAGCTGATCTGCTGTTTTTGATGCTTTTTTTTGTGCTTGTAGAATTCCTATAGAGCTTCTATTTGAGATAAAATTTGGCAAGTGATTAGACCATAATATGTCTAAATGCTTTGTGTATTTTGGAGGAAAAAAACAAAAAGCTGAGATAATAAAGCTCCAGAAGTTGCTGCTGCATATGTACTGCAAGTGCTTTTCAAAGAAGTTTCATAAGATTTTTAATTAGGTGGCTAAGACTATACATGGTAGACTGGAACTGTTTGGTCTGTGGGGTAAATAATGTGCATTTTAAAAACATTTATAAATACATATTCCCCCACTTGAAATTGCTATTCCAGTCCACTGAGTAAATAATGCATATTTTTAAAAATTCATAAATACATATAATATGTAAAAAAGCTGCCCAGATACTGTATGTGTGGGACCTAGAAACTTGGATGATGCTGAAACAGACACAGTCCCTAAGGATAATGATACATACTCTATAACCTCCCATGAAAGTTTTCTTTCAAAATAAAGCAAGGAAGGAAATTCTATAGACTAAATTACGCTCAAATAAGATGAAGCCTGTGATGCAAACCTTCAGAACTCTGCAGAGTCAAAGCAAAGTTTGCCTTTGTCCTCAGATCATGCTGTTGAGATTTTTTACTCCATTCCCTTCTTTCTCTTCTTGCTACCTTAAGAACAGCATGATTTAAAAAAAAGAAGGTCAGCATTCATGTTTCATTTCTTCAGTGCTGTGGATCTGAATACACGTGGATTATTCAGTTAGAAAGGTTTTATTTCAGTTTAATAGTTTTCTGGAATTGAGTTTTTAATTTTTTTTTTATTAAAGGAATATAGAAGTAATCTCACACAGCCAGAACGCCCCAGTTTGAGGTAAGAAATGCAGAAACTCTAAATAAGAATTATAGATGAATAGGTCAGGGCTTTCACCTTCATAATTCTTTATACAACAAAATGCTGAAGCACACACTTAGCTTAACTTTAAGCATGTGCTTATCCTCACTCCTATTCAGCAAAAAACTTAAACACATCCTCCAATTAACTTTAACTACAGCATATGTTTATATGTTTTTCTGAGTCAGTGCTTAACATTACACCGATAAAGGAGCCCTTACTGAATCTCTATCAGCAAGATTAAACATTGTTAAGGTATGTAGACCTGCTGGGAGTTGTGCTGTGTGGTGGTCAAAAAATCTGCTCCCTCCTGATCAGTGCATTTATTTTCAAGTATGCAATAAGGTGCTCCCACTGGGAGCAAATTCTGCCCAACTGAATGGGAGCCCTTCAAGTCATCCTGAATTTTATATGGAACACAAGAAAATTAGACCCCAAAGAGATGTGGATTGTAAAATTGTCCATAAAATTATAGGACTGAGTCTGATAGGAAATGTTATGAATTTTACCTCTGGTGGTTTTTTTCCCCCTTCCTTCTATACAGTGACCACCTTCATGTGATCTGGCTCCTTAGTGGAATTATTCCTCTGTGTATCTTTATATCATTTTCTTAGCTTCTAACCACTGTATTTCTGCACAGTTTTGTATCTGCTAGCCCCAGCATTTCCAGCCTATGAAAACCTCATAAATCTACTTCATTTTTCTAATAAGACATGAAAGTCCTTAATTGGCCTTAATGAAATGCACTTAAAGGGCAATAAACGTGTTTAAGCCCCTCTTTCAGGGTGAGCTACAGTACTCTCACTCTGCTCTGTTTTAGCCTTTGTGGTAATTAATCACTTATTCATATGTGGCACATCAGTAACAAGATCAAGCAACTACTGCACAATTGCATGATAATAAGCTGCTCATATATGTGTCAAGATTTAGCAATCCTTTTTAAAGCCTAATTTAAACTCATTTTACAACTAAGCAGGCTGCTTCTCTGAAGTATTTCTACCCAGTATATTTTTTACATATTGCTGCTGAAATGCCATCTTTTTATTTTGTTTATAGAGCTACATTTGCCTGAAATCTACTCATGGCACCAGAGTGATTATAGCAAAGTGAGAGCCTCACCATTGTATTTTTGCAAAGGCTTTATCTTTGATCAAAGACCAGTCACCCTCACACAGAAGGAAAGGCCACAGAATTAGCATCCATTAGGATAACATTTTTGAAAAGTAATGAATTACAATGAAGTTTTATTATCCAGGCCTCTGAGGTTGTGTCCCCTGTGAATCTTATGGTGGTTGCCTTTGTCAATGGGCAAGAGCACAATCTGTGTGAAGGGAACCAAAGTTATTGGTCAGTTATTGCTAGCAGTCAGGACTTTGATTCCCGGCAATGAACCTGCTGCTTAAATCTGAAATCTGATTTGTATTTGCTGTAAGTTCTGAAATGTCATTCTTCAGACACAGAGAAGTGTATATATTAGAATCTGAGTTCAATTTATATTGACAAAAGTTGATGTCTTTTGCCAGTCCTGTGGCCTGAGATGAAAACCAGTAGTGTCCAAAATGTCTCTAAGTCGCGTTCTTGTTTTTGCCAGCCAAGTGTTGTACTCCACAGTGACATATGATTTGGAAGGGACCTCTGAATAGGAAGTGAGGCATTTATGTTTGGTTTTCAAGAAAGCAAGGGATCACATCAGTGCTTATTACATATGAAAAACCACAGATGTAAAATGGGCACATCTTTCTTTATGGATTATTTCAGGTGAAAGAGCTGTTAAAAACTTTATTTTTAGTTTCAGTTTTGGAATTGTGGAGACCATTTTTAATGAAATTATTTCACAACAGCAGTAAATAGAGCCTGCAAAATCATATATAGATTTCTAACAGTCACATATTGTCTTTCAGGGATTCTGAGTTCTTAAAAATTTGTCCATTGTATTTGACCTACAAGAAGCAGTTTGTGTTTCTCCTTGTGAGTGGAGACACTTACAGACCAGAGACCATGGAAGCACATGAGCATTTTAAAATCACTTCTTAATACAGCTCCCCACAGTAACCTGAAAATGGTAAAAACATAGTTATCTGTGAGTATGCTTGTGGGAATGTGTGTCTTGGCTGTGCTAAGGTTGTCAGTAAAGCTAGAGACATGCCCTATATTCTGGCAGCTCAGGATTGACACCCATGTATATTTTCTGGTGTGGACTCAATTTTAATGTAGGGAGACAGGAGAAGGAAGAATACAAGCTCTTTTCCCAGTCATGCTCCCCATGCAAAGAAAATGGACCCATATAATCTTATGAATTCACGTGCTTGTGGGAAATGCCCTGACTGAAGAAACCATCTCCAGGGGGGATGATAGGGTACATTGAGGACAGCTTGTCACAAGCCACATATTTTTGTGATAAAAGCAGCTTACATCACATATTACTGATCACCTAAAACTCAGAGGCTGAGCACAGCAGGTTTTTGTCAGCCTTGCAATACCCTTATATCCAATGAGTTAAGCAATTTGAGGAAACAGCCAGATTGGAAGGATGGAACAATTAAAACCCTATTAAAGTTTAAACTCTTTTCAAAAGTGGAAGATAACTAGGGAAGGTTTAAACAGTTCTTCAGTCTGTAGCTGCAAGCAATTGGGACCAGCAGGAAAGAAGGCAGCTGGGAGACAGCCTTATTCCAACAGTTGCTCATTCTCCAGGAATTGATGTTGTCAGTACATAGTTAGCTCAGGCAGAGGAGGCTCAGCTATGAAATAGTACCACAGAATTATGAAGGCTTCTGCGCCACAATTAAAAATGTAATAGAAAATAATTTGTTTAAAAGAAAATATCAAAAAGAAGATGGAAAAAGTGGAGAGTTGGACCTGACTAAATATGAAGAGTCCATTTCAGTTCTTAAGGCACTCAGTCTCTCTGAAAAGAACCAGATTGTGCTTGCAGTCTGGGTTAAGACACTTTGAGAGATGTTATGGGAAATCCTAAAATTATTGCTTGACAAAGCTATCTGGATTTATCAATCACAGGAAACCATTTGATCATAATAAATAAAGAGAAGCTTATGGGAGGGGTTAGGTGCTGTTTGGTGCTGGGTGCGGCACATAATGTAAAATGCTACCTTGGAGAGCAATGGGAATGGGAATAGGGGATGGGTATGGGAAGAAGAAGCTGCTAGAAATATCCAACACATACTTTTAGGAATAATCCTCAGCAAGAGATGCAGGGGAATTTTAAACAATCAAGAACATGATTCCTAAAGTGTTTCAGAAATGTGTGCTAGAAGGAATATATGAACGTAGTTTAGACATTGGAAGAAAATCTCAGAGGATAACTAGAGTATTTTATACTGGGTTTGAGATACTTGAGACAGTATGGCATGAAATTCAAAAGTGTAAATGGGTTAAAAAAGGGATTGTGCTACCGCAGTCATCAGCTGCAACCTTTGGTTCAAGAATCCCTTAAACCAGCTTCTGATGGAAGCCAGTAAAAAATACCAAGGAATCAGCTCAACCATCTCTCATACCCTTATTTTTAGTATCCACTGTTGCTCAGTGTTGGAGATACCGTATTGGAAAAGATGGACCTCTGATATAACCTTGTATAATGGCAGTATAGTAAATTGAGAAAGCTGTAAAGTCTTCTTCCTATGCCAGAAATACAGTCCAAGTCAAAAAATTAAAAAATAAAATCAAATACTGGTGGCACAGGGAAAATTGGCATTAATTTGTTTATATTGGCTGGAAAAATCCTTGTACTTGTCCTTAACTGTTATTTTTATTCTTATTCTTTCTCTGGGATATTCTACCAGAGAGAGAAAGGAGACTGCATATCAAGTCTATACACTTCACACAGAATTCATAAATGTCTGATTCTGGATATAGGATAGTTGTCAGGAATTTGCACTGCGCAAGCTTTGAAAAAAGGTTGTAGATGCAACACTACTGATCCTATTATCCAGTAAATTTGTAGATAATCACAACTAAAAAATTTGAAAGGATCTCAATTCATGTAGGCTGTAGTCAATCTCATCTCTATTTAGCACTCTGAAATTACAGAGCAGCACTAACGAATCAAGCACCAGTTATCAACTGCTACCATTTTGTTCAGCTGAAAACTGAAAACCAGGATACTTAAATTGTCAGAATGTAATTTCAGAATCCCCAAAGACTTGCAGAAATAAAAGGGACAGATAAAGCAAAATAGGATTACTTGGAACTTGGGAATTTACACCATGTCATGAAAATGATGCTATGTGTAGCTACAACACAAGAAAAGAGGAAGAACTAGCAGTGGTGTCACAAAGAGAAGCCTCAGGGTTGCAGATCTTACATGCTTTTTAGTTGTTCATCCCTGAGGAATGTATAGTAGGGATGAATTGATAGTTGATGGGCTTAGTGCTCTCTGTCAGCAATGCTGCTTGTGCAGTTACCTGTGGTCTGCAGCACAGGGCTATTGCTGCAAGCTGGTCTACTTTTTCTTAAATTCTTGTATCTTTAAAGAACTGGCTTTATAAATTTCAAGTTCTGCATTTTTTTGAGCATTCATTGCTGTTATTTTCACATCTAGTGGGCAAAGGAATTTTGGTATTTTTTAAGAGATTTGAGACAAAAGAAATAATTGATAGATGCTCTTGTCTGCTGCCTAACCAGGACTCAGGTGCTGAGCAAACACAGCAAGAAAGATAAGGAGCCTGGTCCTTGGCCTTCTACAGAGCAGGCAGTATGTGCCAGGTGAGTGGCTGTATATTTGTGTTTTTGAGTAAGCACCTTGCTCATTTTCTGTAATATGAGCTACTGCACCAAGTCCTGACATTAGAAAAGCTGTCACAATATCATTGCATCAGGTTACCTGAATGGAAACCAAAAACCTCATACATTTCATTAGGACTGAAGGGAATGAAGGGGAAAGATCTGTGTGGAAAAATCCGTATTTTTTCTCAGTTCTTGTAACCCAGGAGAATTCTCCTCATGGTCAGAGGCAGACTTTTAACTGAGAAAGCTGATGGTCTACTCTCAAAGCCACGGAGAAGTGTAAGTTCATTTGATTTATGAAGATACACCATCTTTTTAGACCAGCTTAGTAAGGTTGCTGTTATTTATTGGCTAATGTCATCTTCAATCTAGTTGTCTGTTCCCTCCATACAACTTTTGATTTCTTTGGTAAAGATCAGCTAAAGGTGATGGGAGATCATCCCAGCCAGTGTGCATAGTGTTCTCTTTTAGGGAAAACATGCATTACTTTTCAAGGTGCTAAGTGAGGGAAGAGGAAAATATCGTACTGTGGGATGCACTGCTAGAAATGGAAAAAGGAGAGGATATGGTGGAAGATTTAAGGGTCCAAGACTTGCTGCCTATGGAGAATGTTTATCTTCTGCTCTTTAACATAATTGTGTGAAAAAGGTTAATGTCCTGACTCTGATTAGAGACAGGAGTGGAAATGTAATGAAGAGAAGTATAGAATGGAAACTTGGAGTCAGGTTTAGGGACTTTTTAGGGAAAAGATTACATGTCCATGATGGACTTTTCTTCAATTAATTTTCCAGGTTTTAATGATTTTTTAAACTCGCTTATGTTTTCCTCACTACATTCCACGATGAAATTAATTATTTATCGGAATGCACATCCACTTTTGTGTTTTTCTTGTTAGTCATTCAGTGAATGACCTTTCCTTGATCACCTTTCCTACACTGCTCATGACTGTCTGTTGCTCCTCCTCTCAGTCATTCCTTTTTCCAAGCTGAAAAATCCTTCTCTATCTACTCACTTCCCATATGGCACTCACTCCACACTTCTGATCACCTTTGTCACTATCCACAGTGCCTTTTCTGAATCTATTGCAACTTTGTTGAGGTGGCTGATTAAAATATTCAATATATGTGGCATTCAAAATTACAGGTGAACAAGGCAGAGGTAGGAAAATGTTCCCATTTTCTTTGCTATCTCTTTCTTGAGTTTCTAATGTTTTACTGGCCTTTTTGAGCATTGATGAACATTGAACAGACATTTCTAGATTAGTATTCAAAATTACTCCAAGAAATCTTTCCTAGTGTCGATATTAATGAAAAGCCTATACTTCTGTCTGTGTAGTTAAGACATTTTTCTGCTTGTTCATGATTTCTTGTGGGTCAGTGCTTAATTTTCTGATACTGCACTGCGCAGTCCCTCAGCACTGTGAGAATCTTCTGTGACTCTGCCTGTTTCAGTCCTGAGGATCCTGAAAAACTTTGTATTAGCACACTTTCTCAGCCTGTCCATCCTCTTCCTGTTTCATATTATTTATGGTATGTTGAAGCACATGGTTCCCTGAGGATCTGGTAACCTTCCTCTAGGAGGAAACCCCTACTTTAACTCTTTGTTTCCTATCTTTTAACCAATTATTAAGTCATCAGAGTACTTTGAGTTTTATCCCACATTGAGTTGATGTCTTTAAAAGCTTTCGGTGAAGGAACTTGCCAAACCTATTTCTTTCAATGAAAAAATACTTCCTCAGCTGGATTGCTTACTGCTATTAACACTTTCATTACATTTTAATGGATTGGTGGGGTATGATTTCCCTTTGCAGAAGCTGTCCCAATGTATCATATTTATTTACACCTCTACTGCCCATGTTCCTTATTATTGATTGTACCAATTTTGACCCTAATGATATCAGACTTATGAAGCTGTAGTTTGCTGCATCTTCTCCTGGGAAACTTTTTAAAAACCCATCAGAGCTGTCATTTTTTATTACCTGTTACAAGTTACTTACAGTTTTAGAAACTTCATTAGAATTGTGGCTATATAAAATGTGACAGAGTTTATCCAATTTTTTTCCTTGATTTCTTCTATTTGAAGGATACAAATATATTTTGTTTAGTTTTCAAGCTTCTCTTATACTTTACTGCTTAAGCCAAAAATCTTTTCTGTATTTTTAGAGTCATTTTTTGGTAGGTGATGAGTGAATTTTCTAAGCTAGTAACATTATATGTGAAATAATTTGCCATTTTAGCTGCCTTTCAAAAGATCTTTTTCAATGTAATATTTGTCTTTACTTTCATCCCATGTTGAAACTGGAAAGAACTCACAGTCTACTGTTTTCCAAAGTCTTATGATCTGTAAACAAGTCTCATGATTGTGCAGAGGGTTTGATTACAGGGTTCCAGCTAATGGAATAATGAAATTGCTCTGTCTCTGAATCAGTAGCCTCCTAATGACCTAGGAGCTTGCTGCCAGTTTCAAACAAATTTGATGGAAGGGGAGATCTGAAATATTTTTGCATTTTTAAAGTTTAATTTAAATTGTCTGGGTACTGGAGAGGGACTTCAGCTGAATGACTGCAATGACCTGAAAGACAAAAAAGGTAAAATCCAGGAATTATCCTGTTTCTCAGGAGATGGATTTATAGCCAGAAACAGAGCAAGTGCTGTCTCTTGCCTGAGAGAGACAGGAGACATAAGAGAATCTGAGAGTCTGGTTCAGGGAGAAGTTTTGAGAGTAGGAAGACACAGATAAGTATAAAACCTAATTGCATTAGTTTTTCAGCTCATGAAGTCAATTTCCTGAAGTTTGAGTTGACAACATGATGAAATTATGGCTGAATTCTCTCTGTCCAAGAATATCCTTTAAGAGGGAAAACTAAAAGTCAACTTGCTGTGACTCCCTATACTGCTACATATTTTTGGGTGAGGCTGCTAATTCTTCCCCCCTTGCAGTAAAACCTCCCCAGAAACCTATTCCAAAGAGCCTTTTGGACTCTTCATCCCAAGGGAGTGGATGAGAAACAGCAGCTGCCTGTATGGCACCTCTGTGTAACCCCACACCTTGCTTGGCCAGTCTCTGGCCTCTTCCAGATCATGGGTGCTGAGACAGGCAAGGAAGAATTGAGTTGGGGCTGACAGTAAAATTCTGCAGTGAGGAGGGGGATTAGAGTGCCATGGTTATGTTGGGAGGGAGATTGCTGTTTTGGGGTGCCCTGATGCTGCAGTGAGGGTGCTTGGAGGTGACTTAGTTGTCCAGATGAGCTCATCTAGGTCAAATGTCTGCTCTGAACTGTAGTTCTCCCCGTTCACTTACATGCTGCTTAATCCCATGCAGGATCACCCTGCTAATTTGGAATAATTAAAAAAAAACCAACACAAACAAACAACTTGATAATATGTGCTAAGGAGAGCTGGCATGATTTGCTTTTCTGTAGCACTTAAAAATGAAATGCTCCATCAGCAGGATTCCTCAGTGCCATTCAAGGTGATGTAAACATGTACAGAAAATCTGAATAAAGTCGTATTTCTAACGGTGCAGGCAAAAATTCTGACCTAGTTTAATCAGTCACTGTGCTTTTCCGGTTGTTCTGATTTGTTGTTCATTTGTGTTGGGCAGCTGGACAATAGGATTTTGCATGGGCCACAAACAGTGAAATAAAACAGCAAGATGTACTGTATTTTACTGAAACATAGTATAAAGGGCAGCAGGGGACTAGTCAAAGCCCAATATTCTGAGACTGTAATTTTTTATCACTAGTTTATTTCCTAAACCAAAATGTTTTTGAGTATAAATATTGGATGAAAGCAAAGCTGCACCACATTGGCTGTCATGGAGGCAAGACTAAAACCTACTTTTTATTAGAATTAAATTAATATGGCATAAGTAGTTTTATAGCTTTAACATTTTAATATTATTTATGTTCTAACTGCTCTGCATAAATAGAACTGTTCCTTGCTTCTTTTGGTTTTACTACTAATAAAAAGTAATAGGCATAATAATTCAGGGACTGTTTGCATTTCCAGGCACTTTTGTTCTGTCATGTTTACCTACTCAAGGAGACGTACTGAAAGCCAGACCACAAGAAGCTTTAACACAGAATATAGCAGCCACTTTTCAACCAAACTATGTATCTGGGAGCAGGAGGAACCTAAAGCAAATGCTTACAATTAGGATTATTGATGAAAGGTCTTGCCAATAAAAAGAAGACTGAGAAAGTAGCTCTGTGCAGAAATCTACTAGGATGGCTTTTCAGTTTTACTCAGTGCATTACAGTAATTACATTATAGGTATATTAGCAGACATATTTACCTAATTACCAGTTGATGTCCCAAACTACTCAAATATGTGTGGAAAAAAACCCCTTACTTGTGATGGACATGAAGGTAATATTTTAGCACTGACAACTTGTTTCATTTCATTCAACAGTAAAAGGAATTTTTAAGTATGGAAGAATGTCATCAGTTCCAGTTCCAAGAAAGTTAAGAATCTCAATCACCATAAAACTCATGAAATCAGATTGTATTTCCAGGGTCTCTAATAACAAAGGAACAAATTTAGATTTCCCCTGCTATCATGCCAGAGGATGTGGTGTAGGAGCAGTATTTTTACAGTATAAAGTATATTTAGCAGTACAGCTTGGTATATAGAGAAGAAAATGGGTGATGTTCTGTAACTCAAAGAGGTTTTTTCTTGAACTTCCCTGGAGTCAGGAATGTGCACAGAGGGCATTGTACTGCTGATAGATTTATGTAAAACAACCTACATGTTAACATCTCCCTAGTTAACCCTTAAAGGTAAGGCAATGTGTTCTTTTCACAAACCCTGACTTCAGAGAGGATAAACCTTCCCGGGCTCTTCCTTCTGCCAGTGCTTCCTATGAACCCTTAGGAGTGCGACAAGGTTTAAAAACCCTTATCCTGACTCAGTCTCTAAACTTCTTGTCTCTCTGACATCTGAGAAACTAAATAACATGGGCTTCCTTGGTTAAAGGCAGCTTTTTAAAAAACCTCTCAGAACCTTTGGTCAGTGACTACTTAAAGCAAAGTGATACCTTTCCACTTACCCACAACATGGTACCACTTCAAAGGGTTTTCTTCCGGTGTCCTCAAACACAAATCATCTTCCATTTGTGGGACTCTAATATTTCTTGCCAAGTAAAATATGTAAATTGCATTAACAGAGACTATGATGTCACTGCTTATATAAACTACCTTTAAAATTTTCTCTGTTCCTGTAAAAGCTATGGTACTCCTTTCATACTTGCTTGGTTTATGGGTCATAAACAGAAGGGAGTGAGGTATTATTTTTGTTATTATTGAGCATATTGAGTAGAGTGGGTTCTGTCTTTATTCCTGCCAGTTCTGGTCCCTTCATTCCACTAATACCACAGAAGGCAACTGAATGTCCACTTCAAAGGGCTTTCCAAAAAAGTTTAGAGAGGCATATAGTTTACAGAGTTTATTAGCAACCTAAGGATCAAATTCAGCTGTTGACTAAACAAGCACAAGCTCCTTGATTTGACTTCTTGCATGGGATGAATCTGAAGCTGTCTGCTTGTGGTTTTGCTTACATTAATACAGCAAACAACACAGAAGTCAGTAGAATTGTTATACAAGCATAAATTTACTAAAAGTTAGAAGAAAATTAGGCCCTAAGCCTCCTTGGCCTGAGTCATGTTTTAGTCATTGATCATTTTATCCTCAATTTGGGATAAGCCTCGATGAAATTTCGCACAGCCCTATCGTGTTAGCAATCTAAAAAGAGGTTAAGGAAATAGCCACGCTGGGAGGAGTGACAATATGCAAATGCATTTGCAAAGCACATTCATCCTCAGCAGAGTTGTAACATGTCCCACGGTTCTCATTAAGGGTTCTTTGCTAAATCTTTTTGTTTTTCCTGTCTTACTGGCAAATGTTTACTATTCCCAGATACTTACTGTATTTAGCATCAAACTGTAGCTGGAATCATAGACAGCTGCTGAAAATGTTGGTGTGTGTGTGTGTAAAATGCTGCAAACAAATAAAAGCTGAAGGTGGGAGCCATGTGAGAATTCTCACATACAGCAAGGTAAAAGACCAGGAAATGGTTTGTGCTTTCCTCCACAGTGTTGTTCTCTCACAGTCTGTACAGTCTCCCTTTAAAAAATGAAATATTCTCTGCATGTCCCCAAACTCAATCATAACTTAAACACGAATCCTCCCACAGCATTCGGAAAATGAGTGCTGCTGTTGTCACATACATTGACACAGAAGCTTTCTCTCCTTCCCAAAGCATCTCAACCTCAGAGTGTCTGAAGTGCTGCTGCTGGGTTCACCATGACTGCTGGGGCTTCTTTAGGATAAGCAGGTGTCTCACAGAATCCAGGTGTTCTGCAACAGAGAACAAGGCCTTGAAAACATTCCTCTCCCTTGTACAACCATGGCTGAGATAGTGTTTCATTTCCCTAATGAAGTAAAATCCTGTGGTACCTCAGAATCTGTGATATGAAATGTTGACTTCTGATGGCAGTTGCTGCCAATTTACGTATTTAATTCTCAATGTTTGCATATTGGTCACTGAAGAGTCAGACTCTGGCACAGAAACCCTGGCATTTTTGAAATTCAAGTCGGAGAACTGAGTATGTATGCCTGAGAAGTTTGGGCTATGCCACTGCAAATCTATACATGAAAGAAAATAGAGAAAGAGATGAGTAGAGTACTATGTTTAAATTTTGTATTGGAGATTCGAAATATCATTCTTCAAGATCTAAAAAGTGACAATGACTTCTCTCGGCCCCAGAGGGATTTCTTAAAAAATTATTTAAAGTCATTCTGGATCAGGAGGTACATACCAGTTTGAAAATGCAATGCTGGATTGGTATATCCTATTAAAATACTCCTGGCTCAATTACTCATCTCTCTGTTGTACATTAATTGACTTTGCCTTATCCTGTTCCCAAAAGGGAAAGTTTCTGTCTGTTTGTACTGTAAAGTTATTGATCTGCATGGTGGCTGTGTGTGAGTCCTCAGAGACATTTTGCAGGAGGCAGGGGAAACAAGCGCTGCGGAGCGAGTTATTGCAAATTCACATTGGGTCCAATTTTCCTCACAGTCTGTTGAGGCCTGAGCAGTCTGCAAATCTCAGAGATACAGCAACATTTTGATGGTAAATAAGAAAGGCCTTGCTATGAGCGTGATTTTCCAAGTGCTGTGGATCTAATTTTAAGGTCAAAACCCCCAGGTGTCCTTCCTCTGTGCAACGGACATGCCAGGGTTGGGAGGGAAAATGTGTTGGCAGGCTCAGGGTGAAAAAAACTGCCAGATACTGATGTGGGCTTCTTTTATGTGGTGTCTGTGGAACCAGCTACAGCTCAGAGCAAATACAGCCACTTCTCAGTAAATTGTTTATGCTCCATTTCTAGTAGTTCTCCTGCTAGTACAGATTGTTCAGCAACCAAATAGGAGGCTTAATCCATCAGGTCTGGAAGAGCAGAAATACTTTGAAGACAAATTTGGCCTCATGTGTCTATGTTCAAGCTAGTGGCTCTTTTGGACGTTTCATTTCCCAGTTTTTCTGTTGGCTTTTCTCTCTTAAATTTGATAAACCTCTCTTCTTCCATCTGGAATTCCACCTCCTGTGTCCAAATCTCATCTTTCTAACTTTTCTAGACTTTAGGGACTAAAGAAGAAATGTGTATAAGCCAGAAATTAAATGCTGGCCCTGATGAAAGAAGTATAAAAACTGAGGCTGATTGGCTGCATTCAGATTTAAGTGTTTTGGTTAAAGCACTCAGGAATTCAGAAAATACCACAAGCCTTAAGAAAAATATGATTTTCTGACTATCTGTGTTTCTTTGTGGTCCATGACCATTTGCAGAAGAATATGGAAGATTTTTTCCAATAGAAGGTTTTTCCATGCAAAACATAAGAAGCAACATTCAGTAATATTATATAACTCTTATACAGTGTATTTTGTCTAAAAATCTCAAACTATGTGGCACAGCTTACAGAACAGAATCATTCCAGTTCTAGAGGAAAGAGAGACTCAGAGCTGTACATTTCTTGCTCCATGCCACATCCATCGAACTACAGTGGAGGAGCAAATTGCAAATCCGCTGTTCCAAATAAAACTGCTTGTGCAGACATAATTGTAGATGAGAAGGACATAAGCAGGTACTTGCCTGGTTTATTTAAATGCCTCTCTGCCTGGGACCAGCAAAGACACTCTATTTCCCATCTCATGACTTGCATACTCAGTTATTTTAAAATTTACTATAAGCAAGTGCTCAAGCATGTAAGCTTAATATTCTCTTTCTCAGAGCGTTCATGTGAACATGAGTCAAGTACTTGAATGTTTGTGGAAAATGAAGGCAAAAGAGGCGTAAGTGAATATTTATGGAAATTGATTTTGATATGCACCCCATTCTGTTGGACTAATCAGAACAAGAGTGTCTGTGGGCAGGCATTACCAGCAAGTTGCAGAGTCCACTTGCCTTCCAGCTCCAAAGCAAGGACCAGGACAATTGTTCCAAGGAGAGCAATAGCCACTCTTTGTGCATTCTGGTGACTGCATGTTGCCTCACAGTTCTAGGTGAGAGCCCAGGGGATGAGATAGGCTCACACTCTCAATTTAATATAATAGCTTCTTTTGAAAACAAGATCATATATTTATTTCCTCATCATATGACTAGAGGGAAGAAAAAAAAGATAAAGCAGACAAGAATACTCTCATTTATTAGGCTTAGGGAGCTCTGATGTTCAAGCTTGGTTCTTGTGGGAACTGAAGATAAGAGAAAAAGCTCCCCACTGCCAGATATAACCTCTGCAGCAGGATCTTTAGAAAAAAAGGAAAAAAAAAAAGAAGACGTACATCTGAAAATGTTTTCCTTTGTACTGTTGGGTTTTTTATGTTCCTAGGGACCAGCTACATGGATCTGGGAATTATATGATAAACTTTGGATTTATGCTGTCAGTTCCTATGCATTTTATTTTTTACTTGCTTAGATTCTGATCTCAGTGTGTTACTACTTTTCATAGTACATTTTAAAAATCCACTTATACACATATGGATTTGATATATATCATACCCTAAGGACAACAGTACGGCCATGAGATTACATTTTAACAATTAAAAGGAAGGAAGAAAGGAATTAAATTATTACCACATTTTAATTTTTCTCTTGGTGAGCTTCATATATTGGCTATACAATGCTCTTTCAAAGTATAACAGGCATCTATTTTTGCCAAAACAGATCTGAAATGGTGTGGTCCGATATTCTCCCAGACTGCACATCAAAATGGGACCTAAAGCAAAGAGAATGGTGGAATTGGTTCAAGACTCCTTGAAGGAGGCAGAGAACAGACATATTGCTTTCTAGAAGAAAGGAAAAATTATATTGAAAATTAAAATAATATATTGAAAAATTATATTGAAAATTATATTTAGAAAAGTGGTTTTTAATATAATTTGTTTGATTCCTAAAGATTCTTAAAGGATCAGGAGCTCTCTTGATTCTTTAAAGAATAGGTGTGATGCAGTCAAGTAAGGCACAAAACCCCAAACTGCTATGACTTTTGTTGTATTAACAGAATAAATACAGTAGTATTTGACACAAACATTTTATAAACACATCACTGCCGTGGTACTTCGTGCTGTGAGAAGCATGTACATGAATTTACAGTTCATTGTATGAAAAAAAGTAACTTCTTATTTTAGATTATAAACAAGTTGTTGGCATCTTTTAACTAACTAGGGAAGATTTCTGTGAGTTGCTAGATTATGTTCTAGCTCCTTGTTCTGTTCTTTTAAGATGCAAAGTTAAGCAAACATTAGGAATGGGCTCTTGATTCAAAAAGGGCAAGTTCAGGTCCTGCAAGAGGTTGACAGAATGTAGCCAAATGTACAGATGTAACCTGCAGAACAAGCTGTCTCCAGAAAAGTGAATTCCCTGTGGTCTCCTTGCAAGCCCTAGTGGGAGGATTGGTTCATGCTCTTCTCTTAGTGGTTTGTGTTTTTAAATAAATGTAAGCAGTTATCTTCTCCAAATATTTTGGGGGGTACATTTTGGCTCATGAAATATATGCTGAATACCGATATCTTTTTGTTCAAACTTAACCAAATGTAGGGATCAGAAGCTGATTTTTTTTCTACTGCTTAATGCCATGTTCTAAAATATTTCAGTTAAATGCAAGAAAATTCTCTTGTAATTAATTCTGAGATATTTTGGACATACATAGAATTTTGGGAAAAAACATCTTTTTTTATAGCTCCTATCATAAACAAACAATGATGCTGTCCTAGGAAAAATATATTTCACTCTCGTGGGCTTTCATTGAATAAAGAGATTTTGAACTGAGCTCCTTAAAATATCAATGCTCTATATTACTCCCCAGATACAGATATAAATCTTTATAATGGTGCACTTTACAAGCAGCACTCCTGAGTCTTTTTTTGATTGGTAATCACAGTGTTTCCTTATTAATACAGTAAAAAATGTAAAAGACATAAACAGTTTGCAATCTATCTGTTCTTTCTGTATGGAGATACATCAGCTTCTGCTTTAAGCGGTCCTAATGTTTCAGTCATCATATTTTTTATGGGTTTATATGGGAAGGAAATTCTACCAGAAAACTGAATTCAATGACAGCCATTCTGTGAATAAATCCAGTTATCTTTGGTATCCTGAATGCAATAAAAATGTACAAAAGTTAAATTTCTGCATCATCACAGAGTTATGTTGACTGTTTTTAATGTCAGGAGAGAAACAGATTTCCAACCAACAGGTTTTTTTCTCCCGAATAGTGCTTAATTTCAGGTTATGTTTTCATTAAAGCAGTGTCTAAGAGACACTGTGTGCTTAAATCCTGATACTAAAATAACTGATGAAAATGTAAAAATATTCAGGAATAAAAACTAATCTACACTTTGGATAAAACGTAGCAGTCCACATACTCCTAATACCTTTAAGACTCATAATTTTCCTATACCCTTGTGCCATGACTTACGAAATTTCTGATGACCAAATTGCTTCCCTCCCCAGTTACAGAGGCAGTATGTCTTTCTCACACCTTGGTTAATGTTATGTTTGTGTTTGGTAGGGAGCTATGAATATGTAGGCTTCCATAACTTGGCATGAATTCTGGTAAGCCCACGTCCTTCCCACTAGCAACTTGTATTTCTGGAAGAATTCAGCCACATTCCTTACCTTCTTTTTGTATGCCTGGACAATATTTTTAGGAAGCTTTCCCTTTGGGAAGGCAGAGCAACAGGGTTGTCGGGTTTTTTTGTCTTTAGTTTAGTTTTGTTTTATTTGTTTGTTTTGTTTGGTTGTTTGTTGTTGTGGAAGGTGAGGAAGGATTAAGATATTTTTCTTACACCCTCTGTTGTATGCTGAGGCAAATATTTTGAAAATCCAAGAACTGGGTGTCTTTAGAGCAAAGCACAATTTTGACAGTTCTGGGTGTTGATATAATTCCCATTTCAGAATATTATTTTGGTTTTTCTGCTATTTGCTGTTAGTCAGCTGTCATTATGTGTTAAAGTCACCTACAATGAAGACAAATGGAAAGTGAGCCTGCTTCTTAGATTCAAAGCAGAGTTAAAGCAAATGGCCTGAATGCACCAATGCCATTTGTCACTGCCAGTAAGACACTTCCATAGTGCTGGTGGAGCTGAGCATCTCTGGAACAGTTCAGGCACTGGTCTAGAAGTGCCATGTTTAACTCCAAGTATTTGTACAGTAGAGCATGCTAACCTTCTGGAACATGAGCAACCAATACAGACTTCTTGAACTACACCATATGGCTTTAGGAGCATCTTCTCTGGGCTTTCACTGAATATCCCCCAGTTATCCCTACAACATTCTTTTGAATTCATTACGTGAATCTGTATATAACCTTTGAGGGGATAAATGGTGAAGTCAATAGCAAAGATAAATTCTGTAGTTCTGTATTATTAGGCTTCTATGGAATTATAGTTTCTCTACAAAGACTGTTTTTACAGCTTAGGTGTATAATTTATAGGGTAACACTGGGAACTTTCTTGCTACTTAGTCTCAGCGATAATGACAAATACTTAATGGTGATGTTGTTGCCGTGTCATAGGACATTTCATAAGGATGCCATGGAAACACTGTTTGAAGAATCTATTCAGCACTACAAAACTGGCTGGATGACTACATTCAGGTTGTCAAAATGAGAATTTATGTTGATTAGTATTTTTCAGGGATCTTGTACCTTTTTTGGTCTATTTCAGTGTGATACAATATGATGGGTGTGCTGGTTTGACCTGGGTTGGTA